>JAANYP010007039.1:139248-253395 GCA_020465985.1 Centrapalus pauciflorus | reverse complement strand
TTTGTTGGTTAGCAGAGAAAGCTGATCCTTCAAAGGCAGGTCTTTAGGAGATGGAGGTGTATGGGTGGACTGTTTAGATTGGGTGGATGGAGAAGATGATGAGGAGGCTGGTGTATGAGGATGTGATGGAGAGGGAAGAGGAACATTTGAAAGAAGCTCCATAGCCTGGGCAAAAGTAATGTGGCCCAGCTTGGAGGGATCAAAGGGTCCCTCAGCAGCGGCTGTAGCTGCTTCATCAGGAGAAGGGGTTGATGTTGGGGGCCTTTCAGATGCTGCTTGTGTTGCAACATCCTCATGAAGGCCAGTGGGTGTTCCCTCTGCAGTGCCTTGGTGTAAAAGCACCTCATCATGGGGAGAGGGGATATGCATTTCTACATCAGCAGTGGTGAAACCTGCTGATGGAGTTTGCATAGAGGGAGCAGCCTCACCAGAGGGATGGTATGATCCCTGAGGTTCATCAGCTTGGGTTGTTGGTCCCTCAGCAGCTGTTTGGTGTAGAACAGCTGTATCATGGGGAGCAGAAGTTTGAGGCTGAGCTGTTGATTGGTCTATACCAGCAGCGTGGGCACCTCGTGCAGACTCAGGGTGTAAAGAGGTTTGAATGGGGGACAGTGTGGACTCAGTATTGAGTGGAGAGGGCTCCTGTCTTTCAATATTCTCAGCCTGTTAAGAGGCTGGAATAGTTGAGGTGGTTATCTCCTTTTGTACAGCTGGTTCCTGTTGGGAGGAACCAGAGGGTCTAGGCTGACGCTGGGTGGACTCAGGTTGGAGTGAAGCATGTTCCATTTGTGCTGAACCTTCTCCAAATATAGGAGAGGCAGCAGGGGTTGCTTCTCTTACAACTGAACCCTGTTGGGAGGGAACAGAGGAGGTGGTTGTTTGGGCTTGTTTCTTTTAGGAGAGTGATTTTCGTTGGTAGTGAATGGATGAAGTGGGGGATTGTGGAGAGGTGATGAGGGGTTCAGACTGGACAGATTTTGAGACTGCGTCAGAAACAGGTGGGTTGGCCTGTTTCATAGTCTCAGGTGCCACAAAGGCACCAGCCACAGAGGCTTCAGGGTGAGGAGCCTGCTCCCCCTCAGCCACAGAGGCTAAGAGAGCAGACTCAGACCGAGCTGTTTTGGGCCTTCTTTTGCACAGGCCCAGCTTCAGTGGTTGCCAGGGTCCTCTTAACAAGTTTGGACCTGGCTTTGGATTTTATCTTGGGAGCAGCAGCTTCTGGATCCACCCTCACAGCAGAGGGTCCTTCCACCAATCCTAACAACCTCCTCATTGGTGTGGATAGAGGAGGCTCATTTGGGAGTACAGCAGTGTAGAAAACTCTATTCCCTATTACAGGGAATGCAGCAGTATGAAGTAAAGGCTGAGAGTTGTACAGATGCTCACCACAAATGTGTCTGAATATGAGGCTCAGAAACCTGGGGTATCGAACAGCAGCTGGTCTTGGCTCTTGCTGCACCAGGTTCCTCAAGTTCAGAAATATCCACTTAGCCATATCAATTGTAGTCCCATCCACCAGCTGTAGGATTATTGGGACTTCATCACGGCTCAGTTGGTCAAATGAACCAACTTTGCTACTGAAGCTCATCATCACAGAAGCAAATAGAAAGCTGTAGGTAGGAGACAAATCCTTCCTGTACAGCGTTGCTCCAATTTTTGGTTCTGCTACACCACAGAAGCGTAGCAAATTTCCCATTTGCTCATTTTCAGGATGAGGCATATCATATGAATCATCAATGGGTAAATGAAGAACCTCTCTGAAAAGATCAGCAGTAATCTCAATGGTCTGAGTCCCATTGAGAATAGTCCCCTTGATGACTTTGGTGTTGGGGTTGTAGGCACAAGTGTACCAGAACTCGTACACCATTTCCTGGTACAGGACACCAGGAGTTGCAGTCATAGCATAGTTCAACGGATGAACTGTCAAAAGCTCCACCATTTGATCATAACCTTTCCCCACATAGTTTTTGGGGATTGTAAGGTTGGCAATGTAGTTTGTGGGTTTGAGGGTTAGCATTGTGGTGACTGATGGTTGCTTCTGCACATCATCACCAACAAACACTGGTAGGAAGGGGTTATTTCTGTGAGCCATTTTGGGAGTAGAGAAAGTAGCAGAAGCACAAGACACTTAGTCGAATATTTAGGGTTCTTAGAAGACGGTGATAGTAGTGAGGAAGACGAAGATGTAACAGTATGAGGTATTTATAGGATTTGAATGTGAGTGTGTATGAGAGAGAAAGATTTGGGCGGTTGATTTGAAAAGGTCGTTAACGAAAAACGGAACGGTTGTCCATGTCAGACCGTTTGTCAGACCACTTGAGCCCTTTTTAATCACTAACACACGTAACCCACATTATCCGCAGTAATTAAGTTAAATAAAAACATTAATTAAGTAACTTAAGTTTGAAGAAAGGTAATTAAAACTGTTGGTCTAAGCTGTTGGTCAAACCTGTGATGAGCAGAGTCATCACAAGCTGTTCATTATTCAAGCTGTTCCCTCAGCGTGTCCAACTATGTAGGAACAGGTTGTGTCCAATAGCTGAGCATGTTACAAGATAATATCTTGTAAGTCAGTGTGAGGGAATGAGAGTGAAGAATGGACCAGCAGATCAGGCTAGACGAGTAAACTGTTTGTGTTCAGCCTGTTGTATGTTCAAGCTGATCAAGGATTTCAGAAAAATGGCTAAGTACATAACACGCAGAGCCTGGTCTGTCTAAGCTGTTCTGAGAAACTTTGATCAGTGTGAGACATACACAGTTTTAGACCTTTGAGGACACTTAGTCACTTTTGTTTAACATGCCCAGCTTGCTGACAAGGTAATTAAACCTTGTTTCATCCAGAGGTTTGGTGAAGATGTCTGCAAGCTGTTCATTTGTGGAAATAAAACTTACATCCACATTACCTTTCTGGATGTGATCCCTGATGAAATGATGTCTGACTTCAATATGCTTTGTTCTTGAATGAAAAACTGGATTGTTGGAAATGGCTATGGCACTTGTGTTATCACAGAGAATAGGAATTTTCCTATACACAAGCCCATAATCTTCAAGCTGATGCTGCATCCACAGAATCTGCCCACAGCAGCTTCCAGCAGCAATGTACTCAGCTTCAGCAGTAGAAGTAGACACTGAATTCTGCTTCTTGCTGCACTAACTTATCAACTTACCACCAAGGAGTTGACATCCACCTGTTGTGCTTTTCCTATCTAGCCTGCAGCCTGCAAAATCAGAATCTGAATAACCTGTTAGTTCAAGGCTGGAATCTTTGGGATACCAAAGACCCAAACCGGGTGTACCCTTCAGGTATCTGAAGATCTCTTAACTGCAGCTAGATGAGATTCCTTTGGATCAGCTTGGAACCTTGCACACAGACAGGTGGCAAACATAATATTAGGTCTACTAGCAGTTAGATATAGCAAGCTCCCAATCATACCTCTGTAAGCTGTTACTGAAACAGCTTTGCCACTGGTATCGGCATCCAATTTTACATTGGTTGCCATTGGGGTTTTAATAGGAGAACTTTGATCAAATTTAAACTTTTTCAAGAGATCTAAGGTATACTTTCTTTGATTTATGAAAATTCCAGTTGAGGTTTGTTTAACCTGTAATCCTAAAAAGAAAGTAAGTTCTCCCATCATACTCATTTCATATTTAGATTTCATGAGTAATGAAAAATTCTTGCATAACTGCTCATTGGTAGAACCAAATATTATATCATCCACATAAATTTGAACAAGCATAATATCAGATTTCACCTTCTTTATGAACAGTGTAGTATCCACTTTACCTCTGGAATACCCATTGCTCATAAGGAACTCAGTAAGAGTGTCATACCAGGCTCTAGGAGCTTGTTTGAGACCATAGAGAGCTTTGTCCAACTTATAGACAAAACCTGGATGATGTTCATTTTCAAAACCTGGAGGCTGCTTGACATAAACTTCTTCTTGCAGCTTTCCATTTAAAAATGCACTCTTCACATCCATTTGAAATACCTTAATGCTCTTATGAGCAGCGTAGGCTAGATACAAACGAATTGCTTCTAGTCTGGCCACAGGAGCAAATGTCTCATCATAGTCAATCCCTTCCTCCTGTCTATAACCTTGAGCAACCAGTCTTGTCTTATTTCTTATGACATGACATTGCTCATCCATCTTATTTCTGAAAACCCATTTAGTGCCAATTATAGTTTTTCCTTTAGGTGCAGGAACCAGCTTCCATACCTTGTTTCTCTAAACTGATTGAATTCTTCTTCCATGGCAGTGATCCAATTGGCATCTTTTAGTGCTTCATCCACTTTCTTTGGCTCCATTGGTGAAACAAAACTAGAGAACATATAGAAGTTCCCTAAGCTGTCCCACCTTGTTTGTACCCCTTTGTTGATGTCACCAATTATTTGATCATTGGGGTGACATCTGATCCACTTAGGATCATTCTTCAATGATGATTCTCCTGAGTTATCAGCAGCTTCAGCAGGTCCTGTTGAAAAGCTCTCAAGATTTTTCAGACACACTGTTGTCTTGAGCCTGCTCACTTGTTGAACATGACTGACCACTGTTGAACATATCAGCAGAGGAACCAGGAAAATCAGCATTGATAGGTTCAGGACATGCAGTTGTAATCAGGTCAGTACACTTATTCACACAGGGTGTATTGATATAATCACCATCATGCCCATCATGATTAACAGGTTCCATACTGGGTGTTGTGGAAGCTTTTGAGTCCTCTTCATTGTTTGAATGCATCAGATCATCAAAGTTTAATTCTCCTGAAACTGATTCAGGAACAGCTTTGGTGGTAGCATTCTTGGACTCTTCAAAGGTGACATTGATAGATTCATCTATCACCTTTCTTTTGTTGTTGTACACTCTGTAGGCTTTAGAGATAGCAGAGTAGCCAACAAACACACCGTCATCAGCTTTTGGTTCAAACTTTGCCAGTTGATCCCTTTGATTCAAAATGAAGCAGGGACAACCAAATACATGGAAGTAACTGACATTTGGTTTCCTCCATTTGATCAGCTCATAAGGAGTCTTGTTGAACCTTTTCACCACTAAGGATCTGTTTTGGGTGAAGCAGGCAGTGTTGACAGCTTCAGCCCAGAATGATGAAGGTAAACCTGATGCACACAGCATGGTTCTAGCAGCTTCAATGAGAGTTCGGTTTCTCTTTTCAGCAACTCCATTTTGTTGTGGAGTTCTTACAGCTGAAAAGTTTTGAGTAATTCCTTTCTCTTCACAGAAGTCTTCAAGAGTACTGTTTCTGAATTCAGTACCATGATCACTTCTAAGCTGCTTTACTTGGGCAGAGTTCAGCATTTCCATCTTTTTCACAAATCCAATAATTTCTCTAGCAGCCTCTCCTTTGCTCTTCAAGAAGATAACCCATGTGTACCTGGAGAACTCATCAACCATTACTAAAGTGTATCTTCTTCCTCCTAGACTTGGGACATTTACAGGTCCAAACAAGTCCATGTGGATTAAGAAGAGAGGAGTATCAATAGAAAAGTTATGTTTGGATTTAAAAGATGATTTCCTCTGCTTGCCTTTCTCACAAGCTGTGCAGAGTTTATCCTTAACAAAGGTCATAGAAGGCAAACCTGTCACCAACTCTTTCTTACAGAGTTTGTTGATGTTCTTGAAGTTCAGATGTGATAGCCTTTTGTGCCATAACCAGTTTAAGTCTGCATTTGTTCTTGTGAGAAAGCAGGTTTCAGTTGTGGGATCAGCAGATTGCATGTCCACAACATATACACATTTCTTTCGTTGAGCACATAGCACAACTTTGCCTTGGGGATCCAATATGTAACCCAGGTGCTCATTAAAGTTAACCTTATAGCCAGCATCACACAGTTGGCTTATGCTAACAAGGTTATGTTTTAGCCCAACCACATAGGCTACTCTTTTGAACACTGCAGCACCAGCTTTAAGAGTTCCATATCCCTCAGTGGATCCCTGTACATTGTCACCAAATGTGACTTTTGGCCCTTTTTCAGGCCTGAGATCACTCAGCAGGTTCTTACAACCTGTCATATGCCCTGAGCAGCCACTGTCCAAGTACCAAACCTGGGATGGTTGTTTTTCCTGCAGAGTGATAAGAAGAATATTAGATACTTTTAGAGGAACTCGTCACAGAGATGAGTTCTCCTACTTCATCAACATTTGTTGATGGACTTGTGATGTCAACACTAATATTCCCTATTTGAATGGTATCAGTTTTAATACCATTCTAATTGACTGAGATGTTTCCAACACTGTTTATGTTGGCAGTGAGAGAACCATCAGAGTCAGCAGGCCTCATGTCCTCAGTATCAGGACAATCTTTGGCCAAATGTGTCTTCATTCCACATTTATAACATTTTCTTCTTTTAGCATTTTTGGAAGAAGACTTTTCAAAAACACATTCTGGGTTATTTCTATTGATTCCATCAGTGGATTTAGCAAACTTATTACTTTTTGATGAATCAACAGCTTGAGTGGAAAGTTCAATAACCACAGCTTTGTCTGTCTCTTCTTTCCTCTTTTTAGGAGGGCAGATATCAAAGATAGGAAGCTTGATTGGCTTTTGACCTTCCACAAGTTTAGGAAACTTATTCCCAGATCTCTCAGGCTGAGCAATGACTTTGCCTTTGCTCTTCCTAAGATGTGATTGATGTTGCCTATCAACATAATTATTATTCCTGGTTTTTAAATACTTATTCTCATTTAAAACCAGTTTACCACTATGATTAGAAAACTTATTTGAAATCACAGCAGTTTTGCTTTCAACCTGAGACTTACTCTTGTTAAAGGCAGACTGCTTTCCCTTTGAAAACTTATTTTCAAAATGTTCAGTATTAAAAGGATAGTATGCCTTTTTACACCAGCTTTAGACCCAAAGTCTGTTTTGTCAATAGGTTTGGTGTCCACCGCTGCAGTTTGGACATGCTTTCCTTTCTTTTGCTTGTGTGAATCAGCAGAACACTTAGCAAGCTTATTAGATGAAAGACTGATTTCATTAACAGCTTTTGAGCTGGGTTCACACAAGCTGTCAGTGTTTTGAGGCCTGACAAACTTGTTTGTTGAGATTAATTTACCATTCACTCTTTGAATAAAAGTGTTTGGAAGCTCACCAAGAGTGGACAAGTCTTCTTTTAAATTATTAACTTCAACAATGGAAGCTGCTGTGTCAAGATCCCCTCCAAGATAGGCTTGGATTTGTGCAGGAATCTGCTGACTTTTGCAGTGGCTGACTTTTTGTGCGGATTGGCACCAAGAGTCAACTATCTTTTGAAGCTTAGCATGTTTTATATCTGTTTCTCTCTTTTCTTCCAGTAAAATGGAATTGATGTGTTTTAATTCATCAAGCTCAGCTTCCAACTTATGGAAGCTGTCCACTTTACTGGACTTTGTTTCAATATCAAATTTAAGCTTAGAGATTTCAGATAATAAAACAGCATGCTTCTCAACAGCAGCTTTTAGATCAACAAGCATATATTCAAACATTTTAACTTTTTCTTCAGAACTGTAATCCATAAAATTTTGTACCTTATACATCATTGTAGGGTTCCAATTCTCCAAGCTGCTGAAAGCTTCAGCTTCAGCCAGATCCTGTTTGAAGTTGCTTGTTGATGGGACATCAGTGTTGGCCATCAGACAGTTGTTGTCTTCTTCATCAGATGATGAATCAGACTCCTCCCAGTCACAAGTTTCAGCCATTAGTCCCTTTTGCCTGTTTGAAACCACTCAGTTTTCTAACTTCCTCAACTTAGCCATGGCCAAAAGGTACTTAACCCTGTAGCCATCATCCTTGTTTGTCTTGTGTGGTTTGGATGTCTGACCAACAGCTTTTGACACACAGTCGGCAGCTATATGGCCAGTTTTGCCACATGTGAAGCACTCAGCTTTGGTCTTGTCAAATGCTTTCTTTTTGACAGCGTTTGAGCTTCCCTGTAGCATGTTTCTTCCAAACCTCTTCCTGTTGAACCTTTTGACAAGCATGGCTATCATCTGCTCATCATCCAGTTCAGCACTATCTGCATTGTCTTCCTCATTAGATATTTCCTCCTTATCATCAGCCTGTTGATCAGGTTGAATGAACACATCACTCACTTGATTTACAGGTTGTCTCACACTAGCCACAAAGGCTGCACCTTTCTTAGATATTTCCAAGGCATTTCTCTTCTGTTGCCTTGATTGCTCATCATTTAGTAAGGATCCATATAAGTTAACAAGATCCATACTTTTGATGGTACCTGAATTCCTTAAAATTGTAGAAAAATAATTCTATTCTTCAGGCAGAACATCTCAGAATTTGTTTACCAAAGTCAGGCTGTCCTTGGTGATCCCAACAGCTTTGAGATCATTTACAAGAGCAGTAAACCTGGTGTAGGTTTCAGTGAGACTCTCCTTTGGTTTTGCAAAGAAGAGTTCATACTATCTAACAAGATTGTTAATCTGTTGTCAAGTGTGATTGTGGGTCCATCATAGACGGTACACAAAGTATCCCACATCTCCTTGGCAGTCTTCATCTTCTCAACCTGTTTGAACACATCATCAGGTAGAGAGATGACCAGATTGTTTCTGGCCTTTGCATCAAGAGCCACCAGTCTTTTGTCTTCATCAGACCATTGAGCTTTTGCTTTCTCAAATGTTCTGATCTCAGGAGCAGCCCCTCCAACAGCAGGAGTTATTGTTGTAACAGAGGTTGGCACATAGGGACCCTCCATTACAATCTCTGGTAGTTGTACATCTAGATTCTCTAAGTAGAGCATCATTCTGCACTTCCAACCAGAAAAGTTCTGATGATTGCACTTTGGAGGTTTGCCCATTGAGCCATTGTCATAGTATGAGGAATTTGCAGCACTGTTGTCCATGGAAATTGCAGCACTGTTGTCCATTGTCATAGTATGAGGAATTTGCAGCACTGTTGTCCATTTGAGATCAAGCATGACACACACTCTAAACTGCTCTGATACCAGTTGTAGGTCCATAAAGATATCCCAAGTGTATAGCTTTAAGCTGTAGAGGGGGGGGGGGTGAATACAGCACTTTAAAAACTACACACAATTTTCTCAATGTTTTTATGTATTATTAACAAATGTTAATTACAAACAAGCTTGAATGCGGAAAGGTTCAAGCTGAGATGACAGATACAACAGTATATCTAACTAGTCTAAGACTGACTTAAACTAATTACAATGAATACACTCACTAAGAATCACTCACTGTGTTTACAAGACTCTGAGGAACAGCTTGAACAAGAACAGCTTAGACACTGAGTACTGTTTTATTCAAGCAGACTTGCATGCATGAAAGACACACTTTGAATGCACGTTCACTCATGTTTTCAACACTTAGCTATTTGGCTTTTATGATCAATCCTTGGAAGTTTCTTTTTATACCCACTCAGAGGATCTAAGTGAAGCTTCTTCATTGGACGAAATGAAAAAGGAGAAGTCTTTTTGAAAAGACAACATAACCTTTTCCGCACCTTTCTGAAAAACAGACTTGTCTTCACATGTGCAGAACTTTTGTCTTTTCACTTTGTCTACTGTTGCATTGCATTTAACCAAATAAGGAATGTCAACTTTGTGTTTTTCTTCCTTGTAAAGGCCTATTTTGATATTAGAAAAAGGTCTGTCACCCTTTTTCAAATAACCTTTTGTCTTCATGTAACAGAACAGCTTGGGCAGGCTGAGCAGTTCTGATTTCCACTTTGTCTTGACTTTGTAAACTGATCTTGTAGTAAAAAACAATACATGAGGACTTGGAAACACATTCCATAAAGTGTTTAGCCTGTTCACAAAGAACAGAACACTTGTGAACTGCCCAAGCTGCTCATCAGTGTAGAGCAGCGTAGACAGTTTATGTCCAGCCTGTTCAGCAGACTGAACAGCTTGGGCAAAACTGCCTTTGTTGCAACATATGCAACACATAGAACAGCTTTAGGCTGATATTGCAAATCATTTTCAGGTTTCAATAAGGCATATAACAGGCCTTAAATTCAACCTTCAAAAGCATCGACAGGTTTGATTAATAATCTCCCCCTCAGATGCAGAGCAAGTTTGACTGAGGCCTTTTTGTGCCTAACAATATGTGCCACCTAGGCAAGAATATGAAGGTCATCAAAGAGTCTTATCGTATCAGAAGATGAAAGATGATGATAAGAAACTATATGAGGTCGAGAACCGAGCTTTCTCGATTATCCGAATGGCGTTACCTCAAGAAATTCTACACACCATGAGAAATCATAGGACTGCTAAAGAGCTATGGGATGCTCTAGAGAAAAGGTGTGAGGGAAATCTACGGGTTCGCAAGAGTAGGATGGAGATACAAGTCCTGTGCTGGTGGAGAAGTCAGACAATCAGACCATTCTGGAGTTTGCCGTACAAATGGCTAACGTGGAATCGGATCACAAAAAGGTAATTCTGAACTTTTCTACATTTGGTGACTTATGTGTTTTATGTGCTACTTCTAATGATAGATTGAACTTAGTTCTAGAAACACATAATAACTTAACTGCTCAGATGGATCACTAAAATCAGATAATGCTAGTCTCCTAGACATTAAAGAAGATCTTAGGATTAAGCTAAAAGCAGATGCTCAAGACGTTATAGTTCTAAAAGACAAATTAAGTGAACAATGTGTCAGGATAGAACTTATGTATGAGCATGTTGAGGCTTTAACCAAAGAACTTACCATTAAGGAGGTCGAGCTAGCTGAATCAAAAGCCAAGGTTGCTGAGGTAAATAGTAAGTTGGAAAAGTTTAGGAACTCGTCACTAAATCTAGGGAAAATCTTAGATGCTCAACGACAGTCTAAGAAACCTATAGGATTTGGTTATCGAGAGAGTCCTCCACCATTCTACGACGATTATGTGCGTCAATTTCAGTATAAAACTGATAAACCAGTCGAGTCAGAGGTAGCAGCTGAAACTATATATGAATCAGATAAGGATAAATCAATGAAGGTGTCTAATAATAACTCTACAATTAAGAAAGTCAAGTTTGTGCAGTCTTCTAGTGACAGATGTCTAGGAGAAGCTAAACCTGAAGTTAATAATCAGAAAGAGGAAGTAGTCCGATAGTTGAAAAGAAAGAAACTGACACTAGTGAGACACCAAAATCAAAGGGCACTCATAAGAAGTCGATTGATAAGATGTCTTGCTTGAGATGTCATGAGAGGGGACATATTGCGTCTAAATGTCCATATAAGAAAGTAGAGTCTACAACCTCTAAACCAGAGTCTAGATCTATTGTTGGAAAGCCTGAACAACATAAACCATCACCTAGTGTAGCTAGCACAAGTGGTTCTCAATACACCGAGAAGATTGTGAATGCCACACCCAAGATTGCTATTAGACAAATAACTATGTCGGTTAGACCAAATGAAGTGGTTAGGACTAATTCACCGAATAGAGTCCCTAATCAGTCTAGGTCAGGACCTCAACAAGCTTATAAGAGTACAACATCTATAAGGGATTACACTCCAGCTAGGTCTCACACTCCTCAAAGACATCAGACACCAGGTGAGCCCATGGATTTCAATCAGAAATGCCTTATAATAGAAATTATTCGAGGGCTCAACAGCAAATGCCTACCCAAAGGTCAAGAGTGAACTTAAATCACTCTGTACCACAACAGGTTCTCAATCAAACACCCAAGTTACCTGAAAGGAGAGATGGGTATTTGAAGAGTTCACGTATGTGGATGAGAATGATATTTCCAAGTCAACCATGGCTTGGGTTCCCCGTGATAACTAACTTCTTTTCTTTCATGTGCAGGAGATAACTACAGGTCTAAACAACAAGTGGTTCGTCGACAGTGGTTGCTCTAGGCACATGACTGGGGAAAGGAGTCTGCTCAAAGACTTCAAGGGAGGGAACAGGGGATTCGTATCATTTGTTGGAAATAAAGGAGGACATACCACTGGTACTGGAGTGGTCACTAACGGGACTATTACACTTGATCAAGTTTACCACGTTGATAAACTTGATCACAATCTGTATACCAAATCTGTGATAAGAAGAACTCAGTACTTTTTACTGATACTAAGGCGTTAGTGCTGAAACCGGGATTTCAAGTACCTAAAGAATGGATAATGATGAGATCCCGAAGGAAGAATGACTTGTACATGATGGACATGAACAAATCGGATTCATCGATGGGAACAATATGTCTTCTATCCAAAGCTTCAGAGTCAGAATCCATTTTATGGCACAGACGCATGACACACTTGCACCTAAGGAAAATGAACTACATTACTAAACATGGTCTGATGCAAGGTGTCCCGATGAAGAGTTTTCAGTTCGACGACAAGTGTGTACCATGCAAGAAAGGCAAACAACACAAGAAGTCACACAAGTCAAAGACTCAGAACTCCAAAGCTTCCACTTTTGATTTGTTGCATATGGATCTATTCGGACCTATCAACAAAAGGAGTATAGGTGGTAGTTGGTATTGTTTGGTTATCACTGATGATTACTCATGTTTTTCATGGGTTTTCCTTTTAGGTACGAAGGACGAAACAGCTGGAAAGTTGATTGGGTTCTTAGACCAAGTCGAAAACTCCTACGGGACGAGGGTAAAACGTATCAGGAGTGATAATAGAATAGAGTTTAAAAACACAGTAATTGGTGTATATTGCCTATCCAAAGGCATAGTGCATCAATCTAGTACACCATATGAGCCACAACAAAATGGGGTGGCAGAACGAAAGAACAGGACTTTGATTGAGGCAGCAAGGACCATGCTCTCGGATTCAAAGCTTCCTACCATGTTTTTGGGGGAGGCAGTGAATACTGCATGTCATGTTTTAAATAGGGTCCTTACTGTCAAATCACTGAACAAAACCTGTTATGAAGTTCTGAATAAAAGACCACCTAATTCAACTGGGTTTGAACCATTTGGGGTACCGTGTACTTTATTAAGAACAAAACATCAACCTAAGTTTGATGAAAAGGCGGACGAAGGATATTTCTTAGGTTATGTGCCTAACTCACCAAACAAAAGGGTTTTTAACAAAACAGACGGTACAGTAGAAATTGTGTTTAACATTGATGTTACAAGTTATTCACATGAACCCCAAACAGGTCCTGAGTGGTTATTTAATTATGACTTGTTGTTTGAATCATTTAACATACAAGTTAATGGAAATGCAGGTACAATGGAGGTTGACTTCTAGTCATTAAACCTGAGTTACCTACAAACGAGAATCAGGCTAGTACTTCTAATTCCGAAGACAGTGATCATGAGGAAGGAAATGTACCGTCTGAAGTCGTACCCCGTTAGGTGAAATAGGATCAAACATAATAGATAATCTTTGGGTCGATGAGATTGAGACATCAAAGATAAACAAGGATCATCCGATTGAGAGCATCATAGGAAATCTGCATACTGGTGTGAGAACTAGGAATAGTGTGAATATCAACACAGTGTTGTTGTCGATGATTAATGACTCCGAGGTGTGTCACACATGTTTATATTCTTGTTTCATCTCGCAAGTAGAGCCGAAGAATGTGCAATTGGCACTGAAAGACAACTCTTGGGTTGAAGCCATGCAAGTAGAACTGTCACAATTCAGAAAACTTGAAGTGTGGGAGTTAGTGTCGCTACCTCGAGGAGAAGTTGCAATAGGAACCAAATGGGTTTTTAAGTGCAAGATAGATGATCGGGGTATTGTTACTCGCAACAAGGCAAGACTTGTGTTAAAGGGATTCAACCAAGAAGTGGGAATTGATTACAATGAGGTGTTTGCACCAGTGGCAAGGCTCGAGGCAATTCGTTTGTTTCTGGCCTTTGCGTCCTTCAAAGGGTTTAAAGTCTATCAGTTGGATGTAAAGAGTGCATTCCTGTACAGCAAGGTGAAGGAACTGGTGTACGTCGAACAACCGCCTGGGTTTACTGATCTAAAGTATCCCGACAGAGTGTATCATCTTGATAAGGCTCTGTATGGATTACATCAGGCACCAAGGGCATGGTATGAGACGCTGTCAACTCATCTTTTGGACAACTGGTTTGAAAGAGGGAGAATTGATAGTACATTGTTCGTGAAGAGAAAGGGAGAAGACTTTATCTTGGTACAAGTGTACGTAGATGACATCATTTTCGGGTCATCAAACGAACAGATGTGCAAAGATTTTGAGAAGGTTATGAAGTCAAAGTTATGATCAGATGTCCATCAGACGAAGTATGTCTATAATATTCTGCAGCACTTCGGGATGGAAGGAACTAAGCTGACTGCTCACTTTATTACTCCAATTCAAGTGAATCACAATCTCGGACCGGGTACAGAAAGTGATACTGATGTGGATCCGACTCTATATCGGGCCATGATCGGATCACTCATGTATTTAACTACTTCTAGAACTGGTTTGCTGTGTGTATTTGTGCTAGGTTTCAAGCTAATCCAGAAGAAATGCATATGAAAGCCGTGAAGCGGATTCTGAGATACCTCTAGTCAAAACCGAAGCTGGGACTTTGGTATCACGCTGATGGTGATCTGGAATTGGAAGCTTACACGGATTCTGACTATGGTGGGTGCAGCTTGAACCGCAAATCAACAACTGGAGGTTGTCAGTTCCTTGGAGGGAGGCTCGTATTTTGGCAATGCAAGAAATAGACTTCGGTAGCCGTGTCAACGTGCGGGGCCGAATATGTAGCTGTTGGTAGTTGCTGTTCACAGGTTTTGTGGATACAACAACAATTGCGGGATTACGGTTTGACTTACACTCATACTCCCATTAGGATAGATAATCAGTCTACAATTGCTATAACTAATAATCCAGTTAAACATAGTAAAACAAAGCAGATAGACATAAGACATCATTTCATACGTGATTGTGCTGAAAAGAACTTAATAAAGCTTGTAAAAGTGGCAATGGAAGATAATAATGCAGATTTATTCACTAAAGCTTTTGATAGGTCACGCTTGTAGTTGTTGGTTCAACTAAATGGCATGCGTAATCCAGAGTAACTTGACCTTAGTAGATTTTCTTTCCTTTATAGTAAGTTAGTGGTTTAATAGATTTTCTTTTCTTTTATAGTAAGTTAGTAGTTAGTTTATTTGCTTATCTTAAAAATGAAAAACAAAAGAAAAAAGAGAGAAAACCACAAAAAATTTAAAAATAGAGAATATTGAAAAATGGGCTAAGTCTTAGAGACATAGGTTCAAAGTGACGAAAATTAGTACAGTCAAAACGATCTATAAGTGTTAAGCTTTCACACATAATGCACCTTAAATTCTAAGTGATATACACTTTCCTGGTTGATCTGTTGGTCGACAGAATACACAAAGGAAATCTCAAAAGCTAATAAAATATTCAAGAAAAAGTCATATGTGTAATTGACTTAGATGTATGACCAAATGGTCTTAAATTCTATGTTAGAGACATACAGACAATGATTCTAAATGAGGTATGCAAATTTTCTGCGGGATGTATAGCAACATCAAATACATCTTAAAGATAAGAAAAGAAATATTTTTGATAAAGATGAGGGAGTCAAAATAAGTCGCTTTGTTGTACGTAAGTACAGACCTGTCACCTCTGTTTTGACTCAAGTTAGCAAGATAAGTCGCTATACTGTACGTAAGTACAGTCCTGTCACCGCTTTCTTGTTAACTTAAAAGGAACTCTAAGACCAACTAAGGCACTCTGTTGTATGTAAATACAGAAGTGTGTCCGACATTTGCCTTTTAAAGAAAATTTGCAATACCGAAAAGTTATCATCATTGTGTGTCTGCCTTGATCATAGAAGTATATCTAAGTATGGGACACGTGAGGTAGTTTCTTGATAAATAAAAAGGCCAAGGGAAATTCCAAAGTGTTACATGTTAAAAGGGAAAATCATACCGACAATCGACTTGGAATGTATATCACGACAAACAATCAAAGTAATCATAAATTCCTAAGTGTGAAAGTGTAATACTGAAAGTGCGTTTGACATCGCTATCTGATTGAACCTTCTTTGACTTTCTCGCAAAAATATTCTGGTAGTATAGGTAGTAATTTTTAAAGTACTTTTGAGTAGTTTACGTTTTTACTTTATTTTATTTTATTTTTATTTTTATTTTATTTTATTTTATTTTAAGTAGGAAAAAGGTCAAAGTTACTAGGATGCATTTTTTGTTGAATAAACAAATATTGCGTGAAAATCTGTTGCTTAATGTGAATGATTTTGCAAGGTTTGTAAAATTCCGTTACACGAAAAATTTAAAAAACTTGAATTTTATTCAAGGATTTTCAAAATTTTCACTTAAGTTCGAAATCAAGACAAATTCGAACTTAACTTCGAATTTGTCAGGAAGTTCGAACTTAGGCTAAGTTCGAAGGAAGTTGGTATAAATAGGTCAACAGTACTTCATTTAAGGCACCTACCCTCGAATTTCTTTTCTCGAACTTATCCTCCGGCGATCTCGAACTTGTCCTCGAACTTGCCGATTCTCGAATTTCCTTCAAATCCTCGAAGTTTTCACTTTATTTCTCGAACATACACGTATACTTAGGTATAGTACTCATCATAATACAAAGTATGTGTAGGTTAGGACATTATTGTGACAAAAATCAGAGTTATTTGATGTTATACTATTTGAAACTACTTGGTTTAAAATCACAAGTTTCAGAGGATAAAACTTCAAATACTTGATAAATAACTTTAATTAGAACCCAATAGGACTAGATTGTACTGTTGATTAAGTCAAATGGGGTTAAAATCTTTGTTTTTAATTTGAAAGTGACCGACTTCGAACATGTTCTTCAGGTTCGAACTTGTTAGAAAGTTCGAACTTGTTTAAATATCTATAAGTTCGAAGTCAGTCAAGTTCGAACATATGACTCGAATTTATTTAAATTCGAATGATTTTTAAATTATTTCAAACTTGTCTATGTTCGAATGTGTTGACTTTTGAACTTATGCAAGTTCGAAGTTATGCAAATTCGAAATAAACAAGTTTTATTTTATTTTAATTACTAATTTTGTTTATTGATTTTGTGTGCAGATATGGGTGAGCGTGCTTTTTATAATAAGCACAATATGGTCATGGCAGTGGATCTCCAACTGCCAGAAGCCCAACCGTACCGTCATATGATAGAAATTCTGATCCAATCTCGCGTGTCGTATGCACTGACCCACAATCTCCAATTTACGCTGACGTACGTTCAACAGTTTTGAGAGCATCTGCAAGTAGATTGCTCGGTTACGCCTACAGTATTAAGAACAAGAGTAGGTGGACAGCCAATAACATTTTCGGCTGACATGCTAAGGCAAGAGGCAGGGCCGATAGAATTTCCACTACCTATCAGGCAAGCAGCATTTTTGAGAATGGGGTATGCCCAAGACATAACGAAAGCCTCGTATGTTAAGAGCGGGCTGATTGGACAATAGAGGTATCTTGTCCACGTCATTATGGTGTGTTTTACACCAAAGAAGGCGGGATTTGACACGATGGTGTCTAAATTGCAATCGGCGTTGATTGCATTGGTATACAATAAAAAATTCAGTTTTTCCGAGATGTTTTTCGGGGAGTTCGTGCATCAGATCACATCTCCAGTCAGGTAAAGATTTTTGATGTATCCACGTTTCGCCATGATGATCATACGCCATTTCTTGCCGAACTTGCCACCACTTCCTGATCAAAGTGGAGTGGCTCTGATTGATAAGAAAATTTTTGCTGACTGCCAGACCCACAATGCGAGAAGGGCTGGGCAGGTCAGGCCCCAAGTGGCACCTTTATTCGGGGCAGTTATAGATCCTGATTTTGTAGCCCCGGAGGGTGATGATTGGATAGGTGAAGCCCCGTAGCAGCAACAACAACAGCAGCAACTGCAACTGCAACAACAACAACCATAGCAACAGCAGCAGCAACGACGCAGAGCACCGGCAAGTAGAACTCCGATTGCTAGAACCTCTTCTCGTCAACAACCAGCCACTACAACTGCTGGACCATCATCTGAAGCTGCCGGCCCATCGAGTTCGGCTCTTCAATATGATCAGAGGGCGCAAACTCTAGAAGAAATATGGGCGCAGGGAACAGTCACGGAGCAAGATATTGCTGAACAACTGGTTCAGGATGTATTAGATCCTCCAGCTGATTTTCAAGATATTTTTAGACAGATTGATGAATATCAGCCATCTGACGCTGAATTTATGGGCACCAAGGTCCAAGCTGCAGAAGAAGGGGAAAGAGAATAGACTGAGGTAGAAGGTCACGTAGAGACCGCCTCAGAGTCTGTGTCGGAATCTAGTTCTGAGGCTGAGGATCCAGAGATAACAATTGGAAGATATGGATCATGGTTAGTAGTTAGCAGGAGATCAACAAGACCGACTCTCATTGATGAAGAGACCGATGAATCTGAATTTGAAGTAGAAGAAGAAGTTCCTCTCGTTCCTAGGCATAGGGAAAGGAGGCATAGGTTTACGCAGGGAGCTCCATCCACTTCAGCTTCTCCATCGGTGTTACCAGCTGCTCCATCCACATCAACCACCGCTCCAACTACATCTGCCTCCATTCCATCAACTTCAACTTCCTTCACAGAAAATCAGTAGTTTACCGAGTTGAAAGGAAAAGTGGACTTCCAAACAGTCCAAATTGACCAACTATCAACAGCTGTGAAAGAGCTGCAGCAGCATAATGCTCGACTAGATCAAGAAAATGCCGAGTTAAGGACAACTGTGGCTGATCAACAGTCTGAGCTGAGGACAATAAAGACTCTCCTTGAGCAACTATTGAAAGATCTACGAGCTCAGGGGGAGAGTAGCTGCAAGGAGGATCAGTTGAGAGTGAGGAGAGACGATGACGAAGGCAATGATCCAGATGCCCAAAGAGAAGGTGAGCTAGTAGATCTTTCCCAAAAGACTGCTCAGCAAGCAATCATTCAGGGGGAGCCTAGTCAGTCTAGTATGGGAGAAGGAGGTGAAGGTGAAGCTTCTAAGAATGTTGAGCATGAGATGATTGAAGCATTAATGGATCTTGATGATG
The DNA here is from genome assembly GCA_020465985.1 of Centrapalus pauciflorus. NCBI lineage: Eukaryota > Viridiplantae > Streptophyta > Magnoliopsida > Asterales > Asteraceae > Centrapalus > Centrapalus pauciflorus. The sequence continues at coordinate 234,442 of JAANYP010007039.1, read as the reverse complement.
AAGACGAGTTTGGGTTTGATCAAGAAGATTTGGAAGAAGGTTAATTCATTCCATAAGACGTTGTGGATTGGAAGTCAGATGATGAAGTTGTTGAAGATGAGGATGATGATGTTGATGAAGTAGTTATCCTGAAACAGCCTATCACCATACAATATGTAAGTAATGATCAGAATGTGATAAATCTAGATGAGCTTAACTTAGCATCTATGGATGAATCAGAATCTGATATAGCTGAAAAGGAACAAATGAAAGAAGAAATGATGAGGCTATGGTTCAGGAAGGAGGAGAAGAAGACTGACTTGGCAGTAAAGAAAAGGATGAGGCTGCCAAGTCCAGGAAAGCTCTCAGGGGGGATTCTGAGCTGGTTCTTTAATAGGGAACTGCAGCTTTTCGTGCTTAAAAGAAGAGATGGGCTTCAGTATTTGAGGAGAACTTTAAAGGTTTTTAATACATTGCCCAAATTCGAGGTGAAAGAACTGGCCTGGAAAGAGCTTATTAACTTGGGAGATGACCCCTACGCTGAAGTGATAGCAAAAATCATCAGAAGGGAGGGCAGATCTGGGAAGTTTGAAAAGCTAAAGTCGAGGTCAGGAAAAAGGGTTAAAGATGAGATGAGAATTGATCCTCACACTGGCAAGCCTTGGGATAGGATGGTTTACAATCCAGTCCGGTGTCTAAAGAAAGTTCCATTGAAGTCTATGCCACAGGATGTACTCACAAACATGAAGTGGTGGTGTGTAGAGAATGAAACGGCTGAAGCAGTGATGGAGGATCTGGATGAGAAGACGATTTCGAAAGTATACGATCCACTGCATCTGATTAACTTATCCATGGATGACCTGAAAAAGCTTCATGATCAGCCGATTTTCTTTCACGAAGGCTGGAGATCTAAAGGCAGGAAGTTCCAGAAAGTGGTAAGGGTTTGTATAGAGCAGGAATTATATGCTGGTAGTAGTTTGTATAGACATAGTACTTAGACAAAATATATATAGTTAGAAGCTATCGTCAAGGGAGAGTCTGTTAGTGCATCCTCTGTGACGATAACAGTCTAAGTATAGATGATATTTTGTAATAGTCAAATTGTTCGTAATTGCATATTAATACATGTTTGATATATGTTTGATATTGATATTGATTGTATATATGTTTGAACTTGGCTGTAATTGATGTTTTACAATAAGTTCAAACATAAGTTCAAAGGTAAGTTCACACATAAGTTCTAGAACAAGTTCAAAGACAAGTTCTAGAATAAGTTCAAAGGCCTAGATTCGAACTTATGGTGGACAAGTTCGTGGGCTTGGGCCTTCTCGAACTTGTCCAGAGCAAGTTCGAATCCGAGGCCTATAATTAAGATTTAATCAGTTTTGATTAAGAGTCTTTGCAAAAATTAACGTCCGGGCGATTACGAACTTGCAGAGATTTCAGAGTGTGTTCTTGGAGAGAATCACGTGTCGGGACGTTCGGGTTTACGTCTATCATCGTGTGTGTCTCCGGTTTTCGTGTGTGATCGGTCCGTTAAGCCGCTAACGAGGATTTCGCACTCGTTGGACGGTGTCGTGTCAAGATTGGATCCGTAGGTAGGTGACCTTACACCACTGTTCTTCTACCAACTCGTGGATTAACCTTTTCAAACCTTTCAGATCAACCCTCTCTTCTGATAGTTTTTGCAAACCCTTTAGCATAAGAGTCGTCTCCTAGAATGATAAGGACCTTCCAGTCAGGTATTTCAGAATCAGATTTATCATTTAGTGCAGATTCCAGCACCTCTAGATCTATCACATTCTGATCTTCATTCACCGCTCCTTCATCGAATGACTTCCAATCACGTATGTCTCCAGGAATAAACGCTCCTTCCTTAAGATCCTCCTGTTCTAAGTCATCTTTGAAGTCGCACCTCATTTCTTCTTCATCCAACCCTGACAAGTTTCTGATCAGATCTACTTCAGTTACTTCTGTTGTCTCCGAAGCCTTGTCTTTTCCCTTGACAGTGGTTGATGAGCCAGACTCCCCCTGAAGATCAGCAAGCTGAGAAGATTGTTGTCTTGAAAGATCTGACAGCTCATTGTCTTTTTGTGCACTCGAGTCATCTCTTTCTACGAATATGCCTCAAGGCATCATCGCTACATCTGCCAGCTCACTGTCTTTTTGTGCACTCGAGTCATCTCTTTTTACGAATATGCCTCAAGGCATCATGTATGTCTCCATTTGATAGTTCTGGGCTTTACATGGTGTCTGATATCTATTAGGAGTATGAGACCTAACTGGAGTGTGACTCCTCTTAGGTGTATTATTCCTAATGATGAATTGGGTGCTAGACTTCGATTGACTAGGGAATTTATTCGGTGAATTATTCCTAAGTCCTTCATTTTGTCTGAGAGACACCGGTGGTTGTCGACTACCGAAGCGTGACATCACATTTGAGTTCTTCTCTGAATTGTGAGAACTAGTCATGGTTGTATCACTAGACATTGTTTTCAAGGTAGGTTGTTCTAGTTTCCCTTTGTTCGGAATAGACTCTACTTTCCTATAGGGGAAATCTGAAGCAACATGTCCTTTCTCATGACACTTAAAGCAAGACATCTTGTCAATAGACTTCTTATAAGAACTCTTTGACTTAGGGGTCTCACTAATGTCCTGTTGTGTTGTATCAACAACTTTGTTCAAATCCTCTTGTTTATTATTAGTAACAATTTTAGCTTCTTCTTGTTTAGACACACTACTAGACTGCACAAACTTTACCGTTTTATTAAACTGAGGAGTAGTTGTTGATAATTTAGCATACTCAGTTACCTTTACTTCCTCTGATTTAACTAGTTCCATGGTCTCATCCTGAGGACTATGTACAGAGTTCTTATTTGCCTCAACAATATTAACTCTAGACTCAGTTAATTCCATATCTTTAAGAGAGATCTCTTCGATCAGTGGCTCTACATGCTCATTAATTAGTTCATTCCTGACGCTTTGTTCAATAAGTTTGTCATTCATAACTATCATATCTTGAGCATTAGCTCTCAGTTTGGCCTTAAGATCTTCCTTAATGTCTAATAAACTAGCATTATCTGATTTTAAGGATTGAATTTGAGCAGTCATAGATGAATGTGTCTCTAGCACTAAATTCAATTTATCATTTAATGTAGTACATAAAACGCATAAATCATGAAAAGTAGAAAAGTTGAGAGATACCTTTTTCCCATCAGATTCCACGTTGGCCATCTGAGCTGCAAACTCTAGAGTGGTCAGCTCCTCAGTATTCTCCAGCACCAAAGGATTTGAATCAGACTGCTGGGTACCCTCTTCCTTTTCCTCTTTTGCTCCCGTATCCGTGTCTGTCACTTCGTTCATGAAAGCCCTAATGTTCGCCTCTGGATGAGTATTCAAATCATATGTGCCATCTAACTGTTTGTTAGACTACACGTTAGTAAGTAAACCAACCACTGAACCCTGATTCCCTGGTCTCTTATTCCCTGAACTGGTTGAATACTGCTGTCCAGAGTTCTGATGATTATCCATCTTTGGTCTTTGACACTTTCTCGCAAAGTGTCCCAACCCCTAACAGTTATAACACTTGACTTTTGATTTATCGAATCCTACATTGTTCACACATAGATTTCTTCCAGTTCTTTTCATGAACCTTTTAAGTCTCTGTGTGACCATGGCTAGTTGCCATTGTAGGTCCATTTGCTCCAAATCATCCGGATCTACCTGATCATAATCCTCCTCGCATAGAGCTGGATCATTAATTTTACCCAGAATGCAGTTACCGTATGTCGCCATAAACGATGCAAGAAGCTTCCATTGCTCCTCTGCTGTCTTAGCACTCATAGGCATTTTTGTACATCCCTGAGATGAAGATCCTGAAATTTGTGGTTGATCTTTTGGTTTAGAAAAACCTAAAAATGCCCTACCACTCACATCTTCTGCTTCTGCAGGTATGCCTTCTTCTTCTCCAGAGTAGAACGTTGTAGCCCCCGACTTCGGTACACAGTTGATGGCTTAGGCTTTCCGAAGTACATTTCAGGATGCTGTACTTGATCGTATTCCATCTCCTTCTTTTGTATCTTGAAGTTATAAGCCTTCAGTGTTCCAATGACTTCTTCAAGAGTGAGAATGGCTAGTTTATCTTCATCATGCTTTATCAATGCAGTGTATATCTCCCACTTTGCTGGTAACGCATCTAGAAGTTTTTCAATCTTATCAGATTCATGATACTCAACTATGTGGTTATCAAGTTCTGCCAACAGATGATAGAACCTTGTGACTTTCTCATCCAAGGTCTCATTCTTTAAACTCTTGAAAATCACAAACTTTTGCTTTAGCAATTCTGTTCTCCCATTCCTCACCCTTGGATTTCCCTCATACCTCTTCTCTAGAGCTTCCCAAATCTCTTTAGAAGCTCTGTGATGCTTGAATGTATAGAATTTCCAATGGTAAAGCCATTTTAATAGAAGACTGTAGGTCCCAAAAGGTCTCCCTAGTATGTTGTTCTAAGCTGTAGAGGGGGAGGGAGGGGGAGGGCTAAATACATCAAAGTAAAGACACAACACACTTTTCTCAATGTTTGTGTATATTATCAACAAGTGTTAATTACAAACAAGCTTGAACTGCGGAATGGTTCAAGCTAAGATGACAAATACAATAGGTGTTTAACTAATCTAAGACACACTCAGACTAGGAACAATGAGTATACTCACTAAGAAGAACTCACTGTTTACAAGACACAGATGGACATCTTGAATAAGAACTGCTTGGACACACGTTACTATTTTATTCAAGCAGATTTGAAAGCATGAAAAACACACTTCTATGCACGATCTGAATTTTTCACTCTTGGTTGTCTCACATTCCTAAGAAGCTTCCTTTTATACTCTCACTGAGAATCTCAGTGAAGCTTCCTCATTGGACAATGAGATAGTGAGAAGTCTTTCCAAAAAGACAAAACAACTTTTCTGCACATTCTGATATAGCAGACTTGTCTCTACATGGCAGAATCTTTGTCTTCTCCTTTTTGTCTCTGTTGCAGAAGGCTTTAACCAAAAGAGAAATGTCAACTTTGAACCTTTCATCTTCTGTTAAGGCCATTTTGATATAGGAAATGGTCTGTCACCCATTTCAAATAACAACTTTGTCTTCATGTAACAGAACAGCGTAGGCAGTCTTTTGCAGCTTCTGTTTTCCACTTTGTTTTTGACTTTGTAAACTGATCTTGTAGTCCAAAACAATACATGAGGACTTGGAAACATATTCCATAAAGTGTTTAGCCTGTTCACAAATAACAGGTTCTGTTCACAAAGAACTAAACACTTAGTATCTGTCCAAGCTGCTCAACACGATAGAGTAGCGTAGACAGTTTATGTCCAGCCTGTTCAACAGAATAGAACAGCTTGGACAATCTGCCTTAGTTGTAACAAATGCAACAGGGTAAATAGCTTTTACTAATATTGCAAATCACTTATCAGGTTTCAATAAGGCATTAACATGCCTTAAATTATACCTTCAAGTGCATCAATTAGGTTTGATTAAAAATCTCCCCCTAAGATGTAAAACAGGTTTGACTGAGGCCTTTTTGTGCCTAACAATATCCCTCTATTTGCAATAATCAGTCTAAGCTGATTCTATCAATAATCACTATATATTTTTACAACACACATTGCTGAAATAAAATTACAACATTTAAGTAAAGTAAAGGATCAGTTTATATATACTGATTTTGATTACAAACAACATATGTTCTCACAAGAGTACAACTAATGTACTAAAGTAGATTACAACTTTTGTAATAGAGTACAACATATGTACATAAAGTAATTCAACATATTGGACTGTTGATGGTGGGAGAAAGTAACGGCAAGCCTGTCCAACTGATGGACAACTTCCATTCTTCATCTACTCAGCAGCAGATGGACCTCCAAGCAGTGGTGGTTCTTCTCCTTTGAACATTTGCTCGAAATGCTCCCTGGTTTCTTCAATTTTCTCCATTTCATTTCTTAGGAACATGAAGTTGGGATGTTGAAGCTCTCCACTCTCATGGAACCCTTTGAGCTGTTCCCAGATAGCTGCTCTCCATCTTACAGATTTTTTAAAGGAGTTGGCAAGTCTAAAAGCAATGAGCTACTTAAGACCAACTTTGTGCAAATATGATGCTCTCTGAAAACACTTTTTCTTTGATAGAGGATCTACAAAAAATACCCCAAGCTCAGGTTCCTCTATCAGCTTGTCTTCTTTATATTCCACTCCCCTGGGCAGGCTGTGAACTACTCCCTTGATCTCAACAGCTACATCAACTTGATCAATCATTATTTGGAGTTCTTCCAACTCTGTATCCTTTCTCCTTCTCCTAGCCTTTATCTTGGGTTCAACGACTGAGGTACCCTTGATTTGTTCTTCTGTAATCAGGCCAAGATTCTTAACTCTCTCCATTAACGTTTTGAAATATGCCCTGATAGTTTTAGCAGTTTCAGACTTAGACTGGCTCATGGCAACTGCCAATTCCACACATTCTCTGTATCCCATTTGAGCAACATCAGTGTGTTCATATGCTTCCTGTTCTCGACCTTCAGCACCCATTCTGATTATCTGTAGTTTCCACTATTTGCCTTTTTTTGAAATGGGAACAACTTTGACAATTGTCTCCTTGGCAAGCCTTCTGTTTGCAACATCAAAGAATTTCTTCCTTGCCAAGTTGTCAAACTGAATTTAGGCTCTTGCAGAAGAAGATGCTGGCTTAGACTTAGTCACAGAGGCCTGAGCACCCTGTTCTTTTTCTCCTTCCTTCTCAGCCACTGACTCTTTGGCAGCTTCTAGCAGTTTCCTTTGGACATCCAAGGAAGGCATTTTAACTTTTACTTGCCTCCTTGTATGCACAGGCCCTTACAGCTTTAGCAGAAGCTTCATCTTTCTTTAGCTTTTCAAAAGCTCTAAGATGTTCCTCTTTGTATTTCTAATAAGTCTCCATAGAAACACCCATTTCTTTTGCGCGAGCCTTATCAAATTTCAGTTGAGCAGCTTTGAGGTAGTCAGGGACTACTGAGCCTTTCTTCTTCCCTTTAGCTGTTGTGGTTAAAACAACTTCAGGTTCCTCTTCTTCTTCTGTTTGCTCCAGTATTAGATGTCTCCTTATGCTTGGCCTATCCCCAGGAATGGATTCCTCCCCCTTAGATGAAGCAGGGTTTGGAGATCCAGCCTGAGTAGACTGAGCAGCTTCTGTTGTTTTGGAGACATCCATAGTAGGACCCGTTTGTGAAACACCTGCTGCTTGTCCCACTGATGTCGATTTCTCCTTAGAGGGAGATGAAGATTTCTCCCCCTTAGACTTGGTCTTTGAGGCAGATATCATCTCCCCATTTGAGGGAGATGGCACATAGCCTTCAACAATGGGTCTGCCTGAAGAAACGATTTAGCAGGCTGGGCATCAGTTTTGGCAGCAGGTTTGGAGCCAACAAGCCTATGCACTAAGAAAGCCAAGTTGTCCTTTACCTCTGCAAGTTGGGCAACATAGGTTTGAAGAGAGGCAGATTGGGAAGTAGCAAGAGATGACAGTTGAGAGATGGCTTCCCTATCAGAAGCTGTGAACAACAAACTTTGAAGTTGTGCAAGATTTAATTCAAGAGAATCTTGCATATCATCAAGGTTTGATGACACAGAATTTGACAGAGAGACTACTAAGGTGTTCAAGCTGGCCAACATGGAAGGAAATGTATTTGTGCAAGTGTTAAGGAGAGTTGACAACTGTTGGGAGACAGCTGCCAGAGAGGACACAGAGTCCTGTTGAGTAGAAAGAATTATGGAGAGGGTAGTGGAGAGTGTTTGCTGCTGTGCAGTGAGTGCAAGGAGTTGTGAGGATTGATCTACTTGAGGAGGAGGGGTTGGAAAGGAAGTCTTGAACGAATAAAAAAATCCCTTAAGCTGAGCAGACACAGAGTCTGATATCATAAAAGGTAGGGAGCTCATGGAGTTTTCCAAAGAACCAACTTTGTTGGTTAGCAAAGTGAGCTGATCCTTCAAAGGAAGATCTTTGGAGGCTGGAGGAGTATGTGTGGATTGTTTGGATTGGGTTGATGGTGAAGAATCGCAATGTGATGATGATGAGGCAGGTGTTTGAGGATTTGTACGGGAAGGCAGAAAGACTTTAGAGAGTAATTCCATAGCCTGGGCATATCTGAGATGGCCCAGCTTGGAAGGGATAAGAGAACCTTCAGCAGTGACTATATCTGCATCATTAGGTGAGGTGGTAGGAGTTGGTGGCCTTTCAGATGATGCTTGTGTTGCAACACCTTTATTAAGACCTGGGGTGGTTCCCTCAGTAGCACCTTGGTTTTCAGGCACCTCTTCATGGGTAGAGGGGATGTGCATTTCAACATCATCAGTGGTGAAACCTGATGATGGAATTTGCATGTTGGGAGCAGCCTGACCAGAGGGATGGTCCAATCCCTCATGTTCATCAGCTTGGGATGAGGGTCCTTCAACAGCTGTTGGGTGTACAACAGCTGCATCACTTGGAGCAGAAGTTTGAGGCTGGTCTGCTGGATGGTCTATTCCAGCAGCTTTGGCACCACGTGCAGACTTAGCTGGTGTTGGAGAAGTATGATGTGGAGACTGTGTGGACTCAGTGTGGAGTGGAGTGAACTCCTGTCTTTCAATATCCTCAGCCAGTTGGGAGGCAGGGATAGTGGATGTGGTAGTCTCCTTTTGTACAACTGGTTCCTGTTGGGAGGAACCAGAGGGTCTAGGGTGACTCTGGGTTGACATTTTTAGGAGTGAAGCGTGCTCCAAATGTGCTGAACCGTCTCCCAAAATAGGAGAAGCAGCAGGGGTTGCTTCTTCTTCAGCTGACTCCTGTTGGGAGGGGTCAGAGTGGCTGGTTTGGGAAGATGGTTTCTTTTTGGCTAAGGATTTATGTCTGTTATATGATTTGAGGGATGAAGTGGAGGATGGATGTTGTGGAGAAGTGGGGAGAAGTTCTGTTTGGACTGGAGGTGAGACTGGGTCAGATCAGGGTGGTTAACCTGTTCCATGGTCTCAGGTGCCACAGAGGCACCAGCCACAAAGGCTTCAGGTTCAACGAATGAACCAAGGTGAGAAGTCTGCTCCCCCTCAGCCACTGAGGCTGATGGGGCAGACTTTGACTTAACTGTTTTAGCCTTCTTGAGGACAGGCTCAGCTTCAGTCGATTCCATGCCCCTTTTAACCACCTTGGGCCTGGATTTGGATTTTCTCTTAGGAGCAGCCACTGGATCCATCCTCACAGCAGAGGGCCCTTCCACCAAACCAAGTAACCTTTATATTGGTGTAGAGAGAGGAGGTTCATTTGGAAGAACTGGAGTCTTTTGCAGCTTCTATTTTTCACTTTGTCTTCGACTTTGTAAACTGATCTTGTAGTCCCAAACAATACATGAGGACTTGGAAACATATTCCATAAAGTGTTTAGCCTGTTAACAAAGAACAGTTCTGTTCACAAAGAACAGAACACTTAGGTGGCGTTTGGTTTGAAGGATTTAAACAACCCATTTAGGATTTGGATTTAGAAATCCTTCATCATCATGTTTGGATACAATATTAAAAGAAAGCATTTAGCTCATTTAGGATTTTATATTCCCCACTTCTCTACCTTTCATAATCCATCCATACCCCTAAATATTTTAAAATCCTATCATTTCAAAATCCATCATTTTAAATTCATTCAATCCAAACACCACCTTAGTATCTGTCCAAGCTGCTCAACAGGATAGAGTAGACAGTTTATGTCCAGCCTGTTCAACAAAATAGAACAGCTTGGATAATCTGCCTTAGTTGCAACAAATGCAACAGGGTAAACAACTTTGAGTAATATTGCAAATCACTTATCAGGTTTCAATAAGGCATTAACAGGCCTTAAATTATACCTTCAAGGGCATCAAACAGGTTTGATTAATAATCTCCCCCTAAGATGTAAAATAGGTTTGACTGAGGCCTTTTTGTGTCTAACAAAGACATAGCTCGATTTTCAGCTTCATAAACTTTCTTATCCTCATCTTTCATCTACAGATAGGATAGAACATTCAATCTGCCCTCGAGCTCTTGCGTTGGGGGAACATAACCTTTATCTATGCATATCCACATACGCATATCATTGAATCTAGTGAAGTCTGCAAACCTATCTTTCAACCAGTAGTTGTCCTCAATCTTCATCAGCTTGGGTGGAGAATTTGATTTGCCCACTTCGTGATCGATTTCCAAAAACTTGTGTAAACTAGACATTCTCGATGACTTTTTGTTCACGAACTTAAATTATTTAATTTTTAAAATAAATTTGAAACTAGTTCGTACAAACTTAATTAAGTTCGTATGAATTGTAATTTTAAATTCATTTTACTTATTTAAATTTGTTTTAATGTTAAGTTCGTGGGCAACAAATTTGAGAGACCACAAGTTCAAAAAACCCTAGTTCGTCCGACAAGTTCGAGTCTGACAAGTTCTTAGGATATCAGGTTCGAGACTGTCAAGTTCGAGAAACCCTACTTTGACAAGTTCGAAACACTGACAACTTCGAGCGCCGCAAGTTTGTGGAGGAGCGTCTGACTAGTTCGTGGAAATCCTAAAACACCCTCCTAAGTTGGAGCGCCGCAAGTTTGTGAAATGGCTAAATTTGACTTTTTTTCAAATAAATTAGATTAAATAAATGTTTTTAAGGCTAAAAACAATGAAATCCACTGAAAAGATGAACTAAGAACATAGTAGGCTTGAGGAAATGCTCAGCACACCGTAAAATCCTCGAGAAATTATGATTTAACCATAAAACGCCAAGAAACCAATGAATGTTCAACAAAACACGAAGAACATCCAATTGTAGGCTCTGATACCACTTGTAAGGTCCACACAACATGGATCCAATCAAGGCGCGAATGACGTCAAACAGGTGCGGAATACCCGTTAGACGTTTACGGATCAATCACACGGAAACACAGTGCCGAACAAGATGCTAGACGATAGAATACCGACCCTACACGATGTATTGCTCCGTTAGATGCTGTAAAACTCTCTTAGTTCGTCTGAATGCTCTCACAAACTCTGAAAGTGTATTTTTTGAAGTGTTCTTTTTGCTCTCAAACTTCTCTGAATTTCTGAGCCTCAAAGTTACCAACTCCAAATTCCCAAGCATAAGTTCATGATATAACCCTTAAGTTCGTGTATGGCCTAAGCCCGCGAACTTATAGGTTAAAGTCCACGCAGATAAGTTCATACGAACTTATCAAGGCTAACTTCGTACGAACTTAAGAGCCTTATGTTCGTGGTCTTATCCTCATGAACTTATTCTCATAAGTTCATAACTCATGAACTTATCTAACAATTATTAAATTAACATGAACTAGACTGTTGTCGTCACACCGGGTGTACCAACAATGGTAGTAACAAAAATAGGTACATAAGGACCTTCCATCTCTATTTCTGGAAGTTGAACATCTAGGTTTTCAAGGTACAACATCATTATGCATTTCCAGCCTAAGAAGTTTTGATGGTTGAACCTAGGAGGTTTGGCCATAGAGCCATTTGAAGCACTGTTGTCCATGGTGGGAACTGGGAAGTTATAAGAGATCTAGAGATGACACACACTGTAAACGGTTCTGGTACCAGTTAAAGGTCCCAAAAGGTTTCCCTGGTATGTTTAGACAAGCTGTAAGGGGGGGGGGGGGGGGTTTGAATACAACTAATTCTTTATCACACACTTTTTCTCAATGTTTGTATGTATATATTAACACTAAATTACAAACTACTTTGGAATATGGAAAGATCCAAACTGAGATGACAGAATTGGAACAACATACTATAAACTAATCTATGACTCACTCGGACTATTTACAATGAATTTACACACTGAGGTTCACTCACTGTTTACACAAGACACAGACAGATCAGCTTTGAGGTTGAACAACTTAGACACACTCAGCTATTTTACTCTAAGTTGATCGCAGAACTTGCATGCATGAAGAACACACTTTACTTTTGCAATACATGTTCTCAATTTGTGGATATCTCTCTTGATGTCTCTAATTCCTTTGATGCTTCTCTTATATACTCGATCTTAGAATCTCTGTGAAGCTTCTTCATTGGTTGTAGAGAAAGTGGGAATTTCTTGCAAAAAGAGAAGATTACTTTTCTGCATAAATATGAAAAATCATGATTTGTCCACTTGCTGCAGAATCTTTGTCTTTTCCTTTTTGTCTCTGTCGACCATAGCTTTTCCTTAAAGAGGAATGTCAACTTTAGACCTTTACTCTTCATTGTAATGCTCTTTTGATATAACAAATGGTTAGTCACCCATTTCAGATATCATATTTGTCTTCATGCTTCAGAACAGCTTTTCCAGAACTGGCAGCTTCTGATTTTCCACTTTGTCTTGAGTTGTAGACTGACCTTAACATTCAAGACTTTGCATGAGGACACGGAAACAAATTCCATAAAGTGTAAAACCTGTTCACAAAGAACAGGCTCTGTTCACAAAGAACATACCACTTTCTTGAGTCAAAACTGTTCAACAGACATGAACAGCTTAGACAGGTTCTGTTAAACCTATCCAACAGTTATGGACAGCTTTGGCAATCTTCCAAGTTACAACTAATGTAACAGTGTAAACAGAATTATGCTGATTTTGCAAATTACTTATCAGGTTTCAATAAGGCATTAAAAATCCTTAAATTCTCCCTTAAGTATATCAAACAGGTTTGATTAGAAATCTCCCCCTATGATATAGAACATGTTTGATTGAGGCCTTTTTGTGCCAAACAGGTTGAGCTTGCAGTTGCTCTTAGCAGTTCAAAAGCTGAAGACAAAAAAGGGACACAAAGCTTGAAGAGATTGTGAAGCTGATTGAACAAGGGTTCTATGCCACTGAGATCAAGGGTATGGATCACAGTCTGCCTAAAGGTGTAGAACTTGTTGAAGAAACGTTCATTGAAGATCCTGAGGTTGGAGTGTTCTTTGTAGATCCCTATCCAAGAAAATATGTTTTCAAAGAGCCTTAGATCTTCTCGAAGCTGATGTCAGACAGCTTCTTGCCTTCAGGTTCATGACAACTTATGTCAAGCATTTCAGGTGTAGAGTAGCCATTCTAAATTAGTTAGAAGCTTGCAATGCCAGAGGATAATTGGATCTTAACCAAAAGGTAGAAAGTTTTGAAGCTAGAAAAGAATTGTTGGCTGGTCTGGAACAAGAGAAACTCCTTCAAGCTGCTTTTGAGTTAGAAAAAGAAAATGAGAAAGAACAAGGCCCATCTACAAATGATGCATATATGAAGAATGAAAGATGATCATTAGTTGGTCAGGTTTACCATTAGTTTCTCCAAACATTAACAGTCCAATTAATTGAAGTTTTCTTGTACATTTGTTGTACTTTGTCTTAGTAGACATTTATTGTTTAATCAATTTTCAGTATGTATAAGCTGATCATTTACTTTATCTCTATGTTGTAATTTTCATACCAGCAACTGAAATGTAAATGTATTTAGTAATAACTGATATATTCAAGCTTTAGGCTAAATATTGCAAATACATAGGGGGAGATGTCAAATCAAACCTGATTGATACAATTAAGAGGAGACTTTAAGGCTTTATAATGCCTTATTGAAACCTGATAAGTGATTTTCAAAATCAGCCTAAGTCTGCTTTACATTGTTACATTAGTTGTAACTTGACAGAATATCAAAGCTATCCATAACTGTTGGACAGCTTTGACAGAAATTGTCTAAGCTATTCATGCATGTTGAACAGTTTTGACTCAAGAAAGTGCTCTGTTCTTTGTGAACAGGTTTTACACTATATGGAATTTGTTTCCATGTCCTCATGCATAGTCTTCAACGTAAAGATTAGTCTACAACTCAAGACTAAGTGGAAAATCAAATGCTGCTAGTTCTGCCAAATCTGCCATGAAGCATGAAAACAAAGAGGATATCTGAAATGGGTGACAGACCATTTCTTATATCAAAATAGCATTACCAGGAAGAGTAAAGGGCTAAGGTTGACTTTTCTCTTTAAGGTAAAGTTGTGGATGATTGAGACAAAAAGGAAAAGACAAAGATTCCTAGCAAGTGGACAAAGCCCGATTTGTCAGATTTATGCAGAAAACTAATCTTGTCTTTTTACTAGACATTCCAACTTTCTCTACAACTAATGAAGAAGCTTCACTTAGATTCTGTGTATGAGTATAAAACAGAAGTTTCGAAGGAATTAGAGTATCAAGAGAGACATCCACAAACAGAGAACGTGTATTGCAAGGCAAAGTGTGTTTTTTCATGCATGCAAGTTCTGTTTTCTACTTAGAGTAAAATAGCCGAGTGTGTCTAAGTTGTTCAACCTCAAAGATGATCTGTCTGTATCTTAAGTAAACAGTGAGTGAACTTTAGTGTGTCAATTCATTTTAACTAGTCTGAGTGAGTCTTAGATTAGTTTAAAGTCTGTTGTTTCAAATCTGTCATCTCAGTTTGGATAATTCCGCAATCCAAACTTGTTTGTAATTTAACAAGTGTTAATATATATATACATATATATATATATATGTATATATATATATATATATATATATACATATATACACACACATACAAACATTGAGAGAAAGTGTGTGCTAAAGGATTAGTTCTATTCACCCCCCCCCCCTTTACAACTTATCTAAAGATACTTGGGAAACCTTTTGGGACATACACAAAGTCGGGAAGCTATGAGGTGAGCATTGTGGATCCTAAGTGAGACTTGGGCCAGTGACTTGCAATTGTAATATGATGTGTGTTAGTGGTGATTTCCAATTAGACTGTGATCCAAGGTCCGGATGAGATTAAACATGATCAATTCAAGAAATTGAAAATCTCATAAGATCTAGGAGTTGCAAGGGACTTGTAATTGGTAATAAGTTGTTGGTACACCCTGTGTGACGATAGCAGTCTAGGTATGTAACAGATTGTCATTTGTAATAGATCAGACTTTATTAATAAAAATCATATATGTTTGATCATGATTGTGTATGATGTTTACATTTGCATGATAAGTTCTAAGATAAATTCAAAGGCTAGGATTCGAACTTATCCAACCTAGTCGAACTTAGTGGAACTAAGTTCGAAAGGTATTGGACAAGTTCGTGGGCTTGGGCCTAAACGAACTTGATCAGTTAAGTTTAAACTTAATTGATATAAATATGTGTTAATCCGTTTTATTCAGAGACTTTTGCGAAATTAGTTTTCAGAGCTTGTATACGTGCACGTACGAGCTAGAAGTGATTTCTGACAATGTTTCGGAGAAATACACCGTGTCGGGTCGTTCGTTGTATCGGCTATCATAGTGTTCGTCTCCGACTTTCCGTGCATGACCGATCCGTTAAGCCACTAACGAGGATTCCGCACTCGTTGGACGGCGTCGCGTCAAGATTAGATCCGTGACAGATATGGCAAAACGTAAGAACAGGACTTTGATTGAGGTAGCAAGGACCATGCTCTCGGATTCAAAGCTTCCTACCATGTTTTGGGGGGAGTCAGTGAATACTCCATATCATGTTTTAAACCGGGTCCTTACTGTCAAATCACTGAACAAAACCTGTTATGAAGTTCTGAATTAAAGACCACCAAATTTGACTGGCTTTGAACCGTCTGGGGTACCGTGCACTTTATTAAAAACAAAACATCAACCTAAGTTTGGTGAAAAGGCTAACGAAGGATACTTCCTAGGTTATGTTCTTAATTCACCAAACAAGAGGGTTTTTAACAAAACAAATGTTACGATTGAAATTGTGTTTAACATTGACGTAACAAGTTATTCACATGAACGCCAAACTGGTCCTGAATGGTTATTTGATCATGACTCTGCGTTTAAATCATTTAACGTACCGTTTAGTGGAAATACAGGTTTTGTGGAAAATGACTTCTCATCATTGAATCTCAATGACGAGTGTTGAGGTTTTCCAAGATCAAGGATTTCATCAACATTTGAGTCTACAACAAAAGAAGATGGGTCTCCAACAGATAATGAACCTGATTTAGCTACGAATGAGAATCAAACAAGCAATTCTACCTCCGAAAATAGTGATCATGAGGAAGAAGTTATTCCGTCTGAAGTCATACCCCCAGTAGGTGAAATAGGATCGAATTTGGGAGATAATCTTCAAGTTGATGATAGCGAGACATCGAGAATAAACAAGGAGAAGTGTGAATAATAACACAGTGCTGTTATCGATGATCAATGACTCTGAGGCGTTTCACACGTGTTTATACTCGTGTTTCATCTCACAAGTAGAGCCGAAAAATGGGCAAATGGCTCTGAAAGACAATTCTTGGGTTGAAGCTATGTAAGAGGAACTGTCACAATTCAGAAAGCTTGAAGTGTGGGAGTTAGTGTCGTTGCCTCGAGGGGAAGTTGATATAGGGACCAAATGGTTATTTAAGGGCAAACAAGATGATTGGGGCATAGTTACTCGTAACAAGGCAAGACTCATGGTAAAAGGATTCAACCAGGAAGAGGGGATAGACTATAACAAAGTGTTTGCACCAGTGGCGAGGCTTGAAGCGATTCGAATGTTTCTGGCTTTCGCGTCCTTCAAAGGGTTTAAGGTGTTTCAACTAGACGTCAAGGTTGCCTTCTTGTACGACAAAGTGAAGAAGTTGGTGTATGTCGAGCAACCGCCAGGGTTTACTGATCCCAAGTATCCTGACAGAGTATATCGACTTGATAAAGCTTTGTATGGATTGCAACAGGCACCTAGGGCTTGGTATGAGACACTGTCAACTCACCTCTTACACAACCGGTTTGAGAGAGGGAGAATTGATAGTACTCTGTTCGTTAAAAGGAAAGGTGAATACTTTATACTCGTACAAGTGTACGTGGACGACATCATCTTCGGGTCGTCAAACGAGCAAATGTGCAAGGATTTTGAAAAGGTTATGAAGTCTAAGTTTGAGATGAGTGCTATGGGAGAGCTAAACTTCATTCTCGATTTACAAGTTGAACAAAGGAAAGATGGAATGTTTATTCAATAGACGAAGTATGTCTACGACATTTTAGAGCGCTTCAGGATGGAAGGAACAAAGCTTACCGCACATTTCAGCACTCCGATTCAAGTAAATCATAATCTAGGACTGTGTACAGAGAGTGATACTGATGTGGATACGACGTTATATCGGGCCATGATCGGGTCACTTATGTATTTAACTGCATCTAGACCTGATATAATGTTTGCTTTATGTATTTGTGCCAGGTTTTAAGCTAATCCGAAGGAAATGCATATGAAAGTGATACCTGAAGTCGAAACCGAAGCTGGGACTTTGGTATCATGCTGATGGAGATCTGGAATTGGAGGCCTACACGGATTTAGACTATGGAGGATGTAGCTTGAACCGAAAATCAACGACTAGAGGTTGTCAGTTCCTTGGAGGGAGGCTAGTATCCTGGCAATGCAAGAATCAAACTTCGGTAGCCGTATCAACGTGCGAGGCCGAGTATGTAGCTGCTGGTAGTTGCTGTTCACAGGTTCTGTGGATTCAACAACAATTGCGGGATTACGGTTTCACTTATACTCATACTCTCATTAGGATAGACAATCAATCAACTATTGCTATAACAGATAATCCAGATAAACACAGTAAGACTAATCACATAGACATAAGACATCATTTTATACGTGATTGTGCTGAGAAGAACTTGATAAAACTGGTAAAAGTTCCAACGGAAGACAATAATGCAGATCTTTTCACAAAAGCATTTGATAGATCACGCTTTGAATTGTTAGTTCAACTAAATGGCATGCGTAATCCAGAGTAACTTGACATTAGTAGTTTTTTTTTTCCTTTAAGTAGTATGTTATTATTTCAGTTTATTAGTTTATTTTACTTATACAAAAAGAGATTGAAAAATGAGATAAGTCTTAGAGTCATAGGTACAAAGTGACGAAAATTAGCACAGTCTAACAAACTCTAAGTGTTAAGCTTTCACACATAATGCACCATAGAATATAAGGGATATACATATTCTTGTCTGATGTGTTGGTAGACATAGTACATGAAGAAACTCCTAAAAGCTAATAAAATAATCAAGAAAATGTCATATGTGTAACCAACTTAGATGTATGACCAAAATGTCTTAATTTCTATGTTAGAGACATACAGACAATGATTATGAATGAGGTATGCAACTTTATCTGGGGGATGTATAGCATCATCAAAATACATCTTAAACAAAGAAAGAAAATGTTTTGTAGAGTAAAGGAAGTCAAAACAAGTCACTTTGTTGTACGTGAGTACAAACCTGTCATCGCTGTTTTGCTTAAACTAACAAGATATGTCACTTTGTTGTACGTGAGTACAGACCTATCACCGCTGTCTTGCTAACATAAGAGGAACTCTAAGACAAACTAAGACACTCTGCTGTATGTAAATACAAAACTGTGTCCGCGATTTGCCTTTTAAAGATAATTTGCAAATACCAAAAAGTCATAATCATTGTGTGTCTGCCTTGATCTTAGAAGTATGTCTAAGTATGGGACACGTAAGGTAGTTTCTTGATAAATAAAAAGGCCATAGGAAATTTCCAAGTGTTGAATGTTTAAGTGGAAAAACATATCGACAATCGACTTGGAAGGTATATCACGACAAACAATCAAAGGAATGCGTTTGACACCGCTATCTGATTGAACCTTCATTGACTATCTCGCAAAAATATTTAGTTAGTATATTTTTATCCTTGAATTAATTTTTAGTTAAAACTTAATTTTATCTTATTTTATTTTATCTTATTTTATTTTAGCTTAGATTAGCTTAATTTTAAATAAATAGGAACAATGTCAAAGCTACTAGGGTGCATTTTTAGTTGGAGAAACAAAATTGCGTGATAATCTATTGCTTAGTGTGAATGTCTCGCAAAGTTGAAAAAATTCCGTCAAGTGAAAAAGTTGGATTTTAATCAAAATTTTCATTTAAGTTCGAACATAAGCTAAGTTCGAAGTCACATTCGAACTTACTGGAATTACGAACTTAGTATAAGTTCGAAGTAGTTTGGATATAAATAGGTCAACAGTGTTCATTTAATGCACCAACATTCGAACTTCTTCTCTCGAACTTATCAGGCGATTTCGAACTTATTCTCGAACTTGTCAGGTTTTCGACTTTGATTCCTGTTTCACGAAGATTCAACTATTTACTCTCGAACTTACAAGTTTTCACTTTAGATTTACTACTAAATAGAAAAGTAAGTACTTGTTGCAAGTTTAAATGGACTTTAATCGTGTATTTTAGGTCAAAAATAACAGAAAACTATAGGGTTACCAACTCTAAGTTTAAGGGTATAAAACTTAAAAAGGAACCTCAATAAACTCGATTAGAACCTTTTAGGACTAGAATCATTGGTCATTTAAGTCTAAAATGGATTAAATCATGAGTATTAATGATCAACAAGCCGACTTCGAACTTGTTCTAACAGAATTCAAACTTGTTCTTCATGTTCGAACTTGTTAGGACTTCGTACTTGTCAAAAATATCTGTAAGTTCGAAGAAAGACATGTTCGAATAGAATTCTCGAACTTAAATAAGTTCGAAGGTCAAAAGACTGTTTGAACTTAAGTAAGTTTGAAGAACTTATATTCTCGAATTTAAGTAAGTTCGAAGATATTCAAATTCGAACTTAATCAAGTTCGAATTTAAATAAGTTTGAATAACTTAAATTTTTCCAAAATTAACTTCTAACAATTTAAGTGTTTGATTTGGGTGCAGAAATGGGAGATCGTGCTTTCTTCAACAAGAAGAATATGATCATGGAAGTTGATCTTCAACTGGCAGAGGCACAGCCGTACCGCCAGATATTAGAATTTTTGTCGCAATTAAGGGTTACATATGCTCTCATGCATAACCCGCAAATTATACTCCCGTATGTCCGCCAATTCTAGCAATCTCTGCATGTGGATTGCACTGCAGTTCCTACGCTTCTGCGAGCCACAGTCGGTGTTTGACATATTGCATTCTCAGCCGATCATCTATGATCGACTTTGCAATTGGGGACAATAGACCAAGAGGATGGTCCTATTGACTTCCCAGCGTCCATCCGGCAGTCAGCCTTCCTGCGGATGGGATACGCCCAAGATATTACAAAAGCATCGTATGTTAAGAGTGGCCTTATTGGCCAATGGCGCTATCTGCTGCACGTGATAATGGTTTGTTTTGCACCTAAGAAGGCTGACTTTGATACAATGGTTTCCAAGCTGCAATTCAACATGATCTCACTAGTTTACAACAAGCGGTACAACTTTTCTAAGTTCTTCTTCGGGGAGTTTGTTCACCAAATCTCAGCTCCAGCCTGTGAACGATTCTTGATGTATCCACGGTTCATTATGATGATCATACGACATTTTCTGCCAGATTTACCATTGCTACCAGAACATACTATAGTAGCCGTCATTGATAAGCGAATCTTCATAGACTGCCAGTCCCATAACGCAAGAAGGGCGGAACAAGTAAGACCCCAAGTGGCTCCACTATTTGGAGCAGTCATCGATCCTGATTTCGTAGCTTCATATGAGAAGATTGGATAAATGAAGCTCCTCCGCAACACGCACCACAGCAACAAGCTCCGGTTGCTCGGGAAGTCCCATCTTTAAGTACAACGACAGCGGAAGCTGGGGCTTCCACATCGCGACCCCAGGTTGACCCAAGGATGCAAACGTTAGAAGAAATTTTTGCTCAAGGTGCAGCAGCACTAGAAAATATCTCTGAGGAGCTTGTACAGAATATTTTGGAGCCACCTTCTGACATGGATGATATATTCAGGCATATTGATGATTATCAGCCTCCAGTAGCTGCTCATGAAAAGAATGAAGGTCATGTAGAGACCACTTCTGAATCAGAATCTGATTCGAGTTCTAAAGAAGTTTTATCGGAAGCAGCTAATCCCACAACAACTTTTGCACGACGTGGATCTAGGCTCGTTGTGAGCAGACAAAAATTCTCACGGACGAAGATGAAGGAGATGTAGATTTTGTGTTGGAAGAGGAAGCACTGATTAGAAGGCAGTAGAGAGCAAAGCGTCAAAGAATAATTCAAGAAGCTCCATCCACCTCTACTTCCGTTCCATCTGCCGCAACCACCGCTCCATCCACATCAACCACCGCTCCATCCACATCAACCACTACTCCATCCACATCCGTTCCATCTATTGATAACCAAAGCTTCTCAACATTGAAAGCCAAGGTAGATCTCCAGACAGTCTAATTCTTTAAGCTTTCGCAAGCTGTGAATGAGCTATAATAACACAATTCTAGATTGGAGCTGCAAAATGTTCAACTACAACAAACGATATCTACCCATCATGAAACAATAACTGCCTAGCAATCTCAGATATTGACTCTTCAGACCCTTGTACAACAAATATTGAAAGTTCTTCAAACTCAGGGGGAGAGTAGTTGCCGGGGCGATGAACTGATGGGAAGTCGTAGAGATGGAGATGGAGATGATGAAGGAGGTGACCCTGATACTCAAAAGAAAGATAGTGAGCTAGCAGATCTTCCACATGAGACTGCTCAGCAAGCTGAAATTCAGGGGGAGCCTGGATCATCGAGCTCAGGAGGAGGTAAAAAAAAAAGGTAAGGCTCCCGAAGCGTCAGAGTTGACTGAACTAGAAATGATTGGAGCCT
Source organism: Centrapalus pauciflorus (assembly GCA_020465985.1). NCBI lineage: Eukaryota > Viridiplantae > Streptophyta > Magnoliopsida > Asterales > Asteraceae > Centrapalus > Centrapalus pauciflorus. The sequence continues at coordinate 212,818 of JAANYP010007039.1, read as the reverse complement.
TAGCCGACTTAGAAGAAGAGGAAGTAATGTTTGACTTCGAAGATGATCTAGAAGATCTTGAGGAAGAGGAGTTCGTTCCAGAGGATGTTCCAGAATGGAAGTCAGATGATGACATCCTAGTTGATGAAAAAGACGAGGCTGATGAGATTGTTATCCATAAACAACCTATCACAGAGGCGTATACGACTGCAGAACAGAATGTGATTGACATCAAGGTGCTTAAAGCTGCCTTGAATGCTGAATTAGAATCTGAAGTGCCTGATAAGGAACTTTCTAATGAAGAAAAGAGAAAGTTGTGGTTCAGGACAGAGAAGAAGGCTTTGTCATTAAAAGAGAAAATGAAGATGCCTAGTTCTGGAAAGCTGTCTGGGAGCATACTTAGTTGGTTCTATGATCGAGAACTGCAAATTATATTATTAAGAGAAAGGATGGTCTACAATATATGAGGAGAAGACTGAAGGACTTCAACTCCTTGCCTAAATGTGAGATAAAGGCCTTAGCCTGGAAAGAGCTCGTCAACATCGGAGACGATCCCTACGCTGAAGTGATTGCTAAGATTATCAGAAGGGAAGGGAGATCTAGGAAATTTGAAAGGCTCAATCCAAGAACAGGCAAGAGAGTAATGGACCATACAAGAATAGATCCTCTAACTGGTAGGCCTTGGATGAAGATGTATTACAAGCAAGTTAGATGCCTAAAGAAAGTGCCTCTAAACCCAATGCCTCCTCATGTCTTTGGTAAACTCAACTGGTGGTATGTTGACAGTGAGACATGTGAAGCTGTGATGGAAGATGAGATTGAAAAGGTAATTTTGAAGCTGTATGATTCCTTACACCTAGTCAAGTTGTCTAAAGATGATCTGCTCAAGCTTCATGATCAATAAATCTCTTTTGATGAGCATTTGAAGTCTGAAGGCAGAAAATATCAGAAAGTTGTAAACGTTTGTGTAGAGCAGGGATTGTATGCAGGTAGTATTTTGAATAAGCCTAGTTCTACAGGTTAATGAATATCTAAATAGAAGCTATCGTCAAGGGGGAGTCTGTTGGTACACCCTGTGTGACGATAGCAGTCTAGGTATGTAACAGATAGTCATATGTAATAGATCAGGCTTTATTAATACAAATCATATATGTTTGGTCATGCTTGTGTATGATGTTTTCATTTGCATGATAAGTTCTAAGATAAGTTCAAAGGATAAGTTCAAAGGCTAGGATTCGAACTTATCCAATCTAGTCGAACTTAGTAGAATTAAGTTCGAAGGGTACTGGACAAGTTCGTGGGCTTGGGCCTAAATGAACTTGATCAGTTAAGTTCGAACTTAATTGATATAATTATGTGTTAATCCGTTTTATTCAGAGACTTTTGCGAAATTAGTTTTCAGAGCTTGTATACGTGCACGTATGAGCTAGAAGTGATTTCTGAGAGTGTTTCGGAGAAATACACTGTGTCAACTCGTTCGTTGTATTGGCTATCATAGTGTTTGTCTCTGGCTTTCCGTGCATGATCGATCAGTTAAGCCACTAACGAGGATTCCGCACTCGTTGGACGGCGTCGTGTCAAGATTAGATCCGTGACAGAGGTGACCTTACATAAGTTGTCTTCATAAGTAGCTTACTCATGTAGGTTCAGCCTCCGTGGGTGCATCTCCCACCCCAATACCTCGCTTGGCAACGAGGCGTGATATCACGGGAACAAAGTCACAATCATAATGAACGATCTCTAAATGGGACGTTTTCTAAATACATAAATTATAGTTATTGTCTTACAACCAACTTAAAAATAAAAGAGTTCACTAATATTGAGATTTAAATAAGAAAACTTCTAGTTATGCAAGTTTAGGCACAAAAAGGCCTCAGTCAAACCTGTTGTACATCTTAGGGGAAGATTATTAATCAAACCTGTTTGATGCACTTGAAGGTATAATTTAAGCCCTGTTAATGCTTTATTGAAACCTGATAAGTGATTTGAAATATTAGTCAAAGCTGCTTACCCTATTGCATTTGTTGCAACTAAGGCAGATTGTCCAAACTGTTCTGTTCTGTTGAACAGGCTAGACATAAACTGTCTATGCTACTTTAACCTGTTGAGCAGCTTGGACAAATTCTAAGGGTTCTGTTCTTTGTGAACAGAACCTGTTCTTTGTGAACACGCTAAACACTTTAATATGTTTCCATGTCCTCATGTATTGTCTTGGACTAAAACATCAGTGTACAAAGTCAAAGACAAAGTGGAAATACAGAAGCTGCTAAGACTACCCACGCTGTTCTGTTACATGAAGACAAAGTGGATATTTGAAATGGGTGACAGACCATTTCTTGTATCAAAATGGCCATAGCAGAAGATGAAAGGTTTAAAGTTGACATTTTTCTTTTAGTTAAAGCCGTCTGCAACAGAGACAAAAAGGAAAAGACAAAGATTCTACGATGTAAAGACAAATGTTGTTTTGTCAGAACGTGCAGAAAAGTAATTTTATGTTTTTGGAAAGACACTCCACTATCTCTGACTCCAATGAGGAAGTTTCACTAGGATTCTTTGTGAGAGTATAAAAGGAAGCTTCTAAGGAATGTGAGACAACCAAGAGTGTGATATTCAGAACGTGCAAAGAAGTATGTTTAGATGCATGCAAGGTCTATTTGAATAAAAAGTTGAGTGTGTCCAAGCTGTTCTTGTTCAAGTTGTCTGTCTGTCTATCTTGTAAACAGTGAGTTCATTTTTGTGAGTGTATTCATTGTAAATGGTCTGAGTGTGTCTTAGATTAGTTGAACATCTGTTGTAATCGTCATCTCAGCTTGAACGTTTCCGCAGTTCAAGCTTGTTTGTAATTAACACTTGTTGATAATACATACAAACATTGAAAAAGTGTGTTGAATTTTTAAATAGCTGTATTCCCCCCCCCCCCCACCCCCTCTACAGCTTAGAGCAACATACTAGGGAAACGTTTTGGGACCTACAACTGGTATCAGAGTAGTTTAGAGTGTGTGTTAACTCTAAATCTCTCATTTCTCCCTAATTCCCACCATGGACAACAGTGCTGCCAGCTCTTCCTCTTACTATGACAATGGTTTAATGGCAAAACCTCCCAAGTTCAATCATCAAAACGTCTCTGGCTGGAAGTGTTGAATGATGCTCTAGTTGGAGAATCTGGATGTACAACTTCCAGAGATAGTAATGGAAGGTCCCTATGTGCCAAGTTCTGTTACTACTATAACTCCTGCAGCTGAAGGAGCTGTTTCTGAAGTCAGGACTATTGAGAAGGCAAAAGCTCAATGGTCTGATGAAGACAAAAGGCTGGTTGCACATGAAGCAAAGGCTAGGAACAACCTTGTGATTTCTCTTCCTGATGATGTGTTCAAACAAGTTGAGAAAATGAAGACTGCAAAGGAGATGTGGGATACTTTGTGTACCGTCTATGATGGTCCCACTATCACACTGGATAACAGGATCAACAATCTTGTTAGACAGTATGAGTTGTTCTTTGCAAAGTCAAAGGAGTCACTCACTGAAACCTACACCAGGTTCACTGCCTTGATAAATGATCTTAAAGCTGTTGGGATCACTAAAGACAGCTTAACTTTGGTGAACAAATTTTTGGACATTCTACCTGAGGAATGGAATTACTTCTCTACTATCCTCAGAAACTCAGGTACCATCAGAGGCATGGATCTTGTGAATCTTTATGGATCCTTGTTGAATGATGAACAGTCAAGGCAACAGAAAAGAAATGCCTTAGAGATGTCCAAAAGAGGTGCTGCCTTAGTGGCCAGCGTGAGACAACCTGCTGGTAGGTGTGTGATATGTTCACACAAGTTAATCAACAGGCTGATGATGAAATGGAGGAATTGTCAGAGGAAGAAGATTGTGAAGACCTTACTGAATTTGATGATGAGAAAATGATTGCTATGCTTGTCAGAAAATTCAATAAGAAAATGTTTGGTGGAAAGATACTGCAAAAGAAGTCAGGTGCCATAAAAAAGAAGGCATTTGACAAAACTAAGGCTGAGTGCTTTAAATGTGGCAAAACAGGCTATATAGCTGCTGGCTGTGTGTCAAAAGCTATTGGTCCTTCCTCCAAACCATACAAGACAAACAAAGATAATGGCTACAGAGTTAAGTACCTAATGGCCATGGCTAAGCTAAGAAAGTTGGAAGACTCAGTGGCTTCCAACAAGCAAAAGGGACTCATGGCTGAGACTTGTGACTGGGAAGAGTCTGATTCATCATTTGATGAAGAGGACAACAACTGTCTAGTGGCCAAATCTGACGTCCCCTCAACAAGCAACGTCAAACAGGACTTGACTGAAGCTGAAGCTATCAGCAGCTTGGAGAACTGGAATCCAACTATGATGTATAATGTACAAAATTTTATGGAGTACAGTTCTGATGAAAAATTTAAAATGTTTGAATACTTATTTATTTATTTAAAAGTTGTTGTTGAGAAGCATGATGCTTTGAAGTCTGAGATCTCTAAGTTAAAGTTGATCTTGAAACAAAAACTAATGAACTGGACAGCTTTCATAAGTTGAAAACCGAACTTGATGAAGTAAAACACATTAACACCATTTTGTTAGAAGAAAAGAGAGAGACAGACTCAAAGCATGCCAAGCTTCAAAAGATTGTTGACTCTTGGTGCAACTCTGCACAGCTTGTGAGAAAGGCAAGCAGAGAAAAACATCTTTTAAATCCAAACATAATTTTTCGATTGATACTTATCTCTTCTTAATCCATATCGACTTGTTTGGACCTGTCAGTGTTCCAAGTCTAGGAGGTAGAAGATACACTCTTGTAATGGTTGATGAGTTCTCCATTACATGGGTGATCTTCCTAAAGACCAAAGGAAAGGCTGCCAGCAAAATTATTGGATTTATCAAGAAGATGGAAGTTCTGAACTCTGCCCAAGTCAAGCAGCTTAGAAGTGATCATGGTACTGAATTCAAAAACAGTACTCTTGAGGACTTCTGTGAAGAAAGAGGGATATCACAAAACTTTTCAGCTGTAAGAACTCCACAACAAAATGGAGTTGTTGAAAGGAGGAATAGAACCCTCATTGAAGCTGCTAGAACCATGTTGTGTGGATCAGGTTTTCCTTCATCATTTTGGGCTGAAGCTGTCAACACTGCATGCTTCACTCAAAATAGATCCTTAGTGGTAAAAAAGTTCAACAAGATTCCTTATGAATTAATCAAAGGGAGAAGGCCAAATATTAGCTATTTCCATGTGTTTGGATGTCCCTGCTTCATTTTGAACCAGAGGGATCAGCTGGCTAAATTTGAATCCAAAGCTGATGAAGGTGTGTTTGTTGGATATTCTGTTGTCTCTAAAGCTTACAGAGTATACAACTACAAAAGAAAGGTGATAGATGAATCTATCAATGTCACCTTTGAGGAGTCTTAGTATGCTTCTACCAAAGCTGTTTCTGAATCAGTTTCAGGAGAGTTCAGCTTTGATGATCTTATGCATTCCAGTTATGAAAAGAAGGACTCAAAAGCTTCCACTTCACCCAGAGTGAAACCTGTTAACCACAATGGACATGATGATGATTGTGTTGATACACCCTGTGTGAATAAGTGTACTGACATAGTTAATGCACCATATCCAGATCCAATCAATGCTGATTTCCCTGAATCCTCTGCTGATGTGTTCAACAATAGATTAACATATTCAATATGTGAAACAGGCTCCAGATAACAGTGTGTCTGAAAATCTTGAAAGTTGTTCTGCAAGACCTGATGAAAATGAAGATGATACAGGAGAATCTTCATTGAAACATGATCCTAAGTGGATCAGGTGTCACCCCAATGATCAAATAATTGGTGACATCAACAAAGGGGTATAAACAAGATGGGACGTCATAGTAAACTTTTGTGTGTTTTCTAGCTTTGTGTTCTTAATGGAGCAAAAGAAAGTAGATGATGCATTGAAAGATGCCAATTGGATCACTGTCATGCAAGAAGAACTTAATCAGCTTGAGAGAAACGAAGTATGGAAGATGGTTCCTGTTCCCAGAGGTAAAACTATAATTGGCACCTAATGGGTTTTCAGAAACAAAAGGGATGAGAAAGGTCATGTCACTAGAAAAAAGGCAAGACTAGTTGCTCAAGGCTATAGGCAAGAAGAAGGCATTGACTATGATGAAACATTTGCCCCAGTGGCCAGGTTAGAAACAATTCGTTTGTTTCTAGCCTACGCTGCTCATAAGAGCATGAAGGTATTTCAAATGGATGTGAAGAGTGCATTTTTGAATGGTAAGCTGCAAGAAGAAGTTAATCAGTTTGAGAGAAACAAAGTATGGAAGATGGTTCATTTTCCTAGAGGTAAAACTATAATTGGCACCTAATGGGTTTTCAGAAACAAAATGGATGAGAAAGGTCATGTCATTAGAAGCAAGGCAAGACTAGTTGCTCAAGGCTATAGGCAAGAAGAAGGCATTGACTATGATGAAACATTTGCCCCAGTAGCCAGGTCAGAAGAAATTCGTTTGTTTCTAGCCTACGCTGCTCATAAGAGCATGAAGGTATTTCAAATGGATGTAAAGAGTGCATTTTTGAATGGTAAGCTGCTGGAAGAGGTATGTGTCAAGCAGCCCCCAGGTTTTGAAAATGAACAACATCCAGGTTTTGTCTACAAGTTGGACAAAGCTGTCTATGGTCTAAAACAAGCCCCTAGAGCCTGCTATAACACTCTTACTGATTTTCTTATGAGAAATGGTTATTCCAAAGGTAAAGTGGATACCACGTTGTTCATAAAGAAGGTGAAAACTGATATTATGCTTGTTCAAATATCTGTGGATGACATAATATTTTGTTCTACTAATGAACAGTTATGCATGAACGTTTCACTGCTCATGAAATCCAAATATGAAATGAGCATGATGGGTGAACTTACTTTTTTTCTGGGATTATAGGTTAAACAAACCTCAAATGGAATTTTTATTAATCAAAGAAAGTATACCTTGGATCTTCTAAAAAAGTTTAAATTTGATCAAAGTTCTCCCATCAAAACCCCAATGGCAACCAATGTAATATTGGATGCTGATGCCTTTGGCAAAGCTCTTTCAGTAACAGCTTACAGAGACATGATTGGGAGCTTATTATACTTAACTGCTAGTAGACCAGATATTATGTTTGCTACCTGTTTATGTGCTAGGTTTCAAGCTGATCCTAAAGAATGACATCTAGCTGCCGTAAAAAGAATCTTCAGATACCCAAAGGGTACACCAGGTTTGGGTCTTTGGTATCCCAAAGACTCTAGCCTTGAACTAATTGGTTATTCAGATTCTGCTTTTGCAGGCTGCAGGCTAGACACACTAGTACAAAAATGACCTATGGTCACTGTTTTATCCAAACTGCCTAGCCACAGTTTTTGTTATTGATGTGGCTAAAGGGTCATATATGAACTTGTATTATTATGATAGCCACTAGGGGTGTTCATTGGTTCGGTTTATGGGTTATTCGGTTTCCTCGGTTCGGTTTCTTCGGTTTGGAAACTTTTCAATGTGAAACCGAAAACCGAACCAAACCGACTTCAAATTAGACAAAACCAAACCAAAACCGAATTCAAAATCGGTTTGGTTCGGTTTGAAAACCAAGAAAACCAAATTCAAAATCATAATAAGCACATCATAATATAAGTTAATAACAGATCTGAAACAAAATCATCATACAAGTTCATTATATAAATTTAAAAAACACATCATAGTTAAATAAAAAGAGCAAATCTGAAATAAAAACTAGAAAAGAGCAATACGTTAAAGGCTAAAACAATTGAACCAAAATTCACCCTCGTCGTCGGAGAAGATGAGGATACAGTGGATTAAGAAGATAACCTCGTCGTCGGAGAAGAAGGGCAAATCTGAAACAAAAACTCACCCTCGTCGGATGGCGGTTGGCGGTCAGGCGGCGTGATGAGAGGAGAGTTGTTGGCGACAGGCGGCGTGAGGAGAGGAGACCGGTAGGCGGCGAAGGCAGGGCGGAAAAGCGGGGTGGCGGGCGGCGCTAGGGTTTTGAGAGGCTGATATCATGAGGAGATGAGCATTTGCGACGGAGAGAGGAGACTAGCGGCAGGGATGGAGAGAGGAGACGACCAGGCGACCAACAACGATTCGACGAAGGCAGGGTTTTGAGATGGATAGTTTGAAAATCACGACTTGGAGTTGGAGAATGGAGACACAGACTTGAAGAAATGAAAGCTTGAAACTTGTGGTGGGGACGTAATTTGGTGGTTGAAAACTTGAAATGCATCATACGATTTATTTATTTTATTTACTTGTATTTGTATATTGTATAATGCTTATTATTTATTTATTTTTTTTTAATTGAAAACCAAATTCGGTTTTCAGTTTGGTTTGGTCTGAAAAAGGGAAAACCGATCATCAAACCGAAAACCATGTTGTAAAATTCGGTTTGGAAACAAACCAAACCGAAAACCACTTTATAAATTCGGTTTGGTTTTATTCGAATTCGGTACGGTTTGGTTTTCGGTTTCTTCGAGTCCAAATCAAATATTGCACAACTGTGACCATTGCAATCACATTCAAACCTTAAGCCATGGTTTAACATAAGGATCGTGACAAAGACTTGTCACGGTTGCCACATTGTTACCAAATGTCATTGTTTGTCACAGTTATTTGTTTGATGCCTATAATAATCTTGTGATGATTATTAACTATGACGATAAATATGTATATGGTCACGAAAATCTCTTTTGATGACCAAAGGGACACCCTGAAGTCTAATTGTATCAGTCTAAATTATATGGTGGAATTAGTCACATGAATAAACTGTGACAGAAAGCTAAGTTATAGGGTCACGAAATCGCTTTGTGTGACCAAAGGATGGACTTCATTAGCGCCACGTACGGAAAAAGAAAAACATTGTGACTATAAGTGTTTAATGGTCATGATTTAGTTGATTAAGTGTGTCCAAAAGTAAACAATTGTCATGAAATAAGAAAATTATTGTGACTACAAGTATTTTACCAGCACAGTTTAGTTTCTTATGTGTGTTTAAAAGTTTACAATATTCATGATAAAAGAGAAAAATGTGACGAATATTTTTCTGTCACGATTTAATTTCTTTTATGTATATACAAGTAATTAATAATCACGGTTTATGAAAAAAAACATATCACCCTAATTATCTTTTGGTCACAGTTTAAGACACACAAGCATATGACTAATAATATTTAAAGGTGACAGATCAAGTTTTTATGTGTGTCTAAATGTAAATAATAGTAATAGTAAAATGAAAAAGATATGATTATAAGTATATTCAAGTCACGATTTAATTTGTTTTGTGACTAAAAGTTATTAATCTCACACATTAAGAAAATTTTGTAAGGTCACCTACCTACGGATCTGATCTTGACGCGACGCCGTCCAACGAGTGCGGAATCCTCGTTAGCGGTTTGACGGAAAGACCACGCACACGGAACACGGAGACACACACGATGATAGACGCACACTAGAACGCCCCAACATGTGATTCTCTCCAAGAACACACCCAAAACCTCTGCAAGTTCGTAATCGCCCTTATCCTTAATTCTCTGCCAAAGTTATTAATTAAAACGGATTAACACTTAATTATAACTCTTAGATTCGAACTTGTCTTGGACAAGTTCGAGAAGGCCCAAGCCCACGAACTTGTCCACCAAAAGTTCGAATCAGGCCTTTGAACTTATTCTAGAACTTGTCTTTGAACTTGTTCTAGAACTTATTGTTGAACTTACCTTTGAACTTATGTTTGAACTTATCTTTGAACTTATGTTTGAACTTATTGTAAAACATCATTTACAACCAAGTTCAAACATACATACAATTAATATCAAACATATAACAAACACATATTTATATGCAATTACGAACAACTTGACTATTACAAAATATCGTCTTATACTTAGACTGCTATCATCACACAGGATGCACTAACAAATTTCAATATAAGGAGTTTAGTTGTCACAGATTAAACACATTTGTGACTATTAATATTTAAAGGTGATGGTTTATTGTTTTTATGTAACTAAAAGTAAACAATAGTCATGGTAAAAAAATGTTGTAACTATATTTTTTTAATGATCATGGTTTAGTTAATTTCTTATTAATATGTAAAAGTAACAGCTTTCATGATAAAAGAAAAAAAACAGTGACTATAAGTATTTTATGGTCACACGGAGAATTGGTTTGTGTGACTAAAAGTAATCAGTGGTCACGGTTTAAGTGAAAAAAAATGTCCCTATAAGTTTTTTTTGTCACGGTTTATAAAAAGCAAACAAGTGACTATTAATAGTTAAACAATTAAACATGACGACTAGATTTATTATATGTGTCTAAATGTAAAAATTAGTCATGGTAAAAAAAGAATACGTGACAATAAGTATTTTATGCCTACGACTTAATTTGTTTTGTGTGGTTAAACGTAATAAATGGTCACACTTTAAAAAAGCATGCCACTATAAGTAGTTTTTTTGTCACGGTTTAAAAAAGTGAACATGACTACTAGTATTCAATGGATACAATTTAATTTTTTGAAATATCTAAAAGTAAACAATAGTCATGGTAAAAAAACACGTTATGACTAGAATAATCTAGTTTCTTATGAATATCTAAAAGTAAATAACATTCATCACAAAGAAAAAAATGTAACTATAACCATCATATGGTCACGTTATAACTTGTTTTGTGTAGCTAAAAGTAATTATTGTTCACAGTTTAAAAAAAACGTATCACTATAAGTATTTTTTTGTCACGATATAAAAAAATAAACATGTGAAAATTAGTATTTATAAGTAATTTTTAATTTGTTATATTTATCTTAAAGTTAATAATTTAATAATGTTTGATCTATTTTATTTATCAATTTTTAATTTTTGTCATCAAACTAACAAATTTAAAAATATACATTTATAAAAATTAATAGTTTCACATGTAAAAGATTATAAAGTGTTTATACTATTTAAAAAAAACTGACATAACTCATTTACTTTTACATCATTTCAATTATTTTACCTGTTCAACCACAATTATGACAAAAATCAATTATATTTATCATCATTCAAAATTGTATTAAAAATACATCAATCAATCCTAGTTTGAACAAACTCCACATGAAACATCTACTTCAACGTCATTCTAATAATTTTTAAGTGACATATCATGTATTGTAAAACATCTACTTCAACATCATTAAACCAGCAACAGCAACCATGACCAGCAACAACAACACAACAACAAGATCATATGTCAGCAGCATTTAGCATCAATAGCCCAGATCAGACGGTGAACTCCAATAACAGACCAGCAGCAAACCAGATTAAAAGGCACCATGTAATTAAACCAACAGCAACCATAAAACCATTGATGCAGCCAAGGATGGTGTTTTTAAACCAGAAACAAAAACTCAGTCACAATCAAAAACCAGATTAAGAGATAACATAGGAACCCAACAACAACAATGATCAGACCAATAGTTATTAACTACTCTGTTGCAGCTTAGATTTAAGTCATAACAGGAAATAAAACAGCAGCAAAAAAGAACCCAACAGTAGTAGTCAGAACCCAACCCACAATAGCAAATAAGAACTCCAAAAAATAAATATTCCAGCCCACAACAGCAAAACCAGAAACATTGGACCAGCAACACAATTGTAACTAGAAGCCTCTACAAAACAGAAATGCATAAGGCCAGACACAGAACAAACATGATCAAATAACAAACATATAATTAAATCCAGAACTGCCACCGCTCATCCTCACAAGTCACTCACACTCCCCTCTGTCTTGCTCACTCTCTCGTTCCCGCAAGCAACAACGGTAGCGACCTATACCTAATGTCGCCGCCATCGCCGCACAACACCACGACTCCACCATCTCGATTCAAGCTTAGACGTCACCGCACAACACCACGACCTAACCCGAATGTTCCTGTCGTCGCCGCAGAACAACTGGAACGACCTAACCCTAATTCTCAGCGTTACCTGGAAATCGAAATCAGAGTTTGTTGCTACTGAATTGAAGAACCTTTCAAAGTGTTTGTTAAAGGTAAACTTTTAAAACTAGCGGTTTTTGCTACACACACATGGAGGTAAGCTTTTGAAACTAGGGTTTTTTGCTACACACACATACAAGAACCGCTTGCTACATACACACGAACAGATTGCTACACTCTTTGATTTGTTTATGTTTCTAGGTTATATGGGTTTATGGTTTGCTAATTTCTTATGTTGTTGTTGCACTCTTTGATTTATGTAAGTTATTTACATATTTCCTTTGTTGTTGGCACACTTTTGGATTTTTTTACCGTGGTTATGTTCTTCATGTGACTAGGGTTTTTTTTACTGGAAAGAGCTTGTTTTTAACATTAAAGCACCAGTTTAGGACTTTCTGCTACTAATTTTATTTTTATTTTACATGTTTGCTCTTACATTTATGGAAATTGGTATGTAGTGATTTGCTAAGAAAAGGATGTTACTAATAGGTGAAAATCACTAATTTGGTTCTTGTCACAGACCTCATTGGCATCCAGGAAACAAGTGTAAGGATCAGGTTAATGGCCAAACATTGCAAGTTCATGAAACCACACATAACCAGTTGACATATAAAGGATTATAGGATCAAGTTAATTGCATATATTTATAATGTTTATTAGGTTGATTCTATATTGGAATGTTCCTCGAACCCAAAGTTCAGCAAAAGAACGTATTACTCAGCGTGAGCTTGAACTAGATAATCAGATTCGTGTAAATAAGAAAAAGGATGAACAATATGAGCACTTGTCAATGATAGTACATGGATTAATGAAACATCTTGCTTCTCAAGGATTAACAATACCAAATTTCTCAACTACATCAAATGACACGCCTCAATCATTAGTAAGTAAATTTGACGGTTAACTAATGCATTACTATATAATTTTCCAGTTTTTTAAAGGTTTTTCGGCCTATTTGAGGTTGTTTTTGACCAAGCTCCAAAACGATTTGAGCTTTGGTTTTCATAGACATAAAACTACTATATGCAAATAATTTTTAAAGTTCAGAATGGCCGTTTTTCGAGGTGCTTAGGTTGGGGAAAAAGCTCATTAAAAACCTTATGTTGGCCATTTTTGAGCTGTCAAACTTTCGGGTTCCCAAATAATATTTGGGGGTTCTAAACTCCATATTAAATTATGAAAACCTCCAGATATTTAGTTAAGACATAGATCTAACTTTTGCGAAAAGAATCAACTCATTTCGTTAAGCTATGAATTAGTTATGATTTTTCAAAAATGACGTAATATTTCTGCCAAAAATCTGGATTTCATAATCTTGAAACAACTTGTGATTCCTGTTGTTTATTCAAAAACCACATGTATAAAAGGTTATAAAACATATTTATATAACTTGTTTTCATAACATTTATACTTACATAATGTGTTTATATATTTATAAACACATTTGAAGAAAACAAACTTAAATCAAAACTAGTGATTTATAAACTTGAGTTTTTATGAAACTTATTGTTGTTAGTGATTATATACATTATGCAAGAGTTATAACAACTTAAATAATAGAAGTATTAAGGTAATTTTTACTTACTTTGATGTATTAAAAGAATGTAAATGAGTAGGAGAATTGTTCTTGAACTAGATGCACCAAACCTTCCTTGGAAAAACTGGAAGAACAAAATGAAAGAACTTTAGTGTTCTTGAGAGGCCTTGGCCGATTTTTGGAAAAGAGAAAGGAGAAGGATTTTGCTCTTGAAATTGTGTGGAAAAAAAGTGAAAGAGTTCTCTATTAATAGAGGAGTTTGAGTCTTGCAAATGATGAAAGAAAAAAAGTGACGTTTAATACTTTACCAACATGTTGGAAAATTAGAAAAAGTGTTGAATTCTTTTCAATATTTATAATGAAAGTCAAAGGGGACACAAAAGTGTATTCCCCTTTTCTGTTAGCTGATTTTTATGGCATAACAATGATGTATTTTGGTTTTTTTATTTTTTGTATAAAAGTATTTAGAATGTATTCTTGTATTAATTTTTTTTATGTAAATTCATAAATACCTTTGAATGCATTTGTTTAATGAATTGATTTAGTCTTACATAATTAATGTTAAGTAAGTTTGTTAATGCATGATTAGTGTTACTAATCTTAATTTAATTATGTACTTGGTTGAATTAATCCATCATATCGCAAATCGATCAGATTAATTAATTTGCCGATTCATCGCACCGATGAAACTGTATCTAATTCACTTGAATTTCCTTATGAACTTTGTTAATCACCATGATTAATTGTTAATAATCACTGATTAGGTTATAATTTGCTAATGAATACTGGTTACGTCATAGTTGCTAACCTGGTTTTGTGTTGGATGTTACAGTCTCCCCCTATTAAGGGAATTTCGTCCGGAAAGTTTATCTTGTTTCCCCAGGGGTATTGTTACTTAAGAATAGGTGAGGGTATCTTCGCTTAAACTGGCCTTTGAATGCCTAAGTGAATTACGGTCCATGTCTAGAATTCCATCTAACCTTAAGGATGGATATACGACTGTGCTTCAATCCTTTGACCTTACGATCCATGATTTCTACCGGCTCTTTGATGAAGCGAAGTTTATCAGTTAGCTGAATCTCTTCCAAGGGGGCAATAAGTGTTTCATCTAAAAGACACTTCTTCAGATTCGATACGTGGAAGGTATTGTGCACGCTGCTAAGCTCTGGTGGTAGCTCTAAACGATAAACTACTAGTCCAATTCTCGTTAAGATTTTGAATTGTCCAATGTAACAAGGATTCAGTTTCCCTTATTTCCCAAATCGTATTACGTCCTTCCATGTTGAGACTTTCATCAGTACCCCTACTCCTAATTAGAACTCAAGGGATTTTCTCCTTACGTCTGCATAACTTTTCTGACGTTCGCAGGTAACTTTTAGTCGGTTCCATATCTGTTCTATTTTTTTTTGGTGGTCTCAAGTATGATTTCTGGGCCAATGACTTGACTACCCATAACATTGGCCCAGTAAAGGGGTGATCGACACTTTTATCCATATAGTGCCTCAAACGGAGCATCTTTAATGCTCAAGTGACAGTTATTCTTGTACGATAATTCCACTAAGGCAATTGAGTATCCCAACACTTCCCAAAATCCATTACACAGGCTCTTAACATACGTTCTAGGGTTTGAATCGTTCTTTCATTCTGACCATCGGTCTGAGGGTGATATGTGGTACTAATGTCCAAGATTGTACCCAAAGCTTGCTGTAATCGATTGCCAAAAATCTAGATGTAAATCTGCTATCGGTATTCGTAATGATTAAAATAAGCACTCCGTATCTGGAGACGACTTCCTTGAGGTATGTTTGGACTAGCTTATTCATCTTGTTGTTCTCCTTGATTGGTAGGAATGCGCGGATTTTGTTAGGCGGTCGACTATTACCCAAATGGTTTCTGTTGTTTTATCTTATCTTTGGAGCATGTTAGGAATTTGCTGACATATGTGGCAATGTCAGCCTTCATGTTAGGCCACTAGTATAGCTCCTTGAGGTCATGATACATTTTATCAGATCTGGGGTGGACAACATATCTTGATTTGTGTCTGTCATCTATAATCGACTTTCTTACTCCACCAAAACAGGATAACCAGACTCTATTCATGAAGTATCAATTTCCATTAGCCCTTATCCCAAACTATTTATCCATTCCGTGCAGGGCTTCATTTTTCATATTTTCCTCCTAAACAATTTCTACTTGTGCATCATGAACTAAGGAAGGAAGGTTTGGTTGAATGGTCATAACTAGCGCTCGTACTCTTAACGGCTTAGCTCGTTCCTTTTGGCTCTGAGCGTCTGCAACCACATTAGCTTTCCCCGGGTGATACGAATTTCACAGTTGTAATCACTTAATTTTTTCCATCCAACGACGCTACCTCATATTCAACACTTTCAGATTCAAGATGTGTTGGAGGCTCTTATGGTTTGTGAATACAGTACACTTCGTACCGTCAACTAATGTCTCCAAGTCTTTAAGGATAACGACTACTGCTCCTAGATCTAAATCATGCATTGTGTGATTCACCTCGTAAACCTTAAGTTTTCATGAAGTATAAGCTATGACCTTATCTTTCTACATCAGCCCATTGTGTGAACGTCATAGTAATCTATAAATTTCTCGCTTCTCTCGGGTAAGGACAAAATAGCCGCGCTGCACAGTTTGTGCTTTAATAAATGAAATGATGTCTCCTGATCCTCGCCCCAATCATACTTAATGTCTTTTAGAGATCCGGTGATCTTTGAGAAACTTTTGATAATTGCCTATAATAAGCGGCTGAGCGTCTACAACCACATTAGCTTTCCCCGGGTAATACGATTTTCACAGTGGTAGTCACTTAATTTTCTCCATCCAACGACGCTACCTCATATTCAACACTTTCTAATTCAAGATGTGTTGGAGGCTCTTATGGTTGTGAATACAGTACACTTCGTAACGTACAACTAATGTCTCCAAGTCTTTAAGGATAAAGACTACTGCTCCTAGATCTAAATCATGCATTGTGTAATTCACCTCGTAAACCTTAAGTTTTCATGAAGTATAAGCTATGACCTTATCTTTCTACATCAGACCATTGTGTGAAGCGTCATAGTAATCTATAAATTTTTCGCTTCTCTCGGGTAAGGACAAAATAGGTGTGCTGCACAGTTTGTGCTTTAATAAATGAAATGATGTCTCCTGATTCTCGCCCCAATCATACTTAATGTCTTTTAGAGATCTGGTGATCTTTGAGAAACTTTTGATAATTTCCTATAATAAGCGGCAAGTCTTAAGGACTGACGTATCTCTATGAGGGTTCTAGGAGTTGACCAAAACCTGATAGCCTCGATCTTTGCGGGGTCGACTTAGAATCCTTTACTATTGATCGACCGAGGGATTTCACCTCTCTTAACCAAATTTCAAATTTAGAAAGCTTGGCATATAGTTGTTCTTTCTACAACAACTCTAGAATCAGTCTTAAATGTTGCTTGTGCTCCTCCTTGTTTCGTTAGTAGATTAAGATGTCATTTATGAAGACAATTACGAATTTGTCTAAATAAGGTTTGCACACCCGATTTATGAGGTCCATGAATACTGTTGGGGCATTGGTTAATCCAAATAGCATTACTAGGAATTTATGATGACCGTAACGGGATCTGAAGGTTGACTTCAAAATATCTTCCTTGCGGACTCTAACCTGATGATAATCAGACCTCGGGTTGATCTTCGAATAGAAGCTTGATCCTAGAGTTGGTCAAACAAGTCATCGATCCTTGGGAGTGGATACCGATTCTTTATGATTAGCCTATTTAGCTCCCGGTAATCTATGCACATTCTGAAGGTTCCATCCTTCTTCTTTATGAACAAAACTGGAGCTCCCCAAAGTGAGGAACTCGGTTTGATAAACCCTTTATCTAAGAGCTCCTGTAGCTGGTTGGACGATTACTGATGGGGCTAATTGGTATGGTGCTCGAGCCACTAGTGCAGCACCTGATACTAGGCCGATTTTGAATTCGACTTGCCTCGATGGTGGGAGCCCAGGTATGTGTTCTGGAAAAACTTTGGGGTAATCACAAATAATAGGAATATCTTCGAGCCGCTTCTCCTTCGGCTCCTTCTCTGTCAACACTTCAGGGTCCTAATGCTGGAGATGATGCTTACTTTGGTATTTCTTGTTTTGCCTTGGACAGTAAGGACCTTCTTATTGGCTAAGGGTATGTGAACCGTCTTCTGGTGGCACACTATTTCCGCATGGTTTTTCGATAGCCAATCCATGCCCATGACCACGTCAAAACCCCCAGTTTGACGGGCATTAAGTCTATTTCAAAGAGTCGACCTACTAATTCTAATGGGCAACCTGTATTACATTATTTTTCTTAAGTGTCTTAATGTCATCAACCTCAATAGCATAAGTGGCATTTAATGGTGTAAGAATGGAATTAATCTGATTACTGAACTTAGTGGGTATAAAGCTCCTATCAACACCAGTATCATATAGTATAAATGCATAAGTGGTGTCTAATGGGGTAATAGGAGAAGCCTATAGGTTTGAAATTTCTTAGGCAGATAGTCGTACTACATATCCTCATGCACAGGGTTATAGTTAAAACTTAATTCTTCATTAAAGTTCTTGATACCTAGTCTTTGTACATGATATGGTCGGGAGTTTTCCGATAAATTTTCAAGCCTTACATACCTAACATTTATCCAATAGTAAAACCTAGAGAAATACTACAAAATGGTATAAGGGTACTAAGTATGAGATGCCTCCGGGGTTTCCTCGTACTCCAGAGCGTTAGGTCATTGGGTTAAGTCTGTATTGCGGGCTTTGCGCTCTGCTAGGCGCTGTCACAATTCATTGATTCCGTCTTGTTGAATCTCCTGGGTATTCTGGTTGGCCCAAGGTATATTGGTGGTTTGTATTATCTCCTGCATAATCCTTGCAGAGATCTCACCAACCTCCTGGTGGATTTGTCAAAATTGAAGGTCGTGTCTGGCGGCCCTTGCCACCAACAGAGGCACCATTCGTTGCGTAGGTTCCTGGGTAAGTGTCGGTACTTGAGAAGAAGATGGTGTTCCTAATTGTCTTGGGATACCTTCCTTGTTTCTCCATTCTTGGAGAGTGTGAGGCTACCATCCCCACTGTCTTACGTTCGCCCGTCGCTGCTTGGCTGATGGGCATATACTAGGATAAACTCCCGTTGTGCTAGTCACACCCTTTTCCTAGGGGTGAACTTCCTCAATGGTCCATTGGTATGACTTCTGAATAGGGTGTAGGATGGAACACGTGGTGGTGATGGTGGAGCAATTTGTGCTGCAGGGCCATAGTAGCCCTCCTCTTGTTCTGACGGGTCCTCTACCTCGTCATTGATTGGGTCTGGGTGGGTCTCCGATCCAAGGTACATCTCAGTGTCACCTTGGTTTCCTTGTCCCATCGGTGAGTATTTATCCTTGGAGTCAAAGAGGATAACGACCATATTGTTTGACATGTTTCTGTCATTAGGGTCCATATGTTCACAATTGTTGAAATAAGAAAGTTTAGTTTTCGTAAAAGTTATAGTCTAGGGTACTAATGCAACCTAGTTCACTATAACTATGGCTCCGATACCAATTTGTCACACCCGGCTACCGCGGTTGGCAGCGAGGCATGACGAGTGTGGAAGCGTAACCATAATCATAACGAACGACCACTACAAGGACATTTTCGGAAAAATATATTGATAAAACTTTAAATATTTAATTGTCTTACATAGCCCGAATCAAATGAAGAGTAGTTCGCAAGTTACAGAGATTTAAATACATAACTGGATTATCAAAATGATGCAAATAAATCTCCGAGTTTAAAAATGATGTGACTCCAAAATGAACGGAAGTCTTGGGATGCTTCCGATGAATGTGCATGTCTTAAATACCTGAAAATACATGCAAAAATACGTCAACAAATTGTTGGTGAGCTCATAGGTTTACGTGAAAATACCAATTGTATGGACATTAACAGATGAGTTGAATTTATAAAAGCATAAATTCCATGTATGTATTACATAAACCATCATGCAACCGAAGCTTAATTAAATGAGTTTGCCATGTGCATTATTCCCGACTGTAATACCATTTGTTAAATATATATGCATTCCGCCGTTAGCCGGTAAGACTAACCCAAATGGGGGACATAACTTACGATAGATCTATCCACAATATATTCATGCTTACAAATAAATGTAATTAACGGTTCATGATATGAGGGTTGATGGATCCACGAAAACACATGTGTTATACACATAAGAAATAAACAGTTTTGATGTCCATATGAAAACAGTGCATGTAATTCCACCCCAATAGATAGTGAAAATAGGGCTATGAAGACTCACCATAAGTTGATGGTAAAATCGAGCGCAAAAACGAAGGTTTGCGTTGTGGATGAGAGATGACACCGGACGCATTTAACCGAGTCCTAAATAATATAAGGGACTTAATAACTCCCATATATATGATAATATGTATGTATAAAGGTTTTTATGTTTTAAATCACCGTACTTTACAAGTTAAACCCACTTAAAACATCAAGTTTATAAATATATAAATATATATATATATATATATATATATATATATATATATATATATATATATATATATATATACATATATATATATATATATATATATATATATATATATCATGATGTTTTATTTAAATGTTCTTGTTAGGCACAAAAAGGCCTCAGTCAAACCTGCTGTACATCTGAGGGGGAGATTTTTAATCAAACCTGTTGATGCATTTGAAGGTTGAATTTAAGGCCTGTTATATTCCTTATTGAAACCTGAAAGTGATTTGCAATATCAGCCCAAAGCTGTTTACCATGTTGCATTCGTTGCAACAAAGATAGTTTGTCCAAGCTGTTCAGTCTGCTGAACAGGCTGGGCATAAACTGTCTACGCTGCTCTGTTCCTTTGAGAAGCTTGGGCAATTTTCAAGTGTTCTGTTCTTTGTGAACAGAACCTATTCTTTGTGAACAGGTTAAACACTTTATGGAATTTGTTTCCAAGTTCTCATGGATTGTTTTTGGCTACAAGATCAGTTTACAACTCGAAGACAAAGTGGAAAACAGAACTGCACAGCCTGCTCACGCTGTTCTGTTACATGAATACAAACAGATATTTGAAAAGGGTGACATACCTTTTCTTTTATCAGAATGACATTAACAAAAGAAGAAAGATGCAAAGTTGACATTCCTCTTTTGGTTAAAGCCGTATGCAACAGTGACAAAAAGGAAAAGACAAAGATTCTGCCATGTGAAGACAAAGATACTTTTTCAGAACATGCATAAAGGTGTTTTGTCTTTTTGGAAAGACTCTCCACTATCTCATCTGTCCAATGAGGAAGCTTCACTGAGATTCTCCTTTTGGGTATAAAAGGAAGCTTCTAAGGATAATGAAACAATTAAGAGTGTGACAATCAGTACGTGCATTGAAGTGTGTTATTCCATGCATGCAAGTCTGCTTATATAAAACAGTAGAGTGTGTCTAAGCTCTTCGTGTATAAGCTGTCAATCTGAGTCTTGTAAAAACAGTGAGTGCTTCTAAGTGAGAGTAATCATTGTAACTAGTCTGAGTGTGTTTTAGATTAGTTAACAAACTGTTGTATCTGTCATCTCAGCTTGAACCTTTCCGCATTCAAGCTTGTTTGTAATTAACTTTTGTTGATATACAAACATTGAGAAAAAGATTGTTAAGTTTTAAATAGTTGTATTCACACCCCCCCCTCCCCCTCTACAGCTTAGAACTATACACATGGGAAACCTTTTGGGACCTACATATATATATATATATATATATATATACATATATATATATATATATATATATATATATATATATATATATATATATATATATATAATTTTCCAGTTTTTTAAAGGTTTTTCGGCCTACTTTGAGGCTGTTTTTGACCAAGCTCCAAAATGATTTGAGCTTTGGTTTTCATAGACATAAAATTACTATATACAAAGAATTTTTAAAGTTAAGAACGGCCGTTTTTTGAGGTGTTTAGGTTGGGGAAAAAGCTCATTAAAAACCCTATGTTGGCCATTTTTGAGGTGTCAAACTTTCGGGTTCCCAAATAATATTTGGGGGTTCTAAACTCCATATTAAATTATGAAAACGTTCAGATTTTGAGTTAAGACATAGATCTAACTTTTGAGACAAGAATCAACACATTTCATTAAGTTATGAATTAGTTATGATTTTTCAAAGTCGACGTAATATTTCTGCCGAAAATCCGGATTTCATAATCTTGAAACAACTTGTGTTTCCTGTTGTTTATTCAAAAACCACATGTATAGAAAGTTATAAAACAGATTTATATAACTTTTTTTCATAACATTTATACTTACATAATGTGTTTATATATTTATAAACACAATTGAAGAAAATAAACTTAAATCAAAACTAGTGATATATAAACTTGAGTTTTTATGAAACTTATTGTTGTTAGTGATTATATACATTATGTAAGACTTATAACAACTTAAATAATACAAGTATTAAGGTAGTTTTTACTTACTTTGATGTATTAAAAGAATGTAAATGAGTAGGAGAATTGTTCTTGAACTAGATGCACCAAAACTTCCTTGGAAAAACTTGAAGAACAAAATGAAAGAACTTTGGTGTTCTTGAGAGGCCTTGGCCGATTTTTGGAAGAGAGAAAGGAAAAGGATTTTGCTCTTGAAATTGTGTGGAAATGAAGTGAAAGAGTTCTCTATTTATAGAGGAGTTTGAGTCTTGCAAATGATGAAAGAAAAAAAGTGACGTTTAATACTTTACCAACATGTTGGAAAATTAGAAAAAGTGTTGAATTCTTTTCAATATTAATAATGAAAGTCAAATGGGACACAAAAGTGTATTCCCCTTTTGTGTTAGCTGATTTTTATGGCATAACAATGATGTATTTTGGTTTTTTTATTTTTTGTATAAAAGTATTTAGAATGTATTCTTGTATTTCCTTTTTTTTATGTAAATTCATAAATACCTTTGAATGCATTTGTTTAATGAATTGATTTAGTCTTGCATAATTAATGTTATGTAAGTTTGTTAATGAATGATTAGTGTTACTAATCTTAATTTAATTATGTACTTGGTTGAATTAATCCATCATATCGCAAATCGATCAGATTAATTAATTTGCCGATTCATCGCCCCGATGAAACTGTATCTAATTGACCTGAATTTCCTTATGAACTTTCTTAATCACCTTGATTAATTGTTAATGATCACTGATTAGGTTATAATTTGCTAATGAATACTGGTTAGGTCATAGTTGCTAACCTGGTTTTGGGTCGGATGTTACAAAATTTATATTAATAGTAGCTTAGTATTTGTTACTTACTTACCCATGGCTAAAAGTAACAAATAGACTTGAAAAAAAGAAAAAAAATTTCAACATAACTACTTTAAAGTCACAATTTTTTTATTTTATGTAACAATAAATAATTAGTGGTCATAATTTAAAAAAATGCTATTATAAGTATTTTATCATCATGGTTTTAATATATTGTTGTGTCTCAAACTAAACATTAATCATGATAAAAGAACAAAAATGTAACTATAAGTATATTATGGTCACAATTTATTTTGTTTTGTGTAGTTAAAGGTTATGAATTGTCACAGTTAAAAACATACTTGTTAATATGAGTATTTTGTGGTCATGGTTAATTATGTTATGTGTGTCAAAAAGTAAACATTAATCATAATAAAATAAAAAAAATACCGTGACTACAAGTAGTTTATGGTCACGTCTTAATTTATTATCAGTTGCTAAATATTATAATTGTCATAATAAAAGCAGCAAAATGTGGCTATAACTATTTTATGGTCAAGATTTAGTTTATTTTATGTGGTTAAAAGTTATTAATTGTCATAGTTTAAGAAAAAACTTATCACTATTAGTATTTTGTGGTTATGGTTAAATGTCTTATATGTGTCAAAAGGTAAACATTAATTATGATGAAAGAAAACAACCGTGACAACAAGAAGTTTATGGTCACGTCTTATTATATAATATGTGACTAAAAGTAATTCATTGTCATAATAAAATAGGCAAAGTGTAGCTATAAGTTTTTTATGGAAACAATTTAGTTTGTTTTGTATGGTTAAAGTTATCAATTGTCACAGTTTAAAAAACGTGTCAGTATAAGTATTTTATGGTCATGGTTAAATGTCTTATATGTGTCAAAAACTAAATATTAATCACTATAAAAGAAAACAAACACTGACTACAAGTAGTTTATGGTCACGTGTTGTTTTAATATATGTGGCTAAAAGTAATTAATTGTAATAATTAAAGAAAAAGAATGTGACTATATGTATTTTATGGTCACAGTTAAGTTTATTGTGTATGACTAAAATGAATCAACGATCACCGTTTACGAAACAACATGTCACTATAAATATTTTACGGTCACTATTATAAACGTTATGTGTGTCTAAAATTAAACAACAATCATGATAAAAGTGTTGGGAAATAGTTTAAGTACATTCAAGCTGTTAGTTTAGACTTCTCAGACTGTTAGTAGATTTTACATGTAAATACAAAGTTCATGCTGCTAGTTGAAGAAACTCGAGCTGCCAGTGTAAAAGTTCAAGCTGCCAGAGCAAAACAACTCAAGCTGCTCAGTTCATGCTGTCAAGAGATTCAAGCTGCTCAACAGTTTCAGAAACAGAAAGTGCTGATTTTCTATCTACATGAAGATTCCAGCATATCTACTATCAGAGAAGTCATAGTTCGTCAAGGAAACATATCAAGAAGCAATATAAATACAGAGAATAGGTCGTTCTATTGTATAGGAGTTTCTGCATATTTTGAGTCTGTAATTGCTTTGTTGATTAACTTTTCTTAAGCCTCTAAGGTTGTAAAACCCTAAGAACAGTCTGTGTTCTTCGTCTAATCAAACAGAATAGAGGTGATTGTAATTGATGAATTCAGCAATACAAACAGTCTTGATTAATTCCTGTGTGTTTATGTATTATTGATTCTGAAAGTTTTTGTTAAAATAATTAAGTGTTATTCCGCAAACTTCTTGATTAAACTTTGATTCAAAGCAAGATTATTGATTTATACTCTGATAAGCTCAAATCAGTTAGTCTTGGTAATTCATATTTTAGATCCTGTCAAGTGGTATCAGAGCCAGGTTTGTCAAACCAGGTTGTTCAAATCAGGTTTTTCAAACCAGGTTACTCTTTGTTTTTCAAAGTCAAAAACTTTCTTTTAATTTTTCAATTGTTTTGCAATGGAATTTGAAAATAGCAGCAGTGGATCTGGGCAAGGACTCAAAGTTCCTATGCTCAAGCCCACTGAGTTTGAAATGTGGAAACTCAGGATTCAACAGCATATTCAATTCATTGATTATGCCATATGGGAAGCTGTTGAATTCCCTCCTGTAGTTGATCTAGAACTTGATGATGAGGGAAAACCAGTCAAAACACCTCCAAAAACTGAACTTGAAAGGAAGGCTAGAATGAATGAAGTGAAAGCACTCACACTATTACAAATAGCCATTCCTAATGCTTATCAACATCAGTTCAAAAAGTTTTATACTGCTCACTCTCATTTGGAATGCCTTAGAGAAGAGGTTTGCTGGTAATGCCAGTACCAAGAGAAATCAAAAAGACCTCTTGAAACAGCAGTATGAAAACTTTTCTGGTGGCAAGAATGAAAACCTCACTCAAATCTTTGACAGGTTCAACAAACTGATAAGTGAACTGGAAAGTGCAAAGGTCAATCTGGATCAAGATGAAGTCAACAGAAAGTTTCTCAGATCTCTTGGAGAAGAATGGACAGTCTATGCTGCACAATGGAGAACAAAAGACACTCTTGATGAGATAGAATTGGATGATCTGTATAACAGTTTAAGAGTGTTTGAGACTGAGATTGATGCTAAAAAGAAATCTTTTTCTTATAATCACAATACTGCTCTTCTATCTTCTGAAAAATCTAATAACTGTGATTCTTTCTCAGGTGGTGATGGCAACTCTGCTGAAACTCACTATGAGGCCTTTGTTGCCAATGATGGATTATTTGCTCTAAATGTTGAAGACTTGGAACAAATTCATCCAGATGATCTTGAAGAGATGGATTTAAAGTGGCAACATGCAATGCTGACCATGAGGGCCAAAAGATTTCTGAAAAGAACTGGTAGGGCCAACTTTCAAGCCAAGACAGAAGGCAAACCATCTTTTGATAAATCAAAAGTGGAATGCTATAAATGCCATAAGCTTGGTCACTTTGCCAGAGAATGTAGATCTCAAGGTCAACAGCCATCAAGGACTTCACAGCCCATCCAAGCGTCATCATCAACAGCACTTGTCTCTCAAGAAGACAATGTGTTTGACTGGAGTGATCAGACAGAGGAAGAATTTCAAAATCAAGCACTTATGGCAGAAACATCAAATGTCTCCTCCACTGAACTACCATCTGAGGTAAATTCTAACCTCTGCTCTCAATCATGCAAAAATATGGTTAAAAAGTACAGAGATCATAATGAGAGCATGTGCAAAACTCTAGCTAAGATGGAAGAAAGGAGATATGAATACATGCAAGCCATAGAAGATCTGGAAAAACAGATCAATGATTATAAGGACAATGAGATTCAAATGGGTTATGATAGAACCTATCATGAGTGGGAGAAAAAGGAGCTAAATAAGAAAATAGAATCTCTAAATAAAAAGGTAGAAGAGACTGAACAAAAGGTGTTTGAGGCTAATAAGAAGCTAGAATCTGTTAACATAGATCTAGGAAACTTCAAGTTAGCAAATCAAAAGCTAGAACACCTAATGGAAGTTCAATTCAAAGATAGAGTGAAATCTCAGGTCAATCCCAAAGAAGGAATAGGATATAAAGCTACTCCACCTCCATACAATAACAAGTACATTCATCCAATGAGTGAGGTTGCTGATAGACTTGTCAATGAACCACTAGATGAGTCTATGACTATTGTAGATCCTATTCTTGATAACAGTCCTGAATTAAAAGAAGATAAGAGTCAAAATAGAGACTGTGACACAAAGAGTGCACCCATAGAAGTCCAAGCTCCCAGTAAGAAAGGAAAAGAGAAGATGAGTGTATGCAATGCTACTCCACAAGTTTCTGTACATTCTAACTGTAACACTGCATCTTCATCAAAAGGAACTAAAAGAGGTAAAACTGTTTCTATCTGCACATGCCAAAAGCATGGTGTTCAAAAGTTTCCTAAACAACAGCAGGTAAGAGGAAACCAGAGAAACAAGAACCAGAAATTGACAGAAAAGTCTGGTGTTCCAATTCAAACTGTCAAAAGATGCTTTCACTGTGGAAGGAAGAATCACTTAGCCAAGGATTGTTTTTACAAACCAGCTGTTGCAAAACAGACTGTGCATCACACAAAATCAAATCCTAATCAGGCAAAGCACTCAAAAGTGAAACCTTCCACAGCAGCTCCAAAGAAAATAGTTGATCACAGATTCTCAAAAGTTAATAAAAAACAGTCCACACATCAAAAACAAGTTTTGGCAAAGCCTAAATCAAGTTTTAAACAAATGTGGTGTGTCAAGGACAAATCTGTTGCTCAAACTGCTAATGCAAAAGATCAGACTGCTAAGTCAAAATCTGATGCTGTTAATGCAAAAACTGAAACTCTAGCACTACAAACACAGCTCAAGCTACTGGGCATCAATCTGGAGCTGCTAGTGAATTATCTGAGACTGTCAGAAGAAAAGATGATCAAAATAGTTGGATACCTCATATTATCACTAAATACTCTCCAAGACTCCATCAGTTGATCTCACTAAATATAAGAAGTCAAAAACAGTTTTTAGTTATGTCCATGTACAAGGCCAACCCAAAACCAATTTGGTTTGGGTTTACTCCACTACTAACTAAGCTGTTTTGTTCACAGATTCTGAGTGCATTGTTCTTTCAAAAGATTTCAAAGTTCCTGAAAATCTTGTTTTACTTAGAACACCAAGAAAGGACAATGTTTACTGCCTGGACACAGATCTTTTACCTAAGTCAAATACTTTAAGCTGTTTAATATCCAGAGCATCATCAAATGAGTCTGCTCTTTGGCATAGAAGGATGTGTCACATGAACTTCAAGTCCATGAATGCTTTAGTTAAAAAGAATCTGGTAAGAGGATTACCACAAAAGGAGTTCATTTGTGATGATCATTGTGTAGCATGTCTTAAAGGTAAGCAACACAAAACTTCTCATAAGACCAAAGAAGTAAATTCAATTTCATTTGTTCTTCAGTTGCTACATATGGATCTATTTGGTCCAACATCTGTTTTGAGTTTTAATAAAAGGGCATACTGTTTAGTCATTGTTGATGATTCCACCAGATTTACTTGGGTATACTTTCTTAGGTCCAAAGATGAAACTGCTGAGCTAGTTAAGTCTTTTGTCCTTAAGATAGAAAACCAATCCAATTCCAAAGTTAAGGTGATAAGATCAGACAATGGAACTGAATTTAAAAATCACATTCTAAACAGTTTTTGTGAGTCCAAAGTCATTGCTAGACAATATAGTGCACCAAGAACACCACAATAAAATGGTGTAGCTGAAAGAAAGAACAGAACATTAATTGAGGCTGCTAGAACAATGCTAGCTGATTCAAATCTGCCAATGACTTTCTGGGCAGAAGCTGTTAATACAGCCTGTTATGTTCTAAATAGGGTTCAAGTAGTTCAATCACAAGGGAAAACTCCCTATGAGTTATTCCATAACAGAAGTCCCCTAATAGCTTTCTTCAAGCCCTTTGGATGCCCATGTACTATCCTTCACACTAAGACTCACTTAGGGAAGTTTGAAAGTAAGGCAGAAGAAGGATTCTTTGTAGGATACTCAACTCAAAGCAAAGCCTATAGAGTATACAACAGTGTGTCTAAAACAATTGAAGAAAGTGCCAATGTTGAGTTTAATGAAAATACTGCTAATATCAAAGGCACTGGTCCTGATTGGTTGTTTGATTTAGATTCACTAACAAATTCTCTGAGCTTTGTTGAGTATACTGCAGAAGCTGATGCATACAGGGTTGAAGCTGCTAACACGAATTCTCATGCTGCCAATACAATTTCTCATGATGTTGGCACAAAGTTTCAGACTGCTGCAGATTCAACAAGTTGGGATGATTTCACCACTCTACCACTTCTGTCATGTGATCCTCCAGGGGTCCTGAATGCTCCACTTAATGCAAATCCAGACACTGAAGTGCCATTCCCAAGTCCTGACAGTACAGCTCCAACACAAAAGGAAACAGTCCCAGATTCTAGGCTAGCAGTCCCAACAGCTTCTCAAGCTGTTAGCCTAGAAACTCATGCTGTTCCAGAAACTGAACCATTCACTGGTTCTGATGGAGATGATACAAACCTTGGAACTTCTTTTCAAACAGAGAGAGAGCCCACACTAAGAGTTCACAAGTATCACCCTCTCAATCAAATACTGGGTGATCCAAGCACTCCTGTTCAAACAAGGAAAATGGTTCACAATGAGACTGCTGCTGCTGAACAAGCAGTTTCTGAATTCAGTCTAGCCGCTTTTGAACATGCCTGTTTTATGTCTCAACTAGAACCCAAAAAGGCATCAGAAGCACTAAAAGATTCATCCTGGATTGAAGCCATGCAAGAAGAGCTTTTACAGTTCAAAATTCAGAATGTATGGACTCTGGTGGATCTTCCTAAAGGAAAAAGAGCAATAGGTACAAGATGGGTGTTCAGAAACAAGAAGGATGAGAGAGGGATAGTCATCAAGAACAAAGCAAGACTAGTAGCACAAGGGTACACTCAAGAAGAGGGAATAGATTATGATGATGTCTTTGCTCCAGTAGCAAGAATTGAAGCCATCAGACTATTTCTAGCATATGCAAGTTTCAAAGGATTTAAAGTGTATCAAATGGATGTTAAGTCTGCTTTCCTGTATGGGACAATTGAAGAGGAAGTATATGTGTGTCAACCTCCTGGTTTTGAAGACTACAAGTATCCAGACAGGGTGTACAAGCTAGACAAAGCTCTCTATGGTCTTCACCAAGCCCCCAGAGCATGGTATGACACACTGTCATCATATCTTCTACAGAATGGATTCAAGAGAGGCACTCTGGACAAAACACTCTTCACTAAATCCATCAAAGCTGAGATTCTACTTGTCCAAATCTATGTTGATGACATCATCTTTGGCTCAACTAATGATAGTTTGTGCAAAGAATTTGAGGCCCTAATGCACAA
Source organism: Centrapalus pauciflorus (assembly GCA_020465985.1). Lineage (NCBI taxonomy): Eukaryota > Viridiplantae > Streptophyta > Magnoliopsida > Asterales > Asteraceae > Centrapalus > Centrapalus pauciflorus. The sequence goes on along the minus strand of JAANYP010007039.1, from coordinate 183,082 downwards.
AAAGTTTCAAATGAGTTCAATGGGGGAACTCACATTCTTTCTAGGGCTGCAGGTTAAACAGAAGCCTACTGGTCTATTCATAAGTCAATCAAAGTATGTCAAAGACATATTGGAAAAGTTTGGCTATCAAGACACAAAGGTTGCAAGCACTCCAATGGATCCTCATAAACAGCTCCATACAGACAAAGATGGCATAGATGTGGATATTCATCTATACTGATCTCTTATAGGATCTCTCATGTATCTAACATCTTCAAGACCTGATATTATGTTTGCTGTCTGTGTGTGTGCTAGGTTTCAATGCTCTCCAAAGGATTCTCACTTGGTTGCTGTTAAGAGAATCTTTAGATATCTTAAAGGCCAACCACATTTAGGTCTATGGTATCCTAAAGACTCTCCTTTTGAACTAACTGCTTATTCTGATAGTGACTATGGTGGATGCAACATTGACAGAAAATCCACAACTGGTGGATGTCAATACTTAGGAGCAAGACTGGTCTCTTGGCAATGCAAAAAGCAAACAACTGTCTCCACATCATCCACTGAAGCAGAATACGTAGCAGCTGCAAGCTGCTGCTCCCAGGTAATGTGGATTCAAAATCAGCTAAGAGACTATGGTATGAATTTCTTATCCACTCCTATTTATATTGACAATTCAAGTGCAATTAGCATTGTGCAAAACCCAGTGAAATTCCCAAAAACCAAGCATATAGAAATCAGGTTTCACTTCATCAGAGATTGTAATGAAAAGAAGTTAATCCAAGTTACCAAAATACATACAGATGATCAGCTAGCTGATCTATTTACAAAACCTTTTGATGTGGGAAGGTTCACTTTCCTAATATCAAATATTGGTATGGTAAACATGGATTAATTGGTTTTCATTATTATCGACTCAGTATGCTAATTTAAGGGGGAGACACTGTTCCATTGAAAAGTTGCACAATTTTACACTAACAGCATGAGTATTTTCTCATGCTGCTAGTTCATTTTCTCGAACTGCTAGTTATTTTCACTTGATCTGTCAAAGTGTGCAGGGTATTTGGGTAATCTTCAAAATGTGTGCACGGGACCCAACCTTTCAAAACCTTTAAAGGTCCCGGTTTCTTTCAGTTGTAACTACCAGTTACATATTCTTCTTCCACGGCCTTCTGCTTTCTCTCTGAACGAATCACACATTCTTCTTTCAAACCCTAAAACCATCGTTTGTTCATCCATGGAGTTCGTAAAAGAACACAACTGCCTCCCATACACTCTGAAACACGCTGAACTCCAACCGTTCCATGCAATAATGGATTTCCTCAGGCACTCCCATATCCATCATGCACTATCCATAAACCCTACTATATACATCTCCCATATAGAACAGTTTTGGAACCATGCATCTGTTCAAACCATCAATGGAGTGCCTACCCTCCTTTCCAAGATTGATGGAACTGATATCCATATCACTGAGGAATCCATCCGATATCACTTTCATCTTCAAGATGCCACAGGTATAACTGACCTAACCCTTGATGCTTTACATACAGTTTTTTTTTTAATATCGGTTATAGGGGTCCTGCTGATTCTTTTACTTTCTAAAAAGCCCATTTTTCTCCTAAATGGAAATTTCTTGTACATATTATTCAGCAGTGCATAAGCCCCAAAAGAACTGGTTGGTCTGAATTTTCATCTAACATTGCCACTGCCTTAGTGTGCTTTTCCACAGGCCAACGGTTCAATTTTTCCAACATGATTTTTCAGAGGATGTTAAGGCATCATTCCCTAAAGAGTGGGAAATTTTTGATGTATCCTAGATTTTTAGCAGAAATCATTGCACACACCTGCACATCTTCTCATACACATAAAAGGATACATGTTTCCCACAGGCACTCACTATCCTCTATTAAGAGACTTTTGAAACATAGTGCCAACTTTTTGAGTGTTGATGTTCAATTGCCTTCTGCAATGATGAACATTATTCCACAACACAGAGGAGAGGGTCCTGAGCAGGCTCAGCCTATCATCACTGCTACACCCCCAGGACCCCAACCCCCTCCTCCCGATACACAAACTCCCTCTGATCCTTTTGTACAGCCAACACGCCCACTCAGAAACATATACAAAAGAAAAAGGGGACCAGGAGCTCCTTCCTCCTCCTCCCATCAGCAAGAGCCATATATCCCTGTGCAGGAGGATACTCCTGCACAGAATATCCAAAGGGAACCAGTTGAGGACACTCCCATTCTCTCTCAGGAGGTGAACATCTCTTCAGAGATGGTTCATATGGGTTCTGTGGCTGGCACTACTGATGTCTCTGCACAAGAGGCACAGGACAGTGCCAACATAGCTAAGACCACGCCCATGGCAACAGCAAGTGTGCAAACACAAGCTGGAAGTCCCCAGAACCAAGAAAAGAGGGGCCCAGAAGTTTCTACCTCTGGTCTTAATGTCAGTGATAGATCACAAGCACCTCAGGTGTTCTCTGATCTTGAGGCTAGTCTGCAACAAATGCTCTTAACGGATCCCAGACTCAAACCTGTTGTAGCTATGTTGGACCATCAAATGTCCATCATTGCTGCACAGGGGGCTCAAATTTTTGCTCTCAAGCAGGCAGATGCTGCTCAAAATAAGCGAATGGATTATCTTCACAGAGGCTTCACACTCTGTGGAAATAAAATTATGAAGTTAGAGCAGATGATTCAAACCCAAGGGGCAAAGGTTGTGGTTTCTTCTGACCAAACCAATGCTTCCAAAAAGGGAGAGAATCAGGAGGTTCCCACATCAGTCCAAGCAGCTCCAACAACAACAGTCCAAGCAGCACCAACAGTTCCAGTTTCTAGGCTAGCAGTCCCAACAGCTTCTCAAGCTGTTAGCCTAGAAACTCAAGCTGTTCCTTCAAAAGCCACTGGAGTTGTGATCAGAGAAGGAATTCAAGCTTCATCAAGCACAGTCCAAGCTACAACATCTGCTACAAAAGACAAGGGCAAGGGCATTCTCATTGAGTCTCCAAAGCATAAATTTTCCTCAAAAGAAGCCCAAATTGCCTTTGATGCTGAAGTTGCCAGAAAAATAGCAGAAGAACAAGACAAAGAATTAGAGCAGCAAGCCCAAACCCCAATGGATGATGATGAGACTTTAGGTGATTACTTAAAGGGGTTTGTGGTCAAGCAAGGAGCAAGGAAAAGAAAGATGCCAACAGGGCACTCTAAGGCTGAGCATAGAAGATTTCTTATCAATTTTCCCTTTGCAGCAGGTATTCCAAAGAAAATGGCTCAGTCCATGTCTACTGAAAGGCTGCAGGAGATTCATGATAAGGAGATGGACAAAAGACAGAGAACAACAGTCTCTCCAAAAGCTCAACCATCCCAAGAAGTCCAACCAACAACCCAATCAGTCCAAACTGAAGCTGGTGTCAGTGCACCTACTCCCACTGATCAAGCAGTTGTCCCTATTCCTTCATCGGTTAAGAGAGTGCTCTTTGAGCAACAACTACAAAAGGCTATGGAGATAGAGAAGCTGATTGATCAGCATGATTTTACAAAGCATCAAATTAACTACTGGTTTGCTAAGTCACTGGATGACCGTGACTTGAGAATAAAGTTTGTAATCAGAAGAGAGTCCGGACCTGAAGAAGAGTATGACACTTTTTGGCAGATAGTACAGAAGCTGACCAGAGATGAATTGATAAAGATGTACAATATAGGGTCAGTTACACAAGTAAGGTCTGCTCTTCCACAAGTCAAGCAACTCATCAAAGATTTAAGTACAGTGGTTGATTCTGAGTTTGCAAGACAAGAGATAGAAGATGCTGAAAAGAAAGGGAAAAAGATCAAGCAGATTGATCTGTTTGTCAAATCAAAGACATTCAGAATCAAATTCACAGATGGGTCTGGTATTTTCTTCAATCTTGAGTATTTCAATTTTTCAAAAGATATGCTGCTGAAAACTAAATCAGCTAGAATATCTTGTGATAAAGAAGAGATGAAGAGAGAATTTTTGAAGGCTATAGATCATAAGCTTGCACAGTTGTGAGTTTTTGAAACCCTTGGTTTGTAAATAACAGTTTACTTATTTATTTCCATGTTTTTATAGAACTTAAAGTCTTGTAAAGAATTTAAGTTAGGGGGAGATTGTTGGGAAATAGTTTAAGTACATTCAAGCTGTTAGTTTAGACTTCTCAGACTGTTAGTAGATTTTACATGTAAATACAAACTTCATGCTGCTAGTTGAAGAAACTCGAGCTGCCAGTGTAAAAGTTCAAGCTGCCAGAGCAAAACAACTCAAGCTGCTCAGTTCATGCTGTCAAGAGATTCAAGCTGCTCAACAGTTTCAGAAACAGAAAGTGCTGATTTTCAGGAAACGATATCTACATGAAGATTCCAGCATATCTTCTATCAGAGAAGTCATAGTTCGTCAAGGAAACATATCAAGAAGCAATATAAATACAGAGAATAGGTCGTTCTATTGTATAGGAGTTTCTGCATATTTTGAGTCTGTAATTGCTTTGTTGATTAAGTTTTCTTAAGCCTCTAAGGTTGTAAAACCCTAAGAACAGTCTGTGTTCTTCGTCTAATCAAACAGATTAGAGGTGATTGTAATTGATGAATTCAGCAATACAAACAGTCTTGATTAATTCCTGTGTGTTTATTTATTATTGATTCTGAAAGTTTTTGTTAAAATAATTAAGTGTTATTCCGCAAACTTCTTGATTAAACTTTGATTCAAAGCAAGATTATTGATTTATACTCTGATAAGCTCAAATCAGTTAGTCTTGGTAATTCATATTTTAGATCCTGTCAAAAAGAAAACACATGCGGCCGTGTTTGGCACAAAAAGGCCTCAGTCAAACCTGTTCTGCATCTGAGGGGGAGATTCTTAATCAAACCTGTTGATGCATATTTGAAGGTTGAATGTAAGGCCTGTTATATGCCTTATAGAAACCTGAAAGTGATATGCAATATTAGCCCAAAGTTGTTCTATATGTTGCATGTGTTGCAACAAAGACAGTTTGCCCAAGCTGTTCAGTCTGCTGAACAGGCTGGACATAAACTGTCTACGCTGCTCTACACTGGTGAGCAGCTTGGGCAGTTTACAAGTGTTATGTTCTTTGTGAACAGGCTAAAACACTTTATGGACTACGTTTCCAAGTCCTCATGTATTGTTTTTGGCTACAAGATCAGTTTATAAAGTCGAAGACAAAGTGGAAAACAGAACTGCTCAGCCTGCCCAAGCTGTTCTGTCACATGAAGACAAAAGGATATTTGAAAAAGGGTGACAGACCTTTTTCTTATATCAAAAAGGCCTAAAGGAAGAAAGACGCAAAGTTGACATTCCTTATTTAGTTAAAGCTTATGCAACAATAGACAAAGTGAAAAGACAAAATTTCTGCAACATAAAAGGCATGTTTGCCTTTCAGAATGTGCAGAAAAGTTATATTGTCTTTTCAACAAGACATTCCACCTTTTTCCTTTCGTCCAATGAAGAAGCTTCACTTAGATCCTCTAAGTGAGTATAAAAGGAAACTTCCAAGGATTGAAACACTAAGCCAAAAAGCTAAGTGTTGAAGCCAAGAGTGAACGTGCATTCAAGTGTGTCTTTCATGCATGCAAGTCTGCTTGAATAAAACAGTGCTTGGTGTCTAAGCTGTTCTCATTCAAGCTGTTTCTCTAAGTCTTGTAAACACAGTGAGTGATTCTTAGTGAGTATATTCATTGCAACTAGTTTAAGTCAGTCTTAGATTAGTTAACATAATGTTGTATCTGTCATCTCAGCTTGAACCTTTCCGCATTCAAGCTTGTTTGTAATTAACTTTTGTTGATAATACATACAAACATTGAGAAAAGAGTGTGTAGTTTTTAAATTGTTGTATTCACCCCCCCTCTACAGCTTAAGGCTATGTATTTGGGAAACCTTTCGGGACCTACAACTGGTATCAGAGCAGTTTAGAGTGTGTGTCATTCTAGATCACTCATTCTCCCAAAGTTTCCATGGACAACAGTGCTGCAAGTTCCTCATACTATGACAATGGCTCAATGGGCAAACCTCCAAAGTTCAATCATCTGAACTTCTCTGGTTGGAAGTGCAGAATGATGCTCTACTTAAAGAATCTGGATGTGCAACTACCAGAGATTGTAATGGAGGGTCCCTATGTGCCAACCTCTGTTACAACTATAACTCCTGCTGTTGAAGGAGCTGCTCCTGAAATCAGAACATTTGAGAAAGCAAAAGCTCAATGGTCTGATGAAGATAAAAGACTGGTGGCTCTTGATGCAAAGGCCAGAAATAACCTGGTTATCTCTCTACCTGATGATGTGTTCAAACAGGTTGAGAAGATGAAAACTGCAAAGGAGATGTGGGATACTTTGTGTACCGTCTATGATGGAACCACAATCACACTGGATAACAGGATTAATAATCTTGTTAGACAGTATGAACTCTTCTTTGCAAAACCAAAGGAGACTCTCACAGAAACCTACACCAGGTTTACTGCTCTTGTTAATGATCTCAAAGCTGTTGGGATCACCAAGGATAGCCTGACTCAGGTGAACAAATTCTTAGACATCCTGCCTGAAGAATGGAATTATTTTTCTACAATCTTAAGAAATTCAGGTACCATCAGAATTATGGATCTTGTCAACCTGTATGGATCTTTACTGAATGATGAGCAGTCAAGGCAACAGAAGAGAAATGCCTTGGAAATGTCTAAGAAAGGTGCAGCCTTTGTGGCCAGTGTGAGACAACCTGTAAGTCAGGTGGGTGATGTGTTCACTCAACCTGATCAACAGGCTGATGATAAGGAGGAAGTGTCTAATGAGGAAGATAATGCAGATCTTGCTGAACTGGATGATGAGCAAATGATAGCCATGCTTGTCAAAAGGTTCAACAAGAAAAGGTTTGGAAGAAACTTGTTGCAGGGAAGCTCAAGTGCTGTTAAAAAGAAAGCATTTGATAAGACCAAAGTTGAGTGCTTCAAATGTGGCAAACCTAGCCATATAGCTGCTGACTGTGTGTCAAAAGCTATAGGTCAGTCATCCAAACCACACAAGACAAACAGGGATGATAGCTATAGGGTTAAGTACCTTATGGCTATGGCTAAGCTGAGGAAGTTGGAAAACTCAGTGGTTTCCAACCGGCAAAATGGACTCATGGCAGAGACTTGTGACTGGGAGGAGTCTGATTCATCATCTGATGAAGAAGACAATCACTGTCTGATGGCCAACACTGATGTCCCATCAACAAGTAACTTCAAACAGGATCTGGGCTGAAGATGTTAACACTGCCTACTTCACCCAAACCAGATCCTTAGTGGTGAAAAGGTTCAACAAGACTCCCTATGAGCTGCTCAAAGGGAGGAAGCCAAATGTCAGTTACTTCCATGTGTTTGGGTGTCACTGCTTCATTCTGAACAAAGGGACCAACTGGCAAAGTTTGAACCAAAAGCTGATGAAGGTGTGTTTGTTGGCTACTCTGCTATCTCCAAAGCCTACAGAGTGTACAACAACAAAAGAAAGGTGATAGATGAATCTATCAATGTCACCTTTGAAGAGTCCAAGAATGCTTCCACCAAAGCTGTTCCTGAATCAGTTTCAGGAGAATTAAACTTTGATGATCTCATGCATTCAAACAGTGAAGAGGACTCAAAAGCTTCCACTACATCCAGTGTGGAACATGTTAACCATGATGGGAATGATGATGATTATGTCAATACACCCTGTGCGAATAAGTGTACTGACTTAATTACAACTGCATGTCCTGAACCTATCAATGCTGATTTTCCTGGTTCCTCTGCTGATATGTTCAACAGGGGTCAGTCATGTTCAACAAGTGAACAGGCTCAAGACAACAGTGTGTCTGAAAATCTTGAGAGCTGTTCAACAGGACCTGCTGAAGCTGCTGATAACTCAGGAGAATCCTCATTGAAGAATGATCCTAAGTGGATCAGATGTCACCCCAATGATCAAATAATTGGTGACATCAACAAAGGGGTACAAACAAGGTGGGACAGCTTAGGGAACTTCTGTATGTTCTCCAGTTTTGTTTCACTAATGGAGCCAAAGAAGGTGGATGAAGCACTAAAAGATGCCAACTGGATCACTGCGATGCAAGAAGAACTCAATCAGTTTGAGAGAAACAAGGTATGGAAGCTGGTCCCTGCTCCTAAATGTAAAACTATAATTGGCACTAAATGGGTTTTCAGGAATAAGATGGATGAGCAAGGTCATGTCATTAGAAACAAGGCAAGACTGGTTGCTCAGGGTTATAGACAGGAGGAAGGAATTGACTATGATGAGACATTTGCTCCTGTGGCCAGGCTAGAAGCAATTCGTTTGTATCTAGCCTACGCTGCTCATAAGAGCATTAAGGTATTTCAAATGGATGTGAAGAGTGCATTTTTGAATGGGAAGCTGCAAGAAGAAGTCTATGTCAAGCAGCCTCCAGGTTTTGAAAATGAACAACACCCAGGATTTGTCTATAAGTTGGACAAAGCTCTCTATGGTCTCAAACAAGCCCCTAGAGCCTGGTATGGCACTCTTACTGAATTCCTTATGAGCAATGGGTACTCCAGAGGTAAAGTGGATACCACACTGTTCATAAAGAAGGTGAAGTCTGATATTATGCTTGTTCAAATTTATGTGGATGACATAATATTTGGTTCTACCAATGAGCAGTTATGCAAGAATTTTTCATTACTCATGAAATCCAAATATGAAATGCGTATGATGGGAGAACTTACTTTCTTTTTAGGATTACAGGTTAAACAAACCTCAACTAGAATTTTTATAAATCAAAGAAAGTATACCTTAGATCTTTTGAAAAAGTTTAAATTTGATCAAAGTTCTCCTATTAAAACCCCAATGGCAACCAATGTAAAATTGGATGCTGATGCCAGTGGCAAAACTGTTTCAGTAACAGATTACAGAGGTATGATTGGGAGCTTGCTATATTTAACTGCTAGTAGACCTGATATTATGTTTGCCACCTGTTTGTGTGCTAGGTTCCAAGCTGATCCAAAGGAATCTCATCTAGCTGCTGTTAAAAGAATCTTCAGATACCTGAAGGGCACATCAGGTTTAGGTCTTTGGTATCCCAAAGACTCAAGCCTTGAACTAACAGGTTATTTAGATTCTGATTTTGCAGGCTGCAAGCTAGATAGGAAAAGCACAACAGGTGGATGTCAAGTCCTTGGTGGTAAGTTGATAAGTTGGTGTAGCAAGAAGCAGAACTCAGTGTCTACTTCTACTGCTGAAGCTGAGTACATTGCTGTGGGCAGATTCTGTGGATGCAGCATCAGCTTGAAGACTATGGGCTTGTGTATAGGAAAACTCCTATTCTGTGTGATAACACAAGTGCCATAGCCATTTCCAACAATCCAGTATTTCATTCAAGAACAAAGCATATTGAGGTCAGACATCATTTCATCAGGGATCACATTCAGAAAGGTAATGTGGAGGTAAGTTTTATTTCCACTAATGAACAGCTTGCAGACATTTTCACCAAACCTCTTGATGAAACCAGTTTCATTACCTTGTCAGCAAGCTGGGCATGTTAAACAAAAGTGACTAAGTGGCCTCAAAGGTCTAAGACTTTGTATGTCTCACACTGCTCAAGTTTCTCAGAACAGCTTAGACAGAACAGGTTATGCATATTCTGTACTTAGCCATTATTCTGAAATCCTTGAACAGCTTGAACATACAACAGGCTGAACAATAACAGTTTATACGTCCAGCCTGCTCTGATGGTCCATTCTCCACCCTGCTCACTCCTTCACACTGATCTACAAGACATTGTCTTGTAACATGTTCAACTAGTGAACACAACCTGATCTAACATTAGTGCACAGGTTGAAAGCACAGTGTGAAGAGTGAACAGCTTGAAGAATGAACAGCTTGTAATGATCCTACTCATCACAGGTTTGACCAACAGCTTAGACCAACAGTGTTTAACTACCTATCTTCACAATTAAGTTACTTAATTTCTGTTTTTATTTAACTTAATTACTGCGGATAATGTGGGTTACGTGTGTTAGTGATTAAAAAGGGCTCAAGTGGTCTGACAAACGGTCTGACATGGACAACCGTTCCGTTTTCCGTTAACGACTTTTTCAAATCAACCGCCCAAATGTTTCTCCCTCATACCCACTCACATTCAAATCCTATAAATACCCCCCTACTGTTTCATCTTCGTCTTCCTCACTATTTCCAGAAATCCTCAAGAACCCTAAATCGACTAAGTGTCTTCTGCTTCTCCAAATCCCAAACTTTCACAAATGGCTCACAGAAACAACCCCTTTCTTCTAGTGTTCGTTGGTGATGATGTAGTTAAACATTCATCAGTTACCACAATGCTGACCATCAAACCCACTAACTACATTGCTAACCTAACCATTCCTAAAAACTATGTGGGGAAAGGTTATGAACAGATGGTGGAGTTTCTCAAAGTTCATCCGTTGAACTACGCCATGACTGCCACTCCTGGTGTGTCCTGTACCAGGAGATGGTGTACAGGTTTTGGTACACTTGTGCCTACAACCCCAACACCAAAGTCATAAAGGGGACTATTCTCAATGGGACTCAGACCATTGAGATCACAACTGATCTTCTCAGGGAGGTTCTTCATCTGCCAACTGCTGATCCATATGACAAGCCTCAACCTGAAAATGACCAAATGGGGAATTGCTACGCTTCTGTGGTGTAGCAGAACCAAAAATCGGAGCTACGCTGTTCAGGAAGGATCTGTCTCCTACCTACAGTGTTCTATTTGCCTCAGTGGTGATGTGCTTCGGAAGTAAGGTTGGTTCATTTGACCAACTAAGACGTGATGAAGTCCCCATTGTTCTACAGCTGGTGGATGGGACTACAATAGACATGGCACAGTGGATTTTTCTGAATTTGAGGAACCTGGTACAACAAGAAAACCGTCCAGCTGCTGTTCGGTATCCAACGTTTCTGAGCCTCATCTTCAAGCATCATTGTGGTGAGCAATTATATTCCTCTCAGCCTTTACTTAAGACTGCTGCATTCCCTGTAATAGGGAATAGAGTGTTTTATACTCCTGTTCTACCCAATGAACCTCCTCTGTCAACACCAATGAGGAGGCTGTTAGGATTGGTGGAAGGACCCTCTGATGTGAGGATGGATCCTGAACCTGCTCCCAAGGGAAAATCCAAAGCCAGGGCCAAGCCTGTTAAAAGGACACTGGCAACCAATGAAGCTGGGCCTGTCCACAAGAAGGCCAAAACAGCTCAGTCTGAGTCTGCTTCCTTAGCCTCTGTGGCTGAGGGGGAGCAGGCTCCTCACCCTGGTTCATTTGTTGAACCTGAAGCCTCTGTGGCTGGTGCCTCTGTGGCATCTGAGACCATGGAACATGCCAACCCCACTGTTCCTGACCCTGTCTCACAACCTGTCCAATCTGAACCTCTTTCCCCTCCAACCTCACCCACATCATATCATATACTATATCATCGCAAATCCATCTCCAAAAAGAAACCAGCTACCACAACCACCCAAACTAGTCCCTCTGTTCCCTCTCAACAGGGTTCCATTGCAAAAGAAGCAACCCCTGCTGCCTCTCCTATTTTGGGAGAAGGTTCAGCACAATTGGAGACTGTTTCACTCCAACCTGTGTCTACCCAGAGTCAGCCTAGACCCTCTGGTTCCTCCCAACAGGAACCAGTTGTACAAACAGAGATAGCCACCTCAACTATTCCAGCCTCCTAACAGGCTGAGAATATTGAAAGACAGGAGCCCACTCCACTCCATATTGTGTCCACACTGTCCCCTCCTCAAACTTCTCTACACCCTGAGTCTGCACGAGGTGTCCACACTGCTGATATAGACCAATCAGCAGCTCAGCCTCAAATTTCTGCTCCCTATGATACAGCTGTTCAACACCAAACAGCTGCTGAGGGACCAACAACTCAAGCTGATGAACCTCAGGGAACATACCATCCCTTGGGTGAGGCTGCCCCTTCTATGCAATCTCCATCAGCAGGTTTCACCACTGCTGATGTTGAAATGCATATTCCATCTCTCCATGATAAGGTGCTTTTACACCAAGGCACTACAGAGGGACACCCACTGGCCTTAATGAAGGTGTTGCAACACAAGCAGCATCTGAAAGGCCCCCAACATCAACCCCCTCTCCTGATGATGCAGCTACTGCCACTGCTGAGGGACCCTTTGACCCCTCCAAGCTGGGCCACATTACTTTTGCCCAGGCTATGGAGCTTCTTTCAACTGTTCCTCTTCCCTCTCCATCACATCCTCATACACCAGCCTCATCCTCTTCCTCTCCCTCAACACAATCTAAACAGTCCACCCATACACCTCCGTCTCAAAAAGACCTTCCTTTGAAGGATCAGCTTACACTGCTGACCAACAAAGTTAGTTCTTTAGAATCCTCCATGTCCTCTCTACATTCTCTCATTTCAGACTCTGTGTCTGAACAGCTTAAGGGATTCTTTGATCTGTTTAAAGATTCCTTCCCAGCCACTACACAACCTGACAACTCTCCACAGCTGCTTGCACTCACTGCACAGCTGCAAAGTGTCTCTACTTCCCTTTCCTCTATTCTCTCACTTCAACAGGACTCTACGTCCTCAATGGCAGCTATATCTCAACAGCTGTCATCTCTCCTCACTTCTTTCAATTCTACCCTTCCTGCCACCTTGGCCAGCTTGAACACTGTCATTGGCTCCCTATCCAATTCTGTGTCATCAGACCTTGCTGATGTGCAAGATTCCCTTGAACTACATCTTGCACAGCTTCAAAGCCTGTTGTTCACAGCTTCTGATAGGGAAAACAGTATCAAACTGACCTCTCTTGCTGACACCCAGGCCTCTTCTCTTCAATCCTGTCTTTCCCAGCTTGCAGAGGTGAAGGACAACTTGGCCTTCTTAGTAAATAGCCTTGTTGGCCCCAAGCCTGCTGCCAAAACTGCTGGCAAGCCTGCTGACTTCGTGTCTTCAGGCAGACCAGGTGTTGAAGGTGCTGGTACATCTCCTTCAAAGGGGGAGAAGTCATCTGCCTTGAAGACTAAGTCTAAGGGGGAGAAAACTTCTTCTCCTAAGGAGAAATCAGTGCCTGCAATACCCATTGGTCAACCAGCAGGAGCATCTGAAACAGGTACAATGGAAGGTGCTTCCCAGGCTGCTCAACCTACTCAGGCTGAATCTCCAAACCCTGCTCAGTCTAAGGGGGAGGAATTCATTCCTGAGGACAGGCCAAGCAGCAGAAGGAGGCATCTGATTCTACAAGAAGAAGAAGAAGAGGAGGAAAGTCCTGAAGCTGCTGTCACTACAACAGCTAAAGGAAAAGAAAAAGCAGCAGTTGATCCCCAACAGCAGAAAGCAGCAGAGATTAAATTTCACAAAGCCAGGGCTAAAGAAATGGGTCTTCCCATGCACAAATACTTTGAGTTCAGAGAAGAACAGCTTCAAGCCCTGGAAGCTCTAAGGAAAGAAGAAGAATCTGCCAAAGCTGCTAAGTCTTTTGCACTTCAAGAGGCAAGGAAAGTTAAAATGTCCTCTCTGGAAGTGCAAAAGAAATTAATGGAAGCTGCTAAGGGATCAGCAGGAGAGAAGGAAGCAGAAAAAGAAAAGGGTGCTCAGGCCTCTGTGACCAAAACACAAGTACCCTCTGCAAGAGCCCAGTTCCACTTTGACAACTTGGCAAGAAGAAAATTTCAGGATGTTGCTGATAGAAGGCTTGCCAAGGAAGCAATTGTCAATGTTGTTCCCATATCAAGAAAAGGCAGTCAGTGGAAGTTGAAAATAACCAGAATGGGTGCAACAGGCCCAGAACTAGAAACGTATGACTACACTGATGTTGCACAGATGGGGTACAGGGAATGGATTGAGTTGGCAGTTGCTCTGAGTGAATCTAAGTCAGAAACGGCAAAGACGATCAGGGCATATGTCAAGAAGTTGATGGAGAGAGTGAAGAATCTTGGCCTGATCTCAAAATAAGTTAGTGAAGGTGTCTATGTGACACAACCCAAAATAAAGGCCAGGAGGACAAGGAAAGACACTAAGCTTGAACAACTCCTCATCTTAATTGAACAGAGTGACTATGCTGTTGAGATGAAGGGAGTTGACTACAGCCGTCCTAGTGGAGTAGAGTTTGAAGAAGGCAAGATTATTGAAGAGCCTGAGCTGGGGGCATTTTTTGTAGATCCCTTAACTCAGAAGAAATGCTTTCAGAGAGCATCAGATCTATACAAGGTGGATCTGAGACAGCTTGCAGCCTTCAGACTTGCAGCTTCTTTTAGGCAGTCAAGCAGGTGGAGAGCAGCCGTCTGGGATCAGCTCAGAGGTTTTTATGAGAGGGGTGAACTTGAAGATCCCAAGTTTATGATCATCAGAAGTGAAATTCAAGAACTTGAGGAAACAAGGGAGGAACTTGAAAAGATGTTTGAAGGTCCTCCTCCACTGTAGTAAAGTCCATCTACCATCTGGGTAGGTGAAGAATGGAAGCTGTCCATCAGTTGGACAGGCTTACCATTATCTGCTCCCAACACAAACAGTCCAAAACCTGCTGTATATTAGTTGTACTTTAATTACATAGGTTGTAATTTTTCTTTTACATCAGTTGTAATATACATCAGTACATCAGTTGTACTTTTGTAAAAACATGTGTTGTTTTATGTAATAAAAAATCAGTGTATATATAAACTGATCTTTTACTTTACTTTGATGTTGTAATTTTATTTCAGCAAATGTACTGTAAAAATATATAGTGATTTTTGATAAGACCAGCTTAGACTGGTTATTGCAAATAGGGGGAGATTGTTAGGCACAAAAAGGCCTCAGTCAAACCTGTTCTGCATCTGAGGGGGAGATTCTTAATCAAACCTGTTGATGCATTTGAAGGTTGAATGTAAGGTCTGTTATATGCCTTATAGAAACCTGAAAATGATTTGCAATATCAACCCAAAGCTGTTCTATATGTTGCATGTGTTGCAACAAAGACAGTTTGCCCAAGTTGTTCAGTCTGCTGAACAGGCTGGACATAAACTGTCTACGCTACTCTACACTGGTGAGCAGCTTGGGCAATTTACAAGTGTTCTGTTCTTTGTGAACAGAACCTGTTCTTTGTGAACAGGCTAATACACTTTATGGAATATGTTTCCAAGTCCTCATGTATTCTTTTTGGCTACAAGATCAGTTTAGAAAGTCGAAGACAAAGTGGAAAACAGAACTGCTCAGCCTGCCCAAGTTGTTCTGTCACATGAAGACAAAAGGATATTTGAAAAAGGGTGACAGACCTTTTTCTTATATCAAAATAGGCCTTAACAAAGGAAGAAAGACGCAAAGTTGACAATCCTTATTTAGTTAAAGCTTATGCAACAATAGACAAAGTGAAAAGACAAAAGTTCTGCAACATAAAAGGCATGTCTGCTTTTCAGAATGTGCAGAAAAGTTATATTGTCTTTCAACAAGACATTCCACCGTTTTCCTTTCGTCCAATGAAGAAGCTTCACTTAGATCCTCTACGTGAGTATATAAGAGAACTTCCAAGGATTGAAAGATTAAGCCAAAAAGCTAAGTGCTGAAGCCAAGAGTGAACGTGCATTCAAGTGTGTCTTTCATGCATGCAAGTCTGCTTGAATAAAACAGTGCTTCGTGTCTAAGCTGTTCTCATTCAAGCTGTTTCTCTGAGTCTTGTAAACACAGTGAGTGATTTTTAGTGAGTATATTCATTGCAACTAGTTTAAGTCAGTCTTAGATTAGTTAACATACTGTTGTATCTGTCATCTCAGCTTGAACCTTTTCGCATTCAAGCTTGTTTGTAATTAACTTTTGTTGATAATACATAAAAACATTGAGAAAAGAGTGTGTAGTTTTTAAATTGTTGTATTCACCCCCCCTCTACAGCTTAAGGCTATATATTTGGGAACCTTTCGGGACCTACAGGCTGTAAGTAACTTATTGTCACGGTTTAACTTTTTACACGTGTCTAAAAGGAACAATAGTGATTTTAAAAGAAATATAATGTGACAATAAGTATTTAATGGTCACAGATTGTATTGTTGTGTGTGTCTAAGAGTTACCAATTGTCACGATTAGGAAGAAATAAGTAACTATAAATTCTTTATGGTCACGGTTTTGTTTATTATATGTGTCTAAAAGTAAGCAATTGTCATGAATCAACGGATTATTTTGTTACTAAAATAATGGTATGGTCACGTTGTAATTATTTTTGTGTGTCAAAATGTACCAGCTGTCACGGTTTAATACTTTATGTATGTCTAATTGCAACCAATGGTCACATTTTAATTAATTATGTGTTTCTAAGTGTACCCGGCGGTCACGGTTTAATTGTTTATGCATGTCTAAATGTACCCATGGTCACAACACTTAATAGTTTATGTGCGTCAAAATATAACCAATTGTCACGGTTTCATTCATGTCTCAAATAGTTACGGTTTAGCTGATTATGTGTGTATAAATTTATCCAATGGTCATGATTAAATATTTGTGCGTCTTTAAATATATCAGGTGGCCACTGTTTATTTGTTTATACGTGTCTGTAAGAATGTTAACGCCACGGATTAATTGTTTATGTGTGTCTAAATGTATCCAACTGTCATGGTGTTAAAAGAAATTGTGACTAAAAATATTTTATGGTCACGGTTACGAAAAGATATAAGCCACAACTATATAAAAGTTGTTACCATATAGCCACAGTTTTAAGCTATGGCCATAATTTTACATATGATTTAGTCACGAATATTAAATGTAGCCAAAAGGTACCAAAAGTGATGCGACCTTTGGTCACGATTTGAATGAAAAATAAAATTGTGGCCAAAGGTCTATGTCCACGGTTTTTTAGCATGACGAATGGCATATTTTGTACTAGTGACAGGAAAAGCACAACAGGTGGATGTCAACTCCTTGGTGGAAAGTTGATCAGTTGGTGTAGCAAGAAGCAGAATTCAGTTTCTACTTCTACTACTAAAGCTGAGTACATTGTTGCTGGAAGCTGTTGTGGGTAGATTCTATGGATGCAACATCAGCTTGACGATTATGGCCTTGTATATAGGAAAACTCCTATTCTATGTGATAATACAAGTGTCATAGCTATCACCAACAATCTAGTCTTTCACTCCAGAACAAAGCATATTGAAGTCAGACATCACTTTATCAGAGATCACATCCAGAATGGAAATGTAGAGGTAAGTATTATTTCTACAGAAGAACAGCTTGCAGACATTTTCACCCAACCTCTTGATCAAAACAGGTTTAATTACCTTGTAAGCAAGCTGCGCATATTAAATAAAAGTGACTAAGTGTCATTGATGATCTAAAAATTCCTTGTTCAAATTTGTCAAAATTTTCCAGATTAGCTTGGACAGGACAGGTTTTACTTATCATGTACTTAGCTAATTTTTGAAAATCTGGACAACTTGTACGAATAACAGGCTTGTGAAAAATAAGTTTTAATCTCAAACCTGTTCTATTGTACAAACTTCCAACCTGCTCACTCTCTTAATCTGTCATACAAGGCAATGCCTTGTAACTTGTTCAGCTATTGAACAGGCTTCATAATGAAACATATACTCATATAGCTGCACAAGTTGCATGAACAGCTTGGAGAATGATCAGGTTGTGGTGAAACCTGTTCATCACAGGTTTGGACAACAACTTAGATCATCAGTTTTTAATTACCTCTCTTCACATTTAAGTTACTTAAATTACGTATTATTTAACTTAATTACCTATGGATAATGTTTGTTAACGTGTGTTAGTAGTTAAAAAGGTCAAGTGGTCTAACAACCGTACTGACATTGCAAACCGTTCCATTTTCCGTTAAAGAACATTTTAAATCAACCGCCCAAATCTTTCTCTCTCCTACTCACTCACATTCAAATCCTATAAATACCTAAATCACTGTTTCATCATCTTCTTCTTCTCTACTGCTTCCATAACTTTTTAATAAACCCTAACCGACTAAGTGTCAAATATTGTGCATCACTACTACTCTCCAAATGGCTCACCAAAACAACCCCCTTTTACCTGTGTTCGTTGGTGATGATGTTGAAAAACATCCCTCGGTCACCACAATGCTCATAATCAAACCCACCAACTACATTGCCAATCTAGTCATTCCCAAAAACTATGTTGGAAAAGGCTATGAACCCATGGTGGAGTTTTTGCAAGCCCATCCCCTGCACTATGCACTAACTGCCTCTCCTGGTGTCATGTACCAGGAGATGGTTTATGAGTTTTGATATACCTGTTCGTATGACCCTTTAACCAAAACCATCAGGGAAACCATTCTCAATGGCACTCAATCCATTGAGATCACTACTGCTCTTCTCAAGGAAGTTCTTCATCTTCTCATTGCTGACAAATATGACAAAGCACAGTCTGAGGATGAACAGATGGCCAACCTGCTACGCTTCTGTGGTGTAGCAGAACCAAAAGTGGGTGCTACCTTGTTCAGGAGGGATCTGTCTCTAACCTATAGTTAATAATTCGCCTCTGTAGTGATGTCCTTAAGCTGCAAAGTTGACTCATTTGACCAGCTTAGCAGGGATGACATTTCCATAGTCCTACAGCTTGTAGATGCGGGGGACTACTATGAACATGGCAAGGTAGATTTTCGTGAATTTGAGGAACCTGGTGCAGCAAGAACATCTTCCTGCCGCTGTAAAGATACCCAAGGTTTTTTAGCCTCATCTTCAAACATGTTTGTAGTGAGAATCTGTACAACTCTCAACCTCTATTAACTAGTGCTGCATTCCTTGTTATTGGGAATAGAGTGTTTTACACCCCAGTACTCAACAATGAACCTCCTCTGTCCAGTCTAATGAGGAGGTTACTTGGTTTGGTGGAAGGACCTTCTACTCAGAAGGTGGATCCAGTCACTGCTCCCAAGGGAAAATCCAAATTAAGGTCCAAATCGATCAAAAGGGCCTTGCAATCAAGTGAAGCTGAGCCTGTCCACATAAAGGCTAAAATAGCTAAGTTTGTCCCATCAGCCTCAGTGGCTGAGGGGTAGCAGACTACTCACCTTGGTTCATCAGTTGAACCTAAAGCCTTTGTGGCTGGAGCCTCTATGGCACCTGAGACCATGGAACATGTTAACGCTCCTATTTCTGACCCAGTCTCACCTCCAGTCCAAACAGAATCCCTCATCACTTTTCCACAACATCCATCCTCCACTGCATCCCTCAAATCCTATAACAGATGCAAATCATTAGCCAAAAAGAAACCATCCTCCCAAACTAGCCCCTCTGACCCCTCCCAACAAGAGTCAGTTGATAAAGAAGTAATCCCTGCTGCTATAGCTTCTCCAATTTTGGGAGTAAGTGCAGCAAACATGGAGCAAGCTTCACTCCAATAAGAGTCCGCTCTGAGTCAGTCTAGGCCCTCTAGTTCCTCCCAACAGGAACCGGTTGTACAAAAGGAGACCACCACATCAACTGTCCAAGCTTCTCAACAGGCTGAAGACATTGAAAGACAGGAGCCCTCTCCACTCCACACTAAGTCCACACAGTCACCCCCTCATACTTCTCATACACTAACTGAGTCTACACGAGGTGCTCACACTGCAGAAACAGATCATCCAGCAGATCAGTCTCAAACTTCTGCTCCTGGTGATGCAGCTATTCCACCATAAGACTATAAAGTATATGGTTTCTGAGTCATATTATGATCATTTTAAGCACCGATACTTCGTAAATTCCATATTATTACTCCAAGTTTGTATTTCAGGGCCAAGATGTTAAAAAGAAACAATCCGATAGAATTCAGAGCAAACCGAGCTGAGAAGGGCGCAGGCCTGCGCCACCCTGTGCTCCACATAGCGTCCCAACTGTCCAGATACGTTCCAGTACATGCCAGATAAACCCTAGCCGCATCCGGGCGCAGGCGGGGGGGGGGGGGGGGGGGGGGGCCGCAGGCCTGCGCTAGTGCGGCGCAAAAATGCGTTTTACAGTCTGTGGAACCCTAATCTCGACCTCCCTATAAATACAAGTCGATGGGCAGCTTTGGAGAGAGTCCCGACGTGTGTGAAAGTGTGCCAAAGCCCTGCCGGAGTGGATCAACGATACGAGAACGAAGATGGTGATTCGCAAGCTACCCAATGGCTGAGATCTATGATTGTGACGAGCATACGATGAGCGGCTAATCCCATTAGCCGTTTGCGTAGGATCTACAGCTAAGTTTACTCTTCTTTAATTTATTATGTTTTGATGTATTCGTATTAAGCGAGATCTATTATGTGTATGCAAATGATAAACATTTGGCTACGATTATGATTATGTGTTGCGATGGGTAAAAGCAAGATAGTTTATCGTGGTGTTATTATTCGTGTCGAGTCCATTAGCTTAGGGATTAATACGAGTATTAATGTTGCATACGCTATGCTGAGAGTTGTTGGTTAAAACACGTTTATTTAATTTAGTCGCACAATTGATTATGTCTATGTGATCGTTGCATGAAATTATAGTGAGTAATACTTATGTCGTGGTGATCCCGTGAATGGTTATTCGTCTCTTGATTGTTTATCTACTACGTTAGTTGTCTTGTCATTAATTTTAGTTACAAAGCAATAGCAAATCATTACTCTAAACAAATCATCCAAATCCAAAAATTCACAATTTAAATGCTTTCAATAAACTTATAAGGCTAATAACCTAATCCTGATTACGATCACACTCCCTGTGGATTCGACCCTTACTTCTCTAGCTAAATAATGGATTTAAGGACTAAGTCTGCGGGTCACAACGACGGCCCATCAGAGTTTTGGCGACGTTGCCAGGGAGTGTAACAGTAATTAAGGTTTAAAGTTAGTTTGTTGCCTTAGTTTTAAGTAATTAAGTTTAAGTTTTTTTTTTTGATATTTTTAGTCTTTATTTTATTACTAAAGTAAAATCAAATAAAAAATTAATTATTCAAAAAGATAATTGTAGTCCTCTACTTTATCACCAAAAATATAATTAGTTTAATTAATTATTTTATTTAAGTATTTTATTTAGTGTATGCACACACGTCGATCGGCTAAAGGATTGTCGCTACAATTCGAACCTGAGATCGAAAAAGTAGCGAGATCGAACCGAAAGACTGTCAGGATTCAAAATCAACAATTAATCACGGAGAATTTAAACGCACAAGAGGAAGAAAAACCTGATTTATAAATTCCTGATTCAGAGATTCCTAAATTAGAAAGCCCTCCGATTTCGCCACGAAATCATGATCAAGAAGAACCCGAACGCATAGCTGTGAGAATGGGTGATCAACCGAGACGTACGGTTGAGTCGCATTACCGCCCAGGTGATATGCCCGACCCGTCTCCAATCTGTTATCTGTTAGTGCACCTTGTGTGACGATAGCAGTCTATGTATAGATAGTCTTTTGTAATAGTTCAGGCTTTGTAATTACAAGTTAATATATATGTTTGATCTTGATTATATATGTTTGATCTTGTTTGTTTTTGATGTTTTCTTAAGTTCAAAGATAAGTTCAAACATAAGTTCAAATATAAATTCAAACATAAGTTCAGGAATAAGTTTAAAGGCTAGGGTTTGAACTTAGTGGAGCTAAGTTCGAAGTAGTAGTGGACAAGTTCGTGGGCTTGGGCCTAAACGAACTTGTCTATGCTAAGTTCGAACTTAAGCTCTATAATTAAGAGTTAATCCATTTGATTAAATGACTTTTGCAGAAATTAGCGTTCAGAGCTCTTATAGTGCACATACGAACTTGTGAGATTTAATAGAGTCGTTTCGGAGAAATACACGTGCCGGGTCGTTCGTCGTAAGGTCTATCATGGTGTTCGTCTCCGGGCTTTCGTGTGTGTGATCGATCCATTAAACCCCTAACGAGGATTCTGCACTCGTTGGAAGGTGTCGCGTCAAGATCAGATCCGTCGGTAGGTGACCTTACAAGTGGTATCAGAGACATAAAGAGTGTTCATCGTGTTCCTCGTGTTCATACAAACATTCTTGGTTTCTTGACGTTCTTACCGGAAAAATCACGTTTTCTTAATTTTTCTGAGTTCTACAAGCAAGGTAACGGAGAAAAATTCACATTAGTTCAATTTCTCAGTAGAAATCAGTGTTTTTGATCTTAAAAACATTGGTTTAATCTGAAATCGTGAAATAAATCGAATTTTTGGCCGTTTCTCGAACTTGCGGCGCTCGAACTTAAGGGGGTATTAGGGTTCATTCGAACTTGTCAGAATACGCTCCTCTCGAAGTTGTTTTAGGGCTTCATTCGAATTTAACTGGAAATTCGAAGTTGTCAGAATTCGAATTTGTCAGATTCGAACTTGTCAGAAATTTAGGGTTTCTTCGAACTTGCCTGAAGTTCGAACTTGTCAGAATTTCTAGGGTTTTTCTCGAACTTCATTCATTCGAACTTGTTGAGTTCGAACTTAGTCAATTCGAATTTAATTTTCAAAAGAATTTTAAATTTAAATTATTAGAACTTGCATAAGTTTGAAGGGTATATTTTAAATTAATTTTTAAATTAAATTGTTTAAGTTCGAAAACAAAAAGTTCAGAAAGAATGTCGAGTTTGCAAAAATTTATAGAAATGGACCACGAGGTCGACAAAGCAAATTCTCCGCCCAAGCTGATGAAACTGGAGGATTATTATTGGTGGAAGGATAGGTTTGCTGATTTTGCTCGCTTTAACGACATGCGTATGTGGATATGCATCGATGAGGGATATATACCTCCTACGCAAGAGCTTGAAGGCCGACAAAGAGTCTTAACATATCAGAACATGAAAGATGACGACAAGAAACTTTATGAGGCCGAGAACCGAGCTTTCTCAATTATCAGGATGGCGTTACCTCAAGAAATCCTACACACTTTAAGAAATCATAGGACTTCTAAAGAGCTATGGGATGCTCTAGAGAAGAGGTGTGAGGGAAATCCAAGGGTACGAAAGGGTAGAACTGAGATGCTAAAGCAGCAATTTGGTATCTTCAAGGCGCTGAAGAATGAGATGCTAGATGTGACAATCACTAGATTCTATCATCTGTTAACTGAACTTGACAATCACAGTGTCGAGTATCAAGAGACTGAGAAGATAGTGAAACATCTAGATGCTTTACCTGCGAAGTGGGAGATGTACACGACGTTAATTAAGCATGATGAAGAGAAGTTTGAGACTCTTATTCTTGAAGGGGTGATTGGAACGCTGAGGGCATACAACTTCAAGTTACAAAAGAAAGAACGGGAGTTTGAACAGGTTCAAGATCCAGAAATGTATTTTGGGAAATCAAAACCGTCAATTGCTAGTTAACTGAAGTTAGGGGCCACAGCATTCTTCTCGGGAGAAGAACCCATCCCAGTTGAGATAGAGGAGTCTAGTAGCAGGGCATTATTGAGGTTTTCCAAACCAGAAGAAAAACCAAATCATTCTGCGTCTACGTCTCAAGGATATACAAAGATGCCAATGAGCGCAAAATCAGCTGAAGATCGTTTAAATCTTCTTGCCTCATTTGTCGCAGCGTACGGCAATTGCGTTCAAGGGAAAATAAACGATCCAGCGTTATGGGAAGAAGACTACGATCAGGTAGATCCTGATGACTTGGAAGAAATGAACCTACAATGGCAACTGGCCATGGTGACTCAAAGGGTCAAGAGGTTCATGAAGAGGACGGGAAGAAATTTAAACGTAGGCAACAGCAAAGTTGGTTTAGACAAATCAAAGGTTAAGTGTTACAATTGCCAAGGATTGAGACACTTTACAAGAGAGTGTCAAAGACCAAAAGTAGAGAACTATCAAAATCAGAACCAAGGGAGATATCAATCTGGTGGTTCTGGGAATCAAGCAGCCATAGCTGGTCTGTTAACCAATGTGTCATTAACAGACAGCTTGATGGAACGTATGATTGGAGTACTCATCTGGAGTCGAATGCTAGAGCATTTATGGCAGAAGTAACTGAGACTGGGGATGATAGAGCTGAAGAAAAATTAGAGGACACCCAGCAGGCAGAGTCCGGTCCTTTGTTAGTCGAAAAGT
Source organism: Centrapalus pauciflorus (assembly GCA_020465985.1). NCBI lineage: Eukaryota > Viridiplantae > Streptophyta > Magnoliopsida > Asterales > Asteraceae > Centrapalus > Centrapalus pauciflorus. The sequence goes on along the minus strand of JAANYP010007039.1, from coordinate 159,117 downwards.
CAGAGGAGCAAACCATTCTACAGTTTGCAGCTCAAATGGCAAATGTGGAGTCGGACCGCAAAAAGGTAACTCTAAACTTTTCTACATTCCACGATTTATGTGTTTCGTGTGCTACTTTAAATGATAGATTAAATCTAGTTCTAGAGACACATAACAACTTAACTACTCAGATCCAATCGTCAAAAATCAGATAACGCTAGTCTTCTAGATATTAAGGAAGATCTAAGGAATAAGCTGAAAGCAGATGCTCAGGATGTCATAGTTCTAAAAGACAAATTAAGTGAACAATGTGTCAGGATAGAACTCATGTATGAGCATGTTGAAGCTTTAACCAAAGAACTCACTCTTAAGGATGTATAGCTAGCCGAATCTAGGGTTAAAGTTGCTGAGGCAAACAGCAAGCTTGAAAAGTTTAGGAACTCGTCTCTAAATCTAGGAAAGATCTTAGAAGCTCAATGGCAGTCTAAGAAGCCAGTAGGCCTAGGTTATCAAGAGAGTCCTCCATCGTTCAACAATAATTACGTGCCTCAACCTCAGGATAAAACCACTGAACTGGTTGAAACAGAGGTAGCAACTGGAACTGAATCTGAAAAGGATAAGTCAACTAAGGTGTCTAATACTACTAGTAAGATTAAGAAAGTCAAGTTTGTGCAGTCTACTAGTGACACTTTACTAGGAGAAGCTAAACCTGAAATTAATAAACAGCAAGAGGAAGTACTCACTGTAGTTGAAACGAAAGAAAATGACACTAGTGAGACACCTAAATCAAAGGGTACTTATAAAAAGCCGATTGATAAGATGTCATGCTTTGGATGTCATGAGAAAGGACATGTTGCGTCTAGTTGCGTTATAAGAAAGTGGTGTCTACACCCTCTAAACCAGAGTCTAGACCTACTGTAGGAAAGCAAGAACAACAAAGACCAGTACCTAGTATTGCCAGCACTAGTAGTTCTCAACATATAGAGAAGAATGTGAGTGCAACACCTAGGATACCTGTTAAACAAATACCGGTGTCGGTCAGACAGCAAGAAGTGATTAGGACTAATACTTTGAATAGAGTTCCTAGTCAGTCAAGGTCAGGACCACAACAAGGATATAGGAGTACAACACCAAGATGGACTTACACTCCAGTTAGGTCTCATACTCCTCAAATACATCAGACACCAGGTAGAGCCCAGGGATATCAGAATGAAATGCATTATAATAGAAACTATTCTAGGGCTCAACCACAAATGACAGCCCTAAGGCCAAGAGTGAATCTAAATCACTCAGCTCCACAACAGGCTCTCAATCACAAACCAAGTCACCTGAAAGGAGAGATGGGTATTTGAAGGAGTTCACGTATGTGGATGAGAATGGTATTACCAAGTCAGTCTTGGCTTGGGTTCCCTGTGATAACTAACTTGTTTTCTTTCATGTGCAGGAGCTAACTACAGGTCTAAAAAACAAATGGTTCGTCGACAGTGGTTGCTCTCGTCACATGACTGGGGAAAGGAGTCTACTCACAGACTTCAAGGGAGGGAACAGGGGATTTATATCATTCGCTTGGAACAAGGGAGGTCATATCACTGGAACTGGAGTGGTCACTAATGGGACAATCACACTTGATCAAGTTTACCATGTCGCTAAACTTGATCACAATCTCATTAGTGTATCTCAGATCTGTGATAAGAAGCATTCAATTATTTTTACTGAAACTGTAGTGTTACTGCTGAAGACGGGATTCAAAATACCTGAAGGGTGGATCATGATGAGAGCCCCAAGGAAGAATGATCTGTACATGATGAATATAAATGTATCAGACTCTTCGACAGGAACAATCTGTCTACTATCTAAAGCTTCAGAGTCCGAATCTATCTTATGAAACAGACGCATTGCACACTTGCACCTAAGGAAAATGAACTACATTACGAAAAATGGTTTGGTGCAAGGTGTTCCACTGAAGAGTTTTCAGTTCGATGACAAGTGTGTTCCATGCAAGAAGGAAAAACAACATAAGAAGTCACACAAGTCAAAGACTCAGAACTCGATAGCTTCCACCTTCGATTTGCTGCATATGGATCTCTTCGGTCCTATCAACAAAAGGAGCATAGCTGGTAGTTGGTATTGTTTGGTTATTACTGATGATTACTCACGTTTCTCTTGGGTTTTCTTTTTAGGTACAAAGGACGAAACAGCTGGAAAGCTGATTGGGTTCTTAGACCAAGCCGAGAACTCATACTGGACAAGGGTAAAACGTATCAGGAGTGACAACGGAACTGAATTTTAAAACACAGTAATTGGTGTATATTACCTAACCAAAGGCATAGTGCATCAATTTAGTGCACCTTATGTGCCACAACAAAATGGGGTGGCAGAATGTAAGAACATGACTTTAATTGAGGCAGCAAGGACCATGCTCTCGGATTCAAAGCTTCCTACCATGTTTTGGGGGGAGGCAGTGAATACTGCGTGTCATGTTTTAAACCGGGTCCTTACTGTCAAATCACTGAACAAAACCTGTTATGAAGTTCTGAATAAAAGACCACCAAATTTAACTGGCTTTGAACCGTTTGGGGTACCATGTACTTTACTGAAAACAAAACATCAACCTGAGTTTGGTGAAAAGGCTGACGAAGGATACTTCCTAGGTTATGTTCCTAATTCACCAAACAAAAGGGTTTTTAACAAAACAAATGGTACAGTTGAGATTTTGTTTAACATAGATGTAACAAGTTATTCACATGAACCCCAAAATGGTCCGGAATGGTTATTTGATTATGACTCTTTGTTTGAATCATTTAACATACCGTTTAGTGGAAATGCAGGTACAGTGGAAAATGACTTCTCATCATTAAACCTTAATGACGAGTACCGAGGTTTTCCAAAATCAAGCATTCCATCAACATCTGAGCCTACAACGACAGAAGATGGGTCTCCAACAGAGAATGAACTTGAATTACCTACAAATGAGAACCAGATGAATAATTCTAACTCCAAGGAAGGTGATCATGAGGAAGAGAATATATTGTCTGAAGTTATACCCCCGTTATCAAACTTAGGAGATAATCTTCAGGTCGATGAGATTGAGACATCGAGGATAAACAAGGATCATCCAATTGAGAGTATCATAGGAAATCCACATACTGGTGTGAGAACTAGGAGTAGTGTGAATAATAACACGGTGTTGTTATCGATGATCAACGACTCCGAGGCATTTCACACGTGTTTATACTCGTGTTTTATCTCACAAGTAGAGCTGAAGAACGTGCAAATGGCACTGAAAGACAATTCTTGGGTTGAAGCCATGCAAGAGGAACTGTCACAGTTCAGGAAACTTGAAGTATGGGAGTTAGTGTCGTTACCTCGAGGAGAAGTTGCTATAGGGACCAAATGGGTCTTTAAGTCCAAAAGGGATGATCGGGGTATATTCACTCGCAACAAGGAAAGACTCGTAGTAAAAGGGTTCAACCAGGAAGAGGGAATTGAGTATAACAAAGTGTTTGCACCAGTGGCGAGGCTTGAGGCGATCTGTTTGTTTCTAGCTTTCGCGTCCTTCAAAGAGTTTAAGATGTATCAACTCGACGTCAAGAGTGCATTCTTGTACGACAAGGTGAAGGAATTGGTGTATGTCGAACAACCGCCAGGGTTTACTGATCCAAAATATCCCGACAGAGTATATCGCCTTGATAAGGCTCTGTATGGATTGCATCAGGCACCTAGGGCTTGGTATGAGACGCTGTCAACTCATCTTTTGGACAATGGGTTTGAGAGAGGGAGAATTGATAGTACACTATTCGTTTAAAGTAAAGGCGAAGATTTCATCTTAGTACAAGTGTACGTGGACGACATCATTTTCGGGTCGTCAAACGAATAGATGTGCAAAAACTTTGAAAAGGTTATGAAGTCAAAATTTGAGATGAGTGCTATGGAAGAGCTGAATATCTTTCTTGGTTTGCAAGTTGAACAAAGGAAAGAAGGAATGTTTATTCATCAAACAAAGTATGTCTACGATATTTTGGAGCGCTTCGGGATGGAAGGAACAAAGCTGACCGCACACTTTAGTACTCCGATTCAAGTGAATCATAATCTCGGACCGGGTACAGATAGTGATACTGATGTGGATCCGACTTTATATCGGGCCATGATCAGGTCACTTATGTATTTAACTGCTTCTAGACCTGAAATAATGTTTGTTATGTGTATTTGTGCTAGGTTTCAAGCAAATCCAAAGGAGATACATATGAAAGCCATGAAGCGAATTCTGAGATACCTGAAGTCAAAACCGAAGCTGGGACTTTGGTATCACGCTGACGGAGATCTGGAATTGGAGGCATACATGGACTCTGACTATGGTGGATGTAGCTTGAACCGGAAATCAATAACTGGAGGTTGTCTGTTCCTTAGAGGGAAGCTCGTATCCTGGCAATGCAAGAAACAAACTTCGGTAGCCGTATCAACGTGCGAGGCCGAGTATGTAGCTGCTGGTAGTTGCTGTTCACAGGTTTTGTGGATCCAACAACAATTGCGGGATTACGGTTTGACTTATACCCATACTCCCATTAGGATAGATAATCAATCAACAATTGCTATAACAAATAATCCAGTTAAACACAGTAAAACAAAGCACATAGACATAAGACATCATTTCATACGTGACTGTGCTGAAAAGAACTTGATAAAACTGGTAAAAGTTGCAACGGAAGACAATAATGCAGATTTATTCACAAAATCATTTGATAAGTCACGCTTTGAATTGTTAGTTCAACTAAATGGCATGCGTAATCCAGAGCAACTTGACCTTAGTAGTTTTTCTTTCTTTTTATAGTAAGTTATTAGTTTAGTTTATCATCTTTTTTTCTTATAAATGAAAAACAAAAGAAAAAAGAGAGAAAATCATGAAAATCTAAAAAAAATGAGTTAAGTCTTAGAATCATAGGTTCAAAGTGACGAGAATTAGCACCGTCTAAACAAACTCTAAGTGTTGAGCTTTCACACATAATGCACCATAAATTCTAAGTGATACACACATTCTTGTCCGATGTGTTGGTAGACATAATACATGAAAGAAATCCTACCATCTAATAAAATAATCAAGAAAATGACATATGTGTAACTAACTTAGATGCATGACCAAAAAGTCTTAATTTCTATGTTAGAGACATACAGACAATGATTATAGATGAGGTATGAAAATTTATCTGGGGGATGTATAGCAACATCAAAATACATCTTAAACAAAGAAAGAAACGGTTTTGAAAATAAAAGGAAGTCAAAACAAGTCGCTTTGTTGTACGTGAGTATAGACCTGTCACCGTTGTTTTGACTTAAGCTAGCAAAATAAGTCGCTTTCTTGTACGTGAGTACAGACCTGTCACCGCTATCTTGCTAACATAAGAGGTACTCTAAGACAAACTAGGACACTCTGTGGTATGTAAATACAGAACTGTGTCCGACGTTTGCCTTTTAAAGAAAATTTGCAATACCAAAAAGTTATAATCATTTTGTGTCTGCCTTGATCGTAGAAGTTTGTCTAAGTATGGGACACGTAAGGGAGTTCCTTGATAAACAAAAAGGCCAAAGGAATTTCCAAAGTGTTGAATGTTTAAAGGGAAAACATACCAACAATCGACTTGGAATGTTTATCACGACAAACAATCAAAGGAATAAAAAGTCCTAAGTGTGAAAGTGAAATACTGAAAATGCGTTTGACACCGCTATCTGATTGAACTTTCTTTGACTATCTCGCAAAAATATTCTTTTAGTATAAGTTTTATCTTTAAAGTATTTTTGTGTTAATGTCATTCAATTTAATTTTATTTTTAGTTTATTTTATTTTATTTTATGCTATTTTTATTTTTCTTTATTTTAATAAATAGGAATAAGGTCAAAAGTTACTAGGATGCACTTTTAGTTGGAGAAACAAAACAGCGTGAAAATCTGTTGCTTGGTGTGAATGTCTTGCAAAGTTAAAAAAATTCCGTTAAGTGAAAAAGTTGAAAAGGTTGGATTTTATTCAAGAATTTTTAAAATTTTCAATCAAGTTCGAACATCAAACAAGTTCGAAGTTACATTCGAACTTGTTGCAAGTTCGAACTTGACCTAAGTTCGAAGGTGGTTGGATATAAATAGGTCAACAGTGATTCATTTAAAGCACTTATCTTCGAACTTAGCATCTCGAACTTGTCAGAGCGATCTCGAACATATTCTCGAACATATCGAATTCTCGAATTTGTTCCTGTTTTTCGAATTTTTCTACTGGTCCTCGAACCTACCCACATACTTGAGTGTTGTGAACAATCTAGTAAGCGTTAGTTTAGGACATTTTTGTGGCTAAAATTGACTATTTTGAGTTTTGTGTCATTTAAAACTAGGTGACTTAAATCATAAGTTTTAAAAGCAAAAACTTAAAATTAATGACATATAATCTTGATTAGAACCCACTAGGACTAGATTCTACTGTTAATTAGGTCAAATATGGTTAAAATCATGGTTTTAAAGTTAAATGTGGCCGACTTCGAACATGTTCTTCAGATTCGAACTTGTCAGGCATTCGAACTTGTTAAAATATCTACAAGTTCGAAGTCAGACATGTTCGAATGGGTTTCTCGAACTTAATTAAGTCGAATGTTTTATAGTCTCGAATTTATGTAAGTTCGAATGTGTTAAACTTCGAACTTAATCAAGTTCGAAGTTATACAAGTCCGAATAACACAAATTTATTTTTAAATTAATTTTTAACTTTGTGATTTGTGTGCAGATATGGGTGATCGAGCATTTTTCAATAAACATAATATGGTGATGGCCGTTGATCTCCAGCTGCCGGAGGCTCAGCCGTATCGGCAGATGATAGAGTTCATGTCCCATTCCAGAGTGGCGTATGCCCTAACCCACAATCAACCTATCATTCTTACGTACATTAGGAAATTTTGGCAACATCTGCAAGTCGACTGCACAGTTACCCCTACAGTTCTTTGCACAAGAGTAGGTGGACAACCACTAGCATTTTCTGCTGATCATCTACGACAAGTTTTGCAATTGGGGACAGAAGATCAAGAAGCTGGCCCTATTGACTTCCCGATGCCCATAAGGCAAGCGGCCTTCCTCAGAATGGGTTATGCACAAGATATAACCAAAGCTTCATACGTGAAAAGCGGCCTCATTGGCCAGTGGCGATATCTGGTCCATGTGATCATGGTCTGCTTTGCTCCTAAAAAGGACGGATTCGACACAATGGTGTCAAAGCTGCAATCGGCAATGATTTCACTCATCTACAATAAGAAGTTCAGCTTCTCAGAGATGTTCTTTGGGGAGTTTGTACATCAGATTTCTGCTCCCAACCGAGAAAGGTTCCTTATGTACCCGCGATTCATTATGATGATCATTCGCGACTTCCTGCACTACTTACCGACACTGCCAGAGCAAACTGGCGTAGCAATCATTGACAAAAGAATCTTTGCAGACTGCCATTCTCACAATGCGCGAAGGGCAGAACTAGTGAGACTACAGGTGACTCCATTGTTTGGAGCAGTTATAGAACCAGATTTTGTTGCTCCCGAAGGGGATGACTGGATAGGAGATGCAGTTCAACAACAACCTCAACCGCAGCAACCTCAACCACAGAAAGCACCGGCTAGGCGAACTCCGGTTGCTATAACTATTCCTCGTTCCCGAGCCACTAAAGAGGCAGGTGGGCCATCAACATCGGCACCACAACTTGATCAGAGGGAACAGACATTGCAAGAAATATTTGATCAAGGAGCAGCGGCACAGGAAAATGTAGCCGAACAGCTCGTTCAGGATATTTTGGAACCCCCTCATGACATGGACGACATCTTTAGGGAAGTGACGAAGCTGAAGGTCAGGTAGAGACCGCTTCTGAATCTGAATCAGAATATACCTCAGACGAGGAGGAAGCTGACGATGTTAATCCAGCAGTTTCATTTGAAAGATATGGCTCTAGAGTTGTTGTGACCTGAAGAAAAATGTCACGTCCTGCACTTCGAGATGAAGACGCAGAAGATGCAAATTTTGTTATAGAAGAGGAAGCAGCGATTGCCACTCATCAGAGGTCAAAGCGACAACGCACAGATCAAGGAGCTCCATCTATCTCAACTACCGTTCCATCTACCGCAACCACCCCTCCATCCACAACCACTACGATTCCATCCACTTCCACTCCATTCACTGAAAACTAGCAGTTCACGGAGTTGAAAAGCAAGGTAGACTTCCAAACAGTCCAAATATTTCAGCTGTCTCAAGCTGTAAACGAACTGCAGCAACATAACTCAAGACTTGAGTAGGAGAATTCTCAGCTACAAACTAAAGTGGCTGATCAACAACAAGCATTGTCGGCTCAGCAGTCTCAAATTCTGACTCTGCAGCCCCTGGTTGAGCAAATAATGAAAGATCTACAAGCTTAGGGGGAGAGAAGTTGCAGAGGAGATGTGTTAAGGGGAGTTAGGAGAGACAGTGACGATGAAGGAGGTGACCTGAGCACCCAAAAAGACAGTGAGCTAGCAGATCTTCCACGTGAGACTGCTCAGCAAGCTGAGATTCAAGAGGAGTTGGGATCATCTGGGTCAGGAGGAGGAGTAAGTCAGGATAAAGGCAAGGCTCCTGAAGCATCGGAGTTAGTTGATCAAGAAATAATTGGAGCCTTGGCCGATATTGATGATGATGATGATGAAGTGATGTTTGACTTTGAAGTTGAGTTAGAAGATCTTGAAGAAGGAGAATTCGTCCTAGAAGACATTACGGATTGGAAATCTGATGACGAAGTATTAGTCTATGAGGAAGATTAAGCTGATGAGATCATTATTCAGGAACAACCCATCACTGATACATATACGACGGCAGAATAGAATATGATTGACACCGAAGCATTTAAAGATGCTTTAAATGTTGAATCAGAGTTTGAAGAACCTGATAGGGAGCTCACTGCTGAAGAAAAGAAAAAGTTATGGTTCAGAACAGATAAGAAGGTTGTGTCTTTAAAAGAGAAGATGAAAGTGCCTAGTTCTGGAAAGTTGTCTGGGAGCATACTCAGCTGGTTCTTTAATCGAGAACTGCAGCTTATTATTATTAAAAGAAAGGATGGCCTACAATATATGAGGAGAAGATTGAAGGACTTCAATCACTTCCTAAAGTTGAGATAAAGGCCTTAGCATGGAAAAAGCTAGTGAACATCGGAGACGATCCCTATGCTGAAGTAATTGCCAAGATTATCATAAGGGAAGGGAGGTCTAGAAAGTTTGAAAGGCTAAACCCACGAGTAGGCAAGAGAGTTATGGACCATACAATAATTAATCCTCTAACTGGCAAGCTGTGGATGAAGATGTATTACAAGCCAGTTAGATGCTTAAAGAAAGTACCTCTGAAGCCTATGCCTCAAGATGTTTTGGGCAACCTCAACTGGTGGTATGTAGACAGTGAGACAGGCGAGGCAATCATGGAAGATTTGGAAGAAAAGGTGATCCTGAAGGTGTATGATCCCTTGCATCTGGTCAACTTATCCAAAGATGATCTGCTCAAACTTCACGTTTAAAAAATCTCCTTTGATGCTCATTTTAAGACTGAAGGCAGAAAATATCAGAATGTTGTAAAAGTGTGTGTAGAACAGGGATTGTATGCTGGTAGCATTTTGAATAAGCCTAGTTCTATAGATTAATTGAATATCTAGTTAGAAGCTATCGTCAAGGGGGAGTCTATTAGTGCACCCTGTGTGACGATAGCAGTCTAAGTATAGATAGTCTTTTGTAATAGTTCAGGCTTTGTATTTACAAGTTAATATATATGTTTGATCTTGATTATATATGTTTGATCTTGTTTGTGTTTGATGTTTCTTAAGTTCAAAGATAAGTTCAAATATAAGTTCAAACATAAGTTCAACAATAAGTTCAAAGGCTAGGGTTTGAACTTAGTGGAGCTAAGTTCGAAGTAGTAATGGACAAGTTCATGGGCTTGGGCTTAAACGAACTTGTCTAAGCTAAGTTCGAACTTAAGCTCAATAATTAAGAGTTAATCCGTTTGACTAAATGACTTTTGCAGAAATTAGCGTTCAGAGCTCGTATAGTGCACATACGAACTTGTGAGATTTCAGAGAGTGGTTTCGGAGAAATACACGTGTCGGGTCGTTCCACGTAACGTCTATCATACAGTTCGTCTCCGTGTTTTGCTGTGTGTGATCGATCCGTTAAACCCCTAACGAGGACTCCACACTCGTTGGAAGGTGTCGCGTCAAGATCAGATCCGTAGGTAGGTGACCTTACATTATCCTGAAAATGAGAACGAACCCGAAGTTCGTCCTCAGTTATTCCAAATTCTTCCGATCTTTCAAGGGATGCCTAGTGAGGAACCCTACGAACATTTAGCTGAGTTCACAGCTATCTGTAAAGCCAACCATGTTCGAGGTATAACCACCGACGGTTTAAAACTTCGATTATTTCCTTTCTCAATAAAAGAGAAAGCGAAGAATTGGTTCGTATACTTACCAACCAATAGCATTACAACATGGGATCAAATGAAACGAGAATTCCTTAATGAATATTACCCAATTAGTAAAACAACCGAAAAAAAAAAAAAGAAATTACCGGATTTAAACAAAAATCGTGCGAAAAATTCTACGAAGCGTTCGATCGTATGAACGAATTACTGAGAGCTTGTCCACACCACGATGTACCCAAATGGATGCTTATCAAAACATTCTTTGATGGTGTGAGTCAAGAAAGTCGTAATATGATTATAGTTGCCACATGAGGCACATTTTTAGGTAAAGAAGACGATGAAGCTTAGGAGTTGCTTAGTCAACTCGGTAAAGGTCTTAAAGTCCAAGCTGGTTCTGAAAATAGTATAGGTGTTCAAGTTATGGGCATAGATAATGCCTGGAAACGTGAGGTTAAAAGTGAGATTTCAGAACTAGGAAAGAAAATGGATCAATTGATGAAGGGTTTTTCAAACCCTAACGTATAAATTAATTGTGTTACATGCAGAGATCCATCACATCATTCTGAAGCATGCCCTCAAGTGCAATCCACTGAGGAATTTGCTAATGAAGTTTACGGATTTAGAGCTCATCGAGAGAGGGAAAATCCATTTTCGGAAACGTACAATCCGGGATGGATAAACCATCCCAATTTTCGATGGAAAAATGATCAGCCTACCGACCATCAATCCAAACCAAGATATGAACCACCAAAGAGTAAATATCAATATGGTTTAACTTCAACAGCTAAGGATGAGCGATATTATAAGTCAAATCATCGTGATCAACCACAATTCCAAGTAGAAACAAATGACTTTTGCGCAATTTGCAGAGTTTGCTGAATTTATGAAACAGCAATCAGCTATCAGTACTAAGACCATGGAGATGTTAACTCGCCAGCTGGGTCAGATAGCTGAGTCGCTCACTAGGCGTGAGGAGGGAAGCTTCCTAGCAATATTGTTCCCAATCCTTCACACGCTCATCATCATAACAGAGATAAGAAACATGAGATTAACGAAGTTAATGAAATAGCTAAGATAACCACATTAATGAGTGGAAGAGAGGTAGACAATAAAATAGAGATGCCTAAAGAGAAAGAGGCAGAAGAAGATACCGATACTGACATCGTGTATGAGGAGAAAGGGGATCCAAAAAAGAAGGAGATTCCTAAGAAGGTTTCTTTTAAAGAGCCAATTAAAGTAGATATTCCAACACCTAAAGTTGGGGAGGCGGATAAGAGTCAGGACACTTCAATTCCTCCTCCTTATCCTGCTACTTTAGAAAATCCAAAATCTTCTCCATACGGCAAAAGAGGCCCACAACCAGAGGATCTTTGGGATTTATTCAATCATGTTAAGATCAATATTCCTCTGATAAAGGCCATTCAACAGGTTCCATCTTATGCCAACTTTCTAAAATATCTCTGTACTCAGAAAAGAAAGTATAAGGTCTCGCTCCCAAAGCAGATCAATCTAACTGAACAGTTGAGTGCAGTAGTTTCTAGTTCTCGACCTCCTAAGATGAAAGATCCTAGATCACCATTTATTCCAGTGACAATAGGCAATGTGCAGATTAAGAAGGCACTGCTTGATCTTGGAGCTAGTGTTAATATTTTACCTAAAACTTGTTTGATAAACACGATCTAGGTCAATTACAGACAACTGATATTATCTTACAGCTGGCAGATCGGTCAAGCAAGTGCCCAAGAGGTATTTTATCAGATGTCATAGTAAAAGTTGAAGATTTTTACTATACAGTTGACTTCCTAGTATTGGGCACCGAAAGTTCAATAGGAGATAATCAACCGGCTATTATCCTAGGCAGACCTTTCTTAGCCACGATTAATGCACAAATTAATTGTAGGACAGGAGCAGTGGATATTGCCTTTGGTAATAGGAAATTAAGACTGAATGTATTTAATGCCTCAAGCGTCTCTGCTATTGATTCAGAATGTTATCTTATAAACATGGTGGACGAACTGGCACAGCATCATAGTTCGTTAATCAACACCAAAGATGCTACTGGTGCTTATCATGTCTACGCTTCGGAGCAGAAGCTTGAGCTATACATGTTTGTTCGACAGCAGATATCCTTTCAGACATGTCTCCAAATGATGTTATGACCGTGCTCTCCAATCCAATCATGCGTTCACGCATCTCGTCAAACTGATCATATACAAACTCTCTAAGCTCTTCAATAGCTCTTCAATAGTTTTTCAATATTTCAGAAAAATCGATGAATCTTCTTCTTAAGTGTTTTGAATTACAGATTGATATTATGATCAATCTGATCGTTTTTCAAACCTATTCCTTCGATCCAAATATCTAAAACAATAATCCACTGAATCAAAAACCCTACGAGATTTTTCAATTTCGTAGAAAAACCGATGAAACAGTGATATTTTTCAAAAAAAACAATCAAAAAATCATTTCTGAGCTCTCATACCAATTGTTATGCCAGTTATATCAATCAATAATCATAATAAAGCAATTAAGAACAAGAATTAACAACTAACCGAATGATTAATATTGCCAAAAATGAATTACATAGATGAGAGAAATCCAAAAGCATTGTAGCCCTAATTCCTTTCTCAGATTCCATGCAATTACAAAATTGAATGGTGTCAGATTCGTTGACATTTACAAAAGACAATATTTCTATTTATATCAAAATACAACTATGCTATAATTACAAAAACTACCCTGGACTTATTTATTTCATCAATTTAAAATTGGTTCTAACACAAAGGTAAATTACAAAATTACAATCCAGTACATTCTCAAACCCAGATTAAGCTAAACAATATCCCTGGATATTATATACGCACATAACTACATAATACCCAAAAGAAACTGTCACATGCAGCTCTAAACATTACATGGAAACAAATATCAAAGTCTTCAAGCCAACCCCTGCCCTATCTCTGCAGCTGCTACTGAGACCCCTTCTGATTCCCTGAACACGTTAGACTCGAAGACGTAAGTTGGAAAGCTCGTGAGTACGCGAGGGTTAGACTCTGCACAGTAATCACATAACACATAGCACATAGCAAACAACAATCCCTGTCCCTGTCCCTATTACCCAACACACGTCTCAGGTATGCGCAATCCCAGTGGGGACACTTCCCCGGCTAACACACCGCACGCAGCAGTGATTAGCAATAACCCTGTAGCACAAGAGCGACCCGACTACAGGCCCTGCTGTATATATACGCCCTAAGGAATTTTAGGGACAGTCAACCCGCGCGATCCCTTATCGCGAATCACTGTCCGTATGGGACTCATCACGGACCCCTGAAATAGATCGCATATCGCATAAACAACACATATAACACAATAGAGGTATACCTGAGGTTCACGTCCATGTCTCATATATATCACGCACAGATAATACCTGCACAGCTAAATTCTCAAGAGAAATCGAGCGTTTGGAAAAAGACTCGAGTACTCACCTGATTGGTTCATGAATTCTGCACTCCCTGATCAAACTCGGCCCGCTATATGCTCGTCCTTGTAATCACACGGATCCCCGCCGTTAATTCAAACCCAACTAGAATATAAAACATACCCAGACACGACTCTTTAACTAACCGAACCAGATAAACAATCCCAACCGAACCCCGAAAACCCAATCGAAACCCGACCCAAAATCCCAACTGGACCCGACTCCAAAACCCCCAAGTTGGACCGGCCCAAGCCCGGCTCCAGCCCAACTGACCCGGCCTTAGGCCTCGGCCATCGCGCCCATGCCCCGGCCCTAGCTCGTTGCGACCACGGACACGGACTGATTCCTTCCCTACTCGTTGCCATGGCTGTCCAGGAGGTATCAGACCCCTCCAAACTCGTTTCCAGCCACATAAAATTCACAAAATCAGTACATAAAAGTCCTTTACCAACTCTTAGACACTTTACCCAATTTCAGCAACATACATCACGAAATTAGAGGCTCAATTCATGAACTCTTACCTTTACAATCTCAAGAACTCAAAAATGGAGATGAATCCAAGTTCAGCCCTCAATTCCTACTTTTAGGAGAGGTTTTCTTGCTGTTGGAGAGTCACGAACAAACACACAGAGTAGCTTTTTCTCAATTTCTAATTAAGGGAAGGAAAGAAAGGTAAGTACGTACGTATAGTTTCTATTTTTGGCAACCCGGTATCCAATAACCCGAACCCGATATCTCATTTTCACTATTAATACCCTTTTAACCCATTTAATCATGTGATCCCAAATATATAATTGATCCACTAAAATTTTAATCCGGTGACTCGCAATCACAATCCTGACACGTATCAATCCACTAATCGGTATATAATTGGACCAACACAATATTATTAAAATAAGTATCCACTAAAATAAATCCATATATCATGTCCAAAAGACGGATGTTAAACGGGGGTTCTATATTTTGTAGTTTTCTGGTCTACTATGATATTCCATGAATATATATATAGGTTTTCTTGCTGTTGGAGAGTCACGAACAAACACACAGAGTAGCTTTTTCTCAATTTCTAATTAAGGGAAGGAAAGAAAGGTAAGTACGTACGTATAGTTTCTAGTTTTGGCAACTTTGTACCCAATAACCCGAACCCGATATCTCATTTTCACTATTAATACCCTTTTAACCTATTTAGTCATGTGATCCCAAATATATAATTGATCCACTAAAATTATAATCTGGTGACACGCAATCACAATCCTGACACGTATCAATCCACTAATCGGGATATAATTTGACCAACACAATATTATTAAAATAATTATCCACAAAAGTAAATCCACATATCAGATCCAAAAGACGGATGTTAAACGGGGGTTCTATATTTTGTAGTTTTCCGGTCTACTATGATACTCCATGAATATATATATATATATATATATATATATATATATATATATATATATATATATATATATATATATATATATATATATATATATATATATATGAGTTTTTTTAAGAACCTAAATATTCATTAAACTTGATAACCTAAAAGCATTTTTGGATAAATAAAAAAGTTTCTCTTTTACTTCTTAACCCTAAAATATGTCCACAAATCCCTCCTCTCACTCGCTAATTTTATTTTCAAACCCTACAAAATTCAGTCCCCGTCTCTCTCTCTCTCTCTCTTTCAAAATCTGGAACCACTGCTGCTGCTGCTGCCACCGTTGTTGCCATCACTGCCACTACTAATCGTCGTTGCCACACTCTTTCTTCTCTCATTTATATCTTACGATTTGAAAGTCCGATGGTCAAGAAATGACGAGTTGAAAGTTATGAAGATTCTTCATTATATTTTATATCTAGAATGAATGTACTAGTTATATAAAAGTTTTTTGTTACAAATATTTTTATATATGATTCACAAGATTTGAATAATTGTCTTTAAAAACTATGTTTTTGGTATATTTTGTATAAGTTGCATACCAATTGTTTGATAAAATGTCTAAATGAAATCTTCTTTTTTCTGTTTCAGTTCGTCTGCGATATTTTATATATTTTACGCGATACTCTAAAAGGAATTTTTGATACTCTATATAAAATTATGCTCATATGCTGTCGAGGATTCTGGTTTCTAATGGTTTTATGCTTTGATGGCATCTTTATGTATTCTACGTATAATTGGTTTGTATTTTTATATAGTTTATATGATACTTTATGTAAAATAAATATTATTTAATACAGAAGTGATTGTATTTTTATTGTTGTACTAACTAATTTGTTATTGTTGTATCTATATAGTACATAACATTTTAGGTAGAATTTTTAAATCTGAGATTTTATACTTAGATATATGTTTTTTTGTTAAAAGGATTTTTGTATATCATTCATAAATGTTTTGTTTTGTTTTGTTTAAAACTGTGTTTTTTGTGTATTATGTATAAGTTACACACCAAGGGTGTTAAAAATGTCCAAATGAAATCTTCATTTTTCTGTTTCAGTTCATCTGCAGTATATTATATAGACTACGTCGTATTCTACACAGTTAACGTGATACTTTACATAAAATACATGATAATCTACATAGAATATGTTCATCTATTCATTAGGGGTTCTGATTCCTTATGGTTTTGTGCATTGATGGTTTTGCGCCTTTACGTATTTTACGTAGAACTAGTTTGTACTTTTAAATAGATTATATGATAATTTATATCGAATAAATAGGATTTTATACATAATTGATCGTAGTTAGTTTGTATTTATATAGAATATTGTTTTTATTGTAGCAATTAATTTGTTATTGTTGTATTTATATAGAATACATAACATTTTATGTAGAATATTGTTATTGTTGTAACAGTTAATTTATTTTTATATAGGATATATTATACATATATACATTATTCACTAATGAAATTACTATTCATAAGTGAGTTTTCCTAAAATGCACCATTTAATTATAATTTAGTGATGGTTATTCTAACATGCACCATCAACTATATTCTATTATTATCATATATAAATAGTTTGTTTTATTAATTAAGTATTCTATTAAGTATTAAATGATTAAATTTATCATTAATATTTTATTAAACACATATACATTATTCACTAATGAAATTATAATTCAATAGTGGATTTTTTTAGATGCACCATTTAACTATAATTTAATGAGGGTTTTCTAACATGCACCATTAACTATTTTCTATTATCATGTATAGTTTGTTTTATTAGTTAAATATATTATCAAGTATTAAATAATAATTTTATCATTAATATTTTATTAATAAAATTTTTCTACATATAATATAACATGTCATCCATATATCATCAATAATATTTTTCTTACATATGAGAATATTTCATGCATTAAACTGTTATAACATTAAATTTATTTTATAATAATTAATAAAAAATATATTTATGTTTATGGTATTTTTAAAATATCACAAGAGAAAATAAATATTTAATGTATTATAACTTGCCACTACAAATTCACATTTTATATCAGTTTTTATAAAACTTATTTGCTATAACTATTATTGTGAGGGTGTGCTATTTTATATAGAAATTTTATACTTTTTTCTAACATGAAAATATTAATATACTAAAAATACAATCAAACAAAAAAAATAATCCAAATAAATATATGTAATTTATTAATTTGTTTTTTATTAAACTAAAATATAAAAATCTACTAATGAAAGAACAATTAAAATTAATAAAATTTAAAGGATACATATAGGGATTAGTATCAAAGTATTATATATCCATTCTATCTATTTATTTTATAATTAAATCCAACTAAAAAGACCCAAGTAAAACATATATAAACCTAAACTTGAAAACATTAGAAATTATATTTCAATTAATAAATTTTCATATATCTATATATGAATTAGTAATAACAACACCATGTAACTAAAATTTAATAATAGAATACAATTAATTTTTTTCGTAATTTATCTTTGATTTAGATATATAAGTTACGTTTATAGCATAACAAGTGTAGTGTTTTAGATCAATATACATAAGAATTTTAGGTTTATTTTTTCAGTTCATTTTAAAACTTTTTTAAAGTATAATTTAATTTAATACGATTTTATATTATTTTTTACTTTATTAATAAAAAATATATAGTTATACATCCGTCGCAACGCACGGACACCACATAACTTGTGAAATAACATTCTACATAAATTATGAATAGTGATGTTAATCTACATAAACATATATAGGATTATATAAGATCATACATATATTACATAATATTCTATATAGAATATGTCAAATTTTTTATACAGAAAAAGCATTTTTTTTTTTATAAAAGGCATCTTTTATTAAAAAATCAATTCTCATAAAAGGAAAAGAAAAAGAAGAAAATAAAACAAAAAGTGAGAGAAAGAGAAAAAACAATTTTTTTTCTTCCTAAAATACCATTTGCACATCTTTTCAAGGATCACCACTGTCAAAAGTCCAAGGGTGTGTTTGATTAATGAGTTTTTAACATAAGAAATGAGTTTGAGTTTTATTGATATTGTTTGTTTAAAAAATGATTAACAAGAACTCAAACTCATCTACATTCATTTGTTTTCTCTTTCCTCTTATTCTTTCTTTTCTTTCTCTCAAACTTATACCCATATATGTACATTTCTAAACCCTTCAACAAACCATACGCCCCCTAAATAATTACAACAATGTCATTTGCCTATTTTCAGCCATATATCTTTTTGATCTAAGAGCTCTAGTGGCTTCTTAGGTTCTCACTAGAATCCAATCCTCTTTATAGGGATGAGATCCATTGTGAACAATAAATATTTTGTGAACATTGTGAACCATTAGTAGATTTTCATATCAGCAATCATTTGGACAAATTGTATAAACACAAAACAGTGAATAAAGGCAAGGAATTAATTGTTGAGGGTCGTTGAATCTGAAATCGGAATCGACTTCAAGATTATCTCTAAAAACCACGACAATGGGATAAACTTCACAGTCATGAAATTGAATACAAATAGTTATCAACCGGGAAATTCAGGAGAGATGAGATTAGTGATTATAGTCAGTTAATGGGAGATGCATCTAGGGTTATCGGGTTAAATCTAAAACTTGCAACAGAACAACGGTAATCCATCTACTAAACGACGCTAATCCATCGAAGAAGGTAAAAGGGGTTGATTTTTCGTTCATATTGCATTTAGAGAACCTCATCGACGTTCAGTTTTGTACAAATGATAAATTCTATAAATTTTTTTACAGAAACCATGGAAGCACAAAAGAAACAGGTGATAGGACAAAGGGAAAACATCTATCGTGTTCACTGTGTATCGAGACCAAGGGAAATCGTCGTATAACTTCAGGAAATATCCTTTTCAATTACAGATAATAAAATCATCATCAAAACATGCATATTGGTAATGACCGTAATACCCTTAATTGCAATTAAGAAATTAATTAATAATTAATCATATGGCACATTCTTATTCGTTCATAATGTTCACAACTAATAAGTTGTTTACAAAAGATCTCTAATATCTCTCTCTCTCTCTCTCTCTCTCTCTCTCTCTCTCACATATAGAATATGGTTTGAGAGAGTACCACCCCTTACGCAGCGCACTAGAATGTATCACCTTTTTCATAAATATTTTTTAATTAACATTATGAATATCATATATAAATTTCACATTCACATCTCCTAGCTCCTAGAAAATGATGTGAACACACACTTATATAATTTTGAATACATGTGAACGTGCATTTATGTGATGCGTGATTTCATGCACTTAGAGTGTTTGGATTTGCGTGAAATTTACATATGATCTGTGTAATGTTTATTAAAACATGTTCATGAAATTTTTTTTTCAAAAACGTTACTTTTAAGGGTGGTACCACCCATTATATATATATATATATATATATATATATATATATATATATATATATATATATATATATATATATATATA
>JAANYP010007039.1:79248-136748 GCA_020465985.1 Centrapalus pauciflorus | reverse complement strand
CACATATACACACACGCATGATATATGAATTTCACATACATTCACATTTTCTATGTCCTTAAAAATTATGTGAATGCTCAATACATATTTATGTGAACGGTCAACCATGTGAATGATCATTTCACACCACGTGAATGGTGTGAATGACCATTCACATGATCTTTTTTTACCATTCACAAGATTTATGATGTTGCTTCTTTTGAAAAAAAAGTCTTATAATGTTGTCTTATACATGTCTATTCAAAAAAATATATGTGAATGATCATTTACATTAGGATACGCTGGGTATGCTGGAATCTTATAGGTACACTGATGAACCTGATTCTATATATATATATATATATATATATATATATATATATATATATATATATATATATATATATATATATTGGGGTTCGATTGAGAACTTTTGTGCATCGAGGCACCATTGAGAACTTTTGTGCATCAGACTATCTACCAAGGGTGCACAAAGGGCATTTAGGGGATATTAAATGTATGGAAATTATTTTTGAATTTAAATGTTTTTAAGATAATTAATAGTTAAATTTGGTATGAAAATCACCATTAACTTCTTTCCTAAATCCACTCCCTCTTTCTCTCTCCTCTCTCTTAGCCCCTTTTGATTTTGGAAGAGATGAACGATATGCATGATTTATGTTTGTATGAACGATTCATGTTTGTATTTTGATGTATTTTGATTTTGGAAGAGATGAACGATATGCATGATTTATTTTTGGAAGAGATGAACGATATGCATGTATTTTGATGTATTTTGAATTTGTATTATTTTTGTTAATTTTGGAAGTGTAATAATTAAATAAGGATTGCATAATTCCTGTTTTACCCCTCCACGAAATTCATTATGTGCACTTGATGCATAAAACTTTCTATTTAATTACCCTTTTGCCATTTGATCTAACCCACACATTCTTTTCATCCAATGGCCAGTGGAGGTTCTTTTGTGTCTCGATGCACAAAAGTTCTCAATGGAACCTCCCTCTCTATATATATATATATATATATATATATATATATATATATATATATATATATATATATATATATATATATATATATATATATATATATATAATAACCTAACTTCTGAGAACCAGAAAACCAATTTAAAATTTATTTTTTAGTCAAAATTATTTTATTTTTGATAAATTTATACATTTATTCGTATTTGTTGTACTGGCATTTTTTTAGTTGATGTATAAACCAAGAATTATTTGTGCAGAAACTTCTTTATGAATAAAAGATTTATTCATAAATACGAAGTTTAAAGAAAATCTTACTATTTATGCATCAAGAAAAAAATAATTTATATAAAATACCGGTAAAGTTGCATGATTATTAAACACAAAAAGATTTTGATAAAAAAAAAAAAAAAAAAATTCAAGAACGGTCTCCGATTCCTCGTTTAAAATGAGTGTCAAGGAACCCTATATATGCATGCATCATTTTTTTATGTCTGATTGTTTCGCCGGTCCAATTATGGTTTGCAGTTCCACAAAGAGAAGTACAAGCAGACAACAAACGGTGACTATGGTTTTCAGTTCCACAAAGAGAAGTCAACTGTACAAGCAGACAACAAACGGTAACTATGGTTTGCAGTTCCACAAAGAGAAGTACAAGCAGATAACAAACGGTAACTTGATGAATTAACTGAGATTTCGCCATAAAATCATAGAAATCAAAACCAGGAAAAAAAAAAGCTAGCCAAGTTACAAAATTTCATCGAACAATTAAACGTAACAGCACAATTGATAACCCACGTCACCTCTTTGCCAGGAAACAACGGCAAGAGGAATCAAGTTGCATGAAAACACACTCCAATTTTGTTGTGGTCAGCTTGAGAAATTAAGATATCGGATGTTGAATTGAAAAAAGCAAAAAAAATGAAATGTACAATATTCCTTTCCGAGTACACAGCATTTGCTCGGATTCCAGGTTTTTTGAGGCAAGGAGGGAGTTAAAAGAACCTGACCTTGTGATGATTATCAGATGTTTTGAAGAAGACCTACTACGAGTCTTGAAAATGCTTGAACTCGTGACAATTAGCGCCGACTTCATTGAGTGCTAATAAAAGCCTCCGAACGATCTTTGCTAACATTAGTTTGAAACCAACAGAATTTGCATTTGCAATGCTTGTTTCACATACAGTGGCGTCTTCTGAAAGAGAGCCAATCAAGTAGCCTGTCATGTAAGCATCACAAGCCTTGAGAATGTAATACCCACGCTTTCTAAAATGCTCTGTGACAAGATCTTCAAAGTCCTACCCAAAAAAGAGTTGTTTAGTATATGCACAGTGTTAACTGCAAGAAAATTCACAATACTTTCATCACTTTACCTATGCTGTCATTTTCAACTAATTTGAAATCCAGAAATGGAAAATCACTATCCAAATTTCAGACCAATATTCAGATTATCCGAAGTCGGATATTTTATGAAAATTAAACGAAACCAAATATTCAAATATCTAAAATACAAATTTATACACCCAATATATAAAAGTAATTGTGTCACCAAAGAAAATAATTTATTTCTCCACTCAAAACGACAAAAATGACTACAATATATATATATATATATATATATATATATATATATATATATATATATATATATATATATATATATATAGGGTTGGGATCATTACAAAACCTTAATTTAGTGCAGAACTATAGAACCAATCTACACCATGAGATTATAATATAACACTAGGGATAAGATGGTAAATACGCAATTAACATCAAATTAAGGGTAGTTCACCAAGTATGACTACTAATCTTGACCATTATATTGACTATTTTAATACCGAATGTATATGCAATTTGCATATATGATATCAGTAGTATTTCGACATTGAATATGTGATATAAACTGTAATTCGACATTGAATCGTCTCGATATGATATATTGAATGGTCGTCTCGATATGTATATACCATGTTGTATATATGATATATAATATTATTTTTACGTTGAATATGTGATATAAACTGTAATTCGACATTGAATGATCTCGATATAATATATTGAATGGTCGTAAAAAAAATTTACGAAAAATAAACACGTAAAATTTTTTCGAAAAAGAATACATATTAGACTATTTTAATATTGAATGTATATGCAGTGTTGCATATATGTTATATAGTATTACTTCGATGTTGAATATACGATATAAATTGTTACTTCGACACTGAATGATTTTGATATGCTATATTACATCATGGTCTAGGTAAAAAAAAAATTACGAAAAATATACTTAAACTTTTTTCGAAAAAAAATATATCATTACCGGTCTCGATTTAAAGAGTATAAAATTCTCGTTTTTATGGTATAACTAGTTATTAACCCACGTATCAGGTGGATATATTTATAAATAAATGTTTACTAAAAATCTACAAAAAAAAAACGTCAATTACATACAAAAATGATTATTTTTTAAAAAAATACGAAAATAGTATTATCTTTTGTTATTAAGGATAATTAAAAAGTTTATATTTTAAATATGTACGAATAGTATTTATCATGTCTCATTCGTTTAAAACTTTTTAATTTTTAGATTTCTATGTATAAATAAAAACTAAAAATTACTTTTTACCTAGAATAAAATTTAAAAAATTTTAAGATTAAAAAAAAAACGATAAAACAACTCATTTTCAGTATTGCATTATTTTTACTTTTAAAATATATAAAATAATGCATAGTTAGCTAACATTAGTAGTTAAATCTGAAATTAATTAAAAAGATTGTTTTATATATATAGCAGTTAAATTAGGTAGTACTTAATTATATTTTTATTAAAATTTTAAAAAATAAATTAGATAACTAATTAAGAAGAATCCTATATGGAAAATTGGTGGGAAAAAATAATTTTTATTAACCGAAGAAACGACACGTGATGCTAGACATTTTTTTTTACACACACATAATTATTTTTTAAGAATATAAACTTATAAACAAATGCACAATCATTATATGCATGAGATATCAACACATATTTAGTTTATCAAAAATTCAATTAACTTAAACATTTATAATGTTTCTCAACTATAATATTTTGTATACTATCAATATACGTCATGAAAAAAATTATCCATAAACATTTTACTCAAAATTAATTTATTTTTGTATACAAATGTGAGATTAGTTTAATCTAAAAAACTAAAATATTGTGTGCTCGAATTACATAAAATTCATACGAATCTAGTTTATCTAATTATAAATACAATAAGAATAATTTTTTTTTCTGAATAAGAAAAACCCAAAATATGTAAGTTGAATCTATTTTATAAAAAATGATGTGAACACACACTTATATAATTTTGAATATATGTGAACGTACATTATGTGAAGTGTGTTTTCATGCACTTAGAGTGTTCGGTTTTGCGTGAAATTCATGTATCATCTGTGTAATATTAATTAAAACATGTTCATGAAAAAAAATTTTAAAAAAATTACTTTTAAGGATGATACCTTCTGGTGCGCTGCATAATAGGTGATACTCACTTGAACCTAGATCCATACATATATATATATATATATATATATATATATATATATATATATATATATATATATATATATATATATATATATATATATATATATATATATATATATATATATATATATATATATATATCTATACATACATACATATGTATATATATATATATACATATATTATTAGACATAGTTTATAGTAGAAGGACTATAATGTAATTAGTCTAAACTAGATAGTGTTCATTGTAATTAGTTCCTCTATATATACGTGGCATTGTAATCATTGTCATTCACACAATAATACATCAGATTACAAAGTCTGTTATGGTATCAGAGCCTGGGATTACAACCCTAGGTCTCCTCTCTTAACCCTAGCCGCCTCCCTCCCAAAAACCCTAGGCGCCTCCCTACTGGCCGCCGCCCTCACCCCTGCTGTCTCCCTGCTACAACAGCCTCCACCCTGCTACAGTCGCCCACCACCCTGCTGTCGCTGCACCCCCTTTCTGCCGCCACCTCTCTGCCGCCAACCAACAGCATCAGACACTGCTGCCGCCTGCTTCTCCTTGCTGCTGCCGTTTTTCTGCTGCCTTGCTGCTGCCGTTTTTCTTCCCTGCTGCTCTATATTTTGGTGCTGCCGCCTAAACCCTAATCACCATCATCTGCTACTGCTGCCTATACAAATGGCTTCTATTACAGCCCTAACAACCGCAGAGAAAACCGGCCATAACTCTCACAAGTTTGCTTTTACTCTATCCCCAACTAATTATGGCTACCGGAAAACTATGCTCCACCCGTTTCTTGTTACAAACAACCTGTTTGGATATGTGGACGGCACAATTCTCTGCCCTTCTCCGACAATTGCCTCCTCGTCTGACAAAGATGGTACCACAGTACCGCTGCCACAATTAAATCCTAGTTACACTGCTTGGATTTCCAACGATGCCCATGTACGTATGCTAATTATTTCCACCATCTCTGAGGCCTCCTTTCAGCATGTTCAAGGTACCACCTCTCGGGATCTGTGGCTATCTCTTGAACGTGCGTATGCTCCACACACGTCTTCTCGGGAATACACCCTCAAGAATCAACTTCTCAAGCTTCAGATGCAGCCTGATGAATCTGCTACAGCCTATTTGACTCGAGCTCAGGAATATTCTACTGCTCTCGCCAACATTGGTGAACCAACAAGAGAAAAAGATCTGGTCTATGTGGTTATCTCGGGCCTTAGAGACGAATACAATGGCTTGAAATCATCCCTTATTGGCCGACAGTCTCCAATCACGTTTGCTGAACTCTTTGCCTTGTTATCCGACCATGATTACATGATACAGAAGCCTTCTCCAGTCATACCACCCTCCCAGGCCTTCCTGTCTACTACTGCTGCTACTGGTAATCATCGCACTCCACCTACTCCTGGTACTACTCCATCTTCTGATCAGCTCCAGGCTCTTCAGCATGCTCTTTCCCAGCTTGGTCTTCAGGTACAACCTATTGTTCCTCCTATTGCACAAGCTAATTATACACACAGGTCTGGTAATTATCGTGGTCGTGGACGTGGCAATAACCGTGGCCGTGGAAACTACAACACCAACCGCAGTCAAACAGGTGGTAATCGGGATCAATTTCCTTGGGCCTCTACTCAAAATACTGTGTTTGGAACTTGCAACAGGTGTGGAATTGGCCACATTCCCTCTCAGTGTCCCAATCGTGATCCCTCTACTATTCGGTCACGGCAGCCTCCGTCAGCAAATTTTACAGATCTGCGCTCGAACATGTCCTCTTGGCTTCCGGATACAGGTTCTAATCACCATGTCTCACCAGACCTCTCTAGTTTCGATCACTCTGAGGCATACTCCGGTACTGATAATCTTCATGTTGGCAATGGTGAGGGCTTACCCATTCTCCATATAGGTTCCACCCAATATTACTCTCCTAACAAAACTTTTAGCCTTAACAACATTCTACATGTACCTGATATTAAACAAAACTTACTCTCTGTTCAACAATTTTGTCTTGATAATGATGTGTTTTTTGAATTTCACTCCACTTTCTTTGTTGTG
Source organism: Centrapalus pauciflorus (assembly GCA_020465985.1). Classification (NCBI taxonomy): domain Eukaryota; kingdom Viridiplantae; phylum Streptophyta; class Magnoliopsida; order Asterales; family Asteraceae; genus Centrapalus; species Centrapalus pauciflorus. Next base: position 130,171 of record JAANYP010007039.1, on the reverse strand, counting down.
AAGGACAAGTCTACACACACCATCCTCCTCACTGGTCCAAGTAACGGTGGTCTCTACTCGTTCCGTCTTCCTACGAATCAACCCCTTCCTAAGGTCGGATTCTCCGCTACTCGTGCTTCCTCCACTATCTGGCATCACCGGCTCGGCCATCCTCATCAACAATTGTTTCTTTCTATGGTTTCTAAGTATCGTTTACCTTTAAACAATGAGTCTTCTAGTAGTTCTTTTTGTAATTCCTGTTCTGTTGGGAAATCATCTAAATTATATTTGTTACTGTCTATTTATAAAAGTTCAAGTGTTTTGGATTTGGTATTTTGTGATGTTTGGGGTCCGGCTCCTGTTGCCTCGTTTGATGGTCACACTTACTTCCTATTATGTGTTGATCATTATTCTCGTTTCATGTGGATTTTTCCTTTAAAACTTAAGTCTGATGTGTATGCTACCTTTAAAAGTTTTCTTGTCATGGCTGAACGTCAATTTCAAACAAAACTCAAAACCGTTCAAACCGACTGGGGGGGGGGGGGGGGAGTGTCGGAATCTCTCTCAATTCTTTTCTTCTTTTGGCATCATTCATCGTCTCTCGTGTCCTCATACCAGTGAACAAAATGGTTTTGTCGAACGTCGTCATCGGCATGTTGTCGAAACCGGTCTTACCCTGCTGGCAGCTTCTAATGTTCCTCAACGTTTCTGGCATTTTGCATTTGATACAGCTGTCTATCTCATCAATCGCATGCCGTCTAGAACAAACTCTAACATCTCACCCTTTGAATTTTTATTCAAGCGTTCCCCTTTCTTCGTGTCTTTGGGTGTCAGTGTTTTCCACATCTCCGTCCATACAACAAACATAAAATGGATTTCCGTTCCACTCCGTGTGTTTTCCTTGGCTACAGTCCAACCCATCATGGCTACCGTTGCCTGGACCCACAGTCTGAGCGCCTCTACATAGCCCGACATGTTCGTTTCAATGAACACCTCTTTCCCTTTCACCAACCCTCCATCCCTACTTCACCATCTACATCAGACCCATATATCTCCTCCTACCCTCAACCTGCCCCTACTACTTCTCCCTCACCTTCCCTGAACCCTACTGATACATCTCCTCCTCCTACCGATACATCTACATCCGCTTCTCCCACTCCTGATTCATTTACACCCACTCCTGATTCACCACCTACCGATACTCCTAACCCCACTCCTCTTCGCGTATACCATCGTCGATCTAGAACTACCCATCCTCCTAGTGATACCCAGCCACCCCACCCTCCTAGTGATACCCAACCACAACCTACTACCACTGCCCCCTCTCGTCCTCGCCCACCTAACCTACGTCCCAACCCTAAACAGACCAAACCTCACAATATCTCTTCCTTCCACACCAACTATACGAACACCGAACCACCTTACTTCTCCATTGCCATCAAAGATCCTCAGTGGCGTCAAGCTATGTCCGATGAGTACTCGGCTCTACTAAGGAATGGTACTTGGTCCTTAGTTCCTCCTGTTCCGGGTGCTAATGTGGTTGATTGCAAATGGGTTTATAAGTTGAAACGTGAACCAACTGGAGCGATACAACGCTATAAGGCCCGTCTTGTTGCTAAAGGTTACAGTCAGGAAGAAGGTATCGATTATATTGAGACATTTAGTCCAGTGGTCAAATCCACTACTATCCGGGTTGTCTTATCTCTGGCCGTCACACAGAATTGGCCACTCCGGCAGCTTGATGTACAGAATGCTTTTCTTCATGGTGATCTCACCGAAACAGTTTACATGGCTCAACCCTCGGGTTTTGTAGACCCTACTAAACCTAATCATGTGTGTCTCCTTCACAAGGCTTTATATGGGTTAAAGCAGGCTCCTCGAGCATGGTTTCATCGCCTCTCTTCCGCTCTTCAGGCTCTTGGTTTTCGAGGCTCAAGGACTGACCCATCACTGTTTATCTACTCTCACCAAGGCACGCTCCTATACATGTTGGTCTACGTGGATGACATTATTCTCACAGGCAACAATTCTGAGGCTATCGATACTGTCGTCCGTCGTCTCAGTCAGAGTTTTCCCCTTCAGGATATGGGTCCTCTCTCCTATTTTCTTGGTGTTGAGGTTATTCGCAACAGTTCAGACTTGCTCCTTTCACAGAAGAAGTATATTCTAGAGCTCCTACAGCGTGCAGGCCTATCGAATGCGAAACCGGTTCCATCTCCCATGACCCTAGTTGTTGATAGCGAATAGCGGACGATAGCGACAAGCTACCTATATGCTACATCGCGATAGTGTAGCGATAGCGCCCACTATTTCATGTTTAGCGGTAATCGTATTAAAGCCAAAATACATATGTTATGTTAAACTGTTTAATGTATTTAACATTATAACTTCAAAATAAAGTCTAAAAACTATTAAAAGCCAATCATAGATCATCTAATTCTTGTAAATAGGTCTTTTATGTATATATATATATAGTTATATACAATATATATTTAAAAAAAAATAAAAAAATTTAAATAGCGGACCGCTATTCATGCAATAGCGGTGCTATACCGCTTCGCTACGCTAAACGCTATAGCGGTCGCTATGGTCGCTATTAACAACAGGGCCCATGACTACTAATGCGCACCTTGCTCTGGGTGACAGTGCGCCCTTCATCGACCCAATTAAGTATTGTCAAATTGTGGGGGCTCTTCAGTATGTCACTCTTTCTCGTCCAGACATTGCTTATGCTGTTAACAAGGTCTGTCAGTTCATGCATTCTCCCACAGACAATCAGTGGTCCGCAGTCAAACGCATACTTCGTTATTTGTTAGGTACTGTTGACTATGGCCTACGACTCGAATGTAAGTCTGGTATGCTTCTTCATGCTTATTCTGACTCTACTTTCACCACTCTGACTGGCTTCTCCGATGCTGACTGGGCTGGTTGCCCCGATGATCGTCGATCCACGGGGGGATACGCTATATATCTCGGATCAAACCTTGTTTCATGGTCTGCACGAAAACAAAAGACTGTATCTCGTTCGTCTACTGAGTCTGAATACAAGGCCCTTGCTGACACTGTTGCTGAACTTACCTGGCTTCAGGCTCTACTACGTGAGCTTCATGTTCCTCTTCAGACAGTGCCTACTCTCTGGTGTGATAATGTTGGTGCTATATACCTCTCTGCTAATCATGTCTTCCATGCCCGAACAAAGCATGTTGAAATCGATTTTCACTTTGTCAGAGAAAAGGTTGCTCGTCGACAACTCTCCATACGATTCATATCTACGGATGACCAGATTGCTGATGTCTTCACAAAGCCACTCTCGTCTTCACGCTTTCTTCTTCTTAGATCCAAGCTACAGGTCGTTCCCCGGCCTTAGCTTGCGGGGAGATATTAGACATAGTTTATAGTAGAAGGACTAGAATGTAATTAGTCTAAACTAGATAGTGTTCATTGTAATTAGTTCCTCTATATATACGTGGCATTGTAATCATTGTCATTCACACAATAATACATCAGATTACAAAGTCTGTTATATATATATACATATCTATATACATATATATATATACATATACATATATATATATATATAAATATATATATATATATATATATATATATATATATGTATGTATGTATGTATGTATAAATGAGTAACGAATAAGTTAAAACTCAAAAGTAGAAGTTAAAACTAATACTAATCAAGTGGTTAATGACAACTTTTTAGAATACTAAAAAATTTATTCTTTTAGAATTTTGATATCATCATCAAACAATTTCAATATCAGAAATAGTGAGAAATTAATAGCCAAACAAAAAATCTTGGATTATCTGAATTTCGGATATCTAAAATTTGGCTTATCTGGAATTTCAGATAATTTGGGATTCGATACTCTGGTTCAAATATTTTTAAACCGCTCTAAGTTTACCATCTGGGCAGCAGACTTATGTTAAATGGTTTTGGTTAGTCACTTGTGGGTAACAATATATGAATAATGTCCATTTTTCCCTCAACTATGTATACTTGTTCCATTCTTGTGAAACTAAACTTTTTCGTACTTTTTTCACAACTTTTTTGGAATTTAACTCCATTATTATGCAACCCGACTTTATTAACACTAGAAAAGAAACTACATATAAGCATGTCATATGTAATCGGACTAAAAATGAAGCAAACAGTGTAGCTAAAATGAAACTCAATGAAACACATAAAATTAGTTGAGGGATAAAAACAAGCAAAACTACTAGGGACGAAAATAGTGATACGAATCAGCACTCAGCAGAAGGTGTTCTTGGTGATTATTTAATTGATTGCAGGTGTAGAGCAGGTATTAATTATTTTAAATAAAAATAAATGAGAAAGATAACAATAACTTATTACCATTTCCTTTTAGTTTGACAGACTGTTATCTATAGATAAGGATTAGAGGGGCTCTTTGGGGCGTGCAAAAAATTATTGTAAGTCTCTCGACTTTGAGGGTTTACAGGAAGAGCCTACATCTCGAATCGTAGGAACCTTTTGTATTTCTTTTTATTCCGTTTCGCAGCACTTAATAGTTAATAGTATTTCAGTTTGATTCGTATCAATTATCAAATTGGTATCAGAGATTCTAGACCATTCGTATAAAAAAGTTACAGTTCATTGATAGTTACTTCTCCTGTTGGAAACACTGTTCATGCTGAGAAATTATTGAATTGGAAATCAATCTTGATCTGCCATGACTAACAAGAAAGTTGTAGAACTAGACACTGAGTTTGGACAGTAGTACTGAACAGAAGCGAAAAAGGACGATTTAAGGCATTGGAAAGCAAATTATCATGGGAAATGTCATAAAATACCAACGAACTTTTATACTTGGTCCATTTTGGTTATTTTGGTCTCATTTAGTAATTATGGTATTTATAAAGGCTATGTCGATCATTTTTATAATTAGTAACCGAACCGGTGAATTTCGATGACATGGCTTTAAATTTAATAAAGTTATAGCTTGCTATCGTAACCTTTCTTCTAAAAACGGGGTGAAAAAAAACCAAAAGCCCTTCTTTTAAGTTCCTCCCAGATACATGGCTTACATACCCGTATCAACATTCTTGGAAAACAATCGAATCAAGGGTCCGGAGGAGATTTGGCCATTCAATCCTGTGAGCTAATCGAGACCGAAATTGGAGAAAGAGATACTAACGGAAACGCGTAATTTTTTGCACATCACTCTACTGACTGATATTAGTAATAACTTTAAAGAGGACGAAAGATAAACCACCCGCCGCCGTCGGCTCACCTTCTCTGGCGATCCACTGCTCCGTCGGTACTCGCCCCTTCTCCTGCGATATGCTTCACTGCCACCATCGCCAATCCTTTCTCCGTCAATCTCTCATTAACCCATATGCTCTCCCCTTTGCTGAAAACTTTAAACATCGTCAGAAAGTTCTTCGAAGCCTCCAGTCTCCGTTCGAAGGAAGAAGTCACGGATGTGTATCAGATCTGGAATCAAAGGTATCTTTATGTTGTAAATTATGTGTCAGATCTGGAATCGAAGGTAGATCTGGAAGCCTCTCGTCTCCGTTCGAAGGAAGTTGTCGATTATGTTTTAGATCTAGTTTTGATGTAAATAAGATTTCAATTAACTTTTAGATTTAGTTTCAGATACAACGATTATGTTTCAGATTTACTGTCAATTATGTTTCGATACAACTATTTATGTTTCAGTTACGTTTCACATTAAGTTTCGGATATAGATTTCAGATTCAGTTTAGATTTCAAGCTGTAGCCAGAGATAGAGGAACTTGTCGCTGGAAATTACAATTGAAAATTCATTGGTATTTTTTGACTTTTGCCCAATTATCATCTGAATTTGATGTTCTGAAGGCTGAATGAGTGTCTGAACTGAACCGACAACATGAAGAACTGAAGAAATGATTGCTGCCATGACGATTTCCCAAGGTCATGTGTCCTCCCCAAAATCAATACCAAGTATGATGATCTGCCCTCGGGGTTTTGCTTACGCAGAGGGAGAAAAATCAGTAAAGTTTGAAACGCTAGAATCATAGGCCAGAAAGTGTTGTTTAGTCTGAAGAGACAGGATCAGATCACAATAGCAACCACGGTGAGAATCACAGTCTCAATGTCGTAGAAATCGCAAGGCGGTAGTCGGCCGGCCGATTGGGGACTAGAAAATAGTCAGCCCAGGCGGGGAGTAGTCGGGTTGGAATTTTTAATATCTAAATTTTAGAATTATACATACAACATATTTATAAATACTCAAATATAAATATAATTAATCATAACATCCAAAAATATTTTTTGTAAGACAACCATAATACACTAATAAGTAATAAACTAAGTAATAAACTAATTTTGTAATTAATAAACAATATAACTATATAGAAACCAAGAAATCAAACCTTTGTTGGCTACTTGGCTGTGTTGCACAGCCTCACAGCGAAGACAGAGGAGAGGCTGAGAGTGACCGAAGACAGAGGAGACCAGAAAGAGAGACAACCAGGAGGCAGGAGAGAGATGCCAAGCAGAGACGAAGAGAGACAGGCAAGAGCGATGGTCGATCAGAGGCCAGAGAGAAAGGAGACTTTGTGAAGGAATGACAAACCCTAATCTGCTTTTTTTCTTTTTTGCCTTTTATTATCTTTTTAGATAAAATTTAAAAAAAAAAAAAAGTTGACTATTTGACCGCCTAGGACCGCCCAAGACCCGCCTAGGCCGATTCCGCCTAAACAAGGCCGATCAGTGCCTAGGCACCGATTAGTTGGCCGCCTAAGTCGATTTTTACAACATTGCACAGTCTCGAGTATCAAATGGGGAAACTGGAGATGTTTGATGGTCAAGGTTGCAAAAATTGGCCTAGTCGGCCGATTAATCGGCGACTAGGCGGGAAGCGGGATACCACCACTACGACTTGGACCAGATCGAACTAATTAGGCGGTGACAGTCAAAGGTGGTCAAAGGTTTATGAGGTTAAAACTAAGTCGATGCGGAAAGGCCGTGTTTTTTGCATAAAATGAAACATGCTAAACCAATAACGAAGGATGCAACACTAGCGGCGGCACACATAAAGGCGCGGCGGATGGCCGTGACGTGTGACAACATAAGGTTGGGCAATAATAGCTCAATGAAAATAAAACCTGAAAAACAACTCAATCCAAGGTTGTCAACCAAAAAGAATGATGACGAACGGATTAGTGAGATGCAAATAAAAACTTATGACAGCAATACATAAGAAAAATGAAAATAAAATGGTGGCCGGATCCGAGGACGGATGCACAAGAAGTAATACACGACATGACGTCACAAGAAAACCATTGGGAAATTCAGAACAAAAAACGCAGAATTCAAAATGAAGATATCAAGAACTCATCAAAGTATGGGATTCAGATTGAAGGACGAACGTACGAATGTGAGGCTGTAAGAATTGAAATTCGCAACTGGTTTTGTGGAGTACCCTTGCAAGGTTGAAATCGGATTTTGAAATCAATTTTGACAATTGTTTTCAGAAATCGTTCTATTGGACGTTTCCGGATTCTTGACGCAAGTAAAAATTGGCAGTCAATTTTGATCCAAATTGCTTTTGGCGGTCGATGTTGGAAACTCAAATTGTTCAATTGAGTTTTGGCCATCGTTTTCAGGAGTTCCAATCGAAATTAGCACTCAGCACATAAGCAATTAAACTTTTGGAAATCTATTTTGTGTAATCGACTCTGCAATTTGTTTTTTAACAATCTGTTCAACTGGAATCGATTTTGACTGAATATTTGGAATTAGCGATCGATTTATGGTGGAAACTGAGTTCAGAAATTGAAATTGAAAGTCTGTTATAGTTTGAAGGTACGATCGATTTTGCAAACGGAGCAGTAGTATTGATTTGACCTCTGGAGTTGGATACTGGCTCAAACCAAAACTGAGTTGTATGTTTCTTGAAATCAAGAATCACTTTCTTGATTGTTTAGTAGTTTGGAATCATCCCTCGTTTATCTACTCTCTGTGTTTTGAAGTTGTTTTGTATCAAGAAACTTTTTCTTGAATTTTTTTTATCACATTCTTGAAAATGAATTCACAAGTTCTTAGAATTGATAAGTTTACCGGCAAGATGTGGAGAATCAAAATGCGTGCACTTCTCAAACAATGTGGAGTTTGGGCTCCTCTTTCAGGTGCAAAACCGGTTTCGATGAACGATTCGGAGTTTGCACAACAAGATGAGAAGACACATTGGACTATTTTGCTATTTTTGGCCGACAGAGTGATTTACGAGGTCGCCGAAGAAACGGCAGCAAAACTAAGGCTGAAATTGGAGTATCTATACATGACTAAGTCACCTAAGAACAAGTTGTTGAAACAATGTTTGTTGTCTTTAAAGATGAAGGAAGGAGTGGTTTTGAAGGATCATCTTGATGAATTGAATTCCATTTTGATGGATTTGAAGAATGTAGACGTCAAGATTGATGATGAAGATGCAGCGCTCATCTTATTGGTTTTGTTGCCTCCTTCATACGAGAATTATGTGAGTTTGTTTGTTGTTGGTTGGGATACGGTATCTTTGGAAGACGTGAGGTCTAGCCTACACACTCGTGAGCTTCATCACAAAGCGTCGGGGAATGGTTCGAAAAGTGAAGCAATGATTGTTCGAATTGTGATGCTAACAATCGTACAGAAAAGAGTGTGAATCCAAGAAACATTTGCAACTATTGCAAGAAGGCTGGCCATTGGAAGAAGGATTGTCCAAGGTTGAAGGCAAAGGCTTCGGTTGTGGTTGCAAGAGACGATTCGATATCGGTTTTGGAGGATGGTTTGGTGTTGTAAATTGGTATGTTGGGCAGCTGTCCGTTCGTAGTTTAGTTTGGTTTTGGGTGGAAAGTTCTCATTTGTCATTTGGTTGCCCGTTTGTTTCCGGCCGGATATGTGGGGGCATTTTGGAAGGAATTACACATTGTTTTCGATGTGACGTTTGGTAACCGGTTTGATTTTGGATATCGATTTGTTCACTGGTTTTTTCGTGCACATTGGTGTTTTGGGTCACATATGTGATATTTGATATTTGTTGCTTCGGGATTGAAGTTTTGGAATTTGGGTTTGTATCTCGAATTTGAATTTGGTAGTTTCTTTCCAAATAGGTGGAGTTTGTCACATTGATATTTGGTTCGAGAAACACAAATTTGTTTAGGGACTATGTTGTTTTGTTTTTGAAATTTTGAAATTCAAGTCAAGGTGGAGATTTGTGAGAATTAGTGACTTGAATTAGTTGAGTGTTTTTGTAATTTTCTGATTTGGTTGAAAGATTAATTAGTTGTTAGTCATGGTTAGACTTTATAGGATTAGTATAAATAGGTCATTGGGTGAATGAGAACAATAACTCAAAAATTGTAGTCATGTAACCCATTTTGGTAGTGAATTTGAATTCTTTCTTGTTCACATTTGGGGTTCCAGATTTGATAAGTTCTTGATAATCTTTGCATTCAATTCTGCGTTTTTATTTTGCTCTGAAATTCCTAACAAAAATATTGCCACGGGCGGGACAATAGGCATCGGCAATAGAAGAACAACAGCAAGCAAGATACATAACCTAAATTTGATACCATGTGAAATAATGCAAACGTGTTAGGGAAGATTGTATTATTATTAATCACTATAAATAGTAACAAAGTTAGGTAGGTTACATAAGAAACCCTAAAGGGCCAAGGCCCTCGAAAATTAGGCTAAGCTCATAGTATAACCTAATACATATTATCTAACAGATACGACTACGAGAGAAGCAAATTTCACGAGGGCCAACAGACAAGTTAGCCAAAACTAACCAAATGAATCGGGGAATTAACACCCTGAGGACAAGGTATGTTTTTGGGAATGGGTAATGATATGAATCAGCACTAAGAAGGTGTTCTTGTAATTGACTAAGGGTGTAGAAAGGTTTTATTAATTTAGATAAGGATGGTATTAGTTACTTTGAATAAGGATAGATGTAGAATTATTAGCAGATAAGGATAACAATAAACTTAGTAGTCTCCTAGTTAGAGTCGTTTTCCAATTTCCTTTTAGGGATTAGAGTGGCTCTTTTAGGGTGTGTAAAAAGCTATTGAAGTCTTTTGACTTTGGGGAGAGCCTACATCTCGAATCGTAAGAAACCTTTCGTATTTCATTTTGCTGTGGTTAATATAGCATTTTCAGTTTAATTTGTATCAACCGGATATTTTTTTATAGTTGGTTACCCAAAATGACAATAACCCTATTTTAACCAATTTATGTACAATTATAGAATTTCTTACCTTGGGGGGTCTTCTCATGAGATACATCATAGTTTTGCAATTTAATAAGAATGTATTCTCATTGTAGGACAATGAGTTCTTCTCGCCTTCGGCTGTCCCAACTTGTTTGTCGTACCCGGCTTCATTAAAATATGGTTTTGCATTAAGAACTAGACCCTGGAGTGAAACCAGGACTTGAAGGATACTAGAAGATGCAGGATCCCAAACTTCATTACCTCTTCCAGTCCATGTATTTAAGAGGCTAAGGCAAACTTTACCTTCTTCATATAGATTTGGATTTATTCGCCACCCTCCAGAATGATAATACGCTGACTGCATCATAATAAGAAACAATTTTATTTTTCAAAAAGGAGGACAAAAGACCCTTATCGTACGCTGGTTTACCAGAATAAACTTTTATAGGGTTATTTTCATAAAAAGGTTGTAACAACCCTATTTCAAATCTCATAAAATAAATAAATAAATATATGTCATTTTATTAATCCTGATTTCTTATGTATAAAGTTAAGTCCATCTCCAAAGAAAATTTAATAATCCTTATTAAAACAAAATTTTAAGAACTAAAACAAGTTCTATATGAAAGAAATATTAGCCATGAAGTCATACAAGTACGCACACAAGTAGCTTACAAGCACCTTGCAAATAACACAATATGAACCACAAAAACTTCCATGACTAAGCAAACTTAGTTTTCATGACAAATCAAGCCTAGTTCCATAGAATATGATGTGTTTTGCTATCCAAAGAATTAGTTGCAGCCCTAGGAACATTACAAGGCAAGGCTAGAGGGCTAAATGATAAGCATAAACAACTTCTGTAGCCACTTATATGTTATAAAGCTAAGTGTACAAGTATCTCATAGCAAGACTTGCACACTATAAATAGAAGCTTAAGGAGTTCCTTTTCATCTCAATTTAAAAATACTACTAAAACTCTAAAAGGTTAAATAACAAAGAAGAAGCTTAGAAGTCTCAAGGCAAGATCTAATCAAAGTGAGTATGTTAGGGTGCGTTCGTATTAGACACTTATATTAGACGGATTAGAGTGCAACTATATAGGGTTTAGAGTGTAAATGTATCTCTTGTGTAATCCCTTGTAATCAGTATTTTACTTACAACAATCACAACAACAATTACGAATTACTAAGTTCATCTTGATATCAGTGCCTAGGTTCTAGAAACCCTAGCAAAAAAAATCTGGCTGCTGTTGTCCGCCACCAACCCTAGAACTCTCCTCCCCTGCGCCACCTTCTGTCTGGCCCTCTCCTTCCCTGTGCCGGCAACAGTTGCCCCCCCCCCCCCCCCCTCCCCTCCCTGCGCGCCAACACTGCCCCCCCCCCCAACATCGCCAATCAGCCCTTCTGCTCTGCCCACAACTGCCGCTGTTAAACCCCTGCTGCCTATCACCAGCACCAGCCTCCCTCTACAACCCTAACCAGCGGCTGAACCTTTTTTTTCTGCAAACCCTACTGCCGCCTATCACCAGCACCTATCACCCTCCTTTCTGCCAAACAGCCTCCTGTCCAGCAGCCCCGCACCACCCTACACCCTTCTGTCCAGCAGCCACGCACCACCAAAACACCCACCGATCACCATGACTTCGCTTACCCCATTCACCCCAGCCGAGAAAACCAGCCATAACTTCCACAAGTTTGGCTTTACCCTCTCCCCAACCAACTATGGCTACTAAAAAACAATGCTCCAGCCGTTTCTTATCACCAACAATTTGTTTGGCTACGTTGACGGCACTATCCCTTGCCCTCCGATGACCATAGCCTCCCCATCCTCCTCCGACAAAGACGGTACCACAGTACCCCCACCCCAGTTGAACCTGCTTGGGTCTCCATTCTCCAATGACGCCCATGTTCGCATGCTTATTGTTTCTACCATCTCTGAGGCATCCTTCAAGCATGTTCAAGGCATCACTTCCCATGATTTGTGGTTGTCCCTCGAACGTGCCTATGCCCCTCACACCTCTTCTAGGGAATACACCTTCAAAACATAGCTTCTCAAACTCCTGATGAAACCGCAACTGCTTACTTACTTGACTCGAGCCTAGGAATACTCTATTGCCTTAGCCAATAATGGAGAACCCCCAAAGGAGAAAGACTTAGACATGTTGGTTATCTCATGCCTTCGCAACAAATACAACGGCTTAAAATCCACCCTCATCGGCCGTCATTTTTTTGTTGCCTTTTCAGAACTTCACGGTCTACTTTCCGATCACGATTACATGATCAAGAAGTCTACCCCAAATCCCACGACTCCCGCCGCCACTCCGACTCCCGATCAACTTCACGCTCTCCAGCATGTTTTATCCCAGCTTCGTCTTCAGGTTCAACCCCTCTTACTGCTCAGCCTGCACAAGCCTACTACACCAATCAGATAACTCTCAGAGACGTGACCGTGACTCCCGTCGTGGCCGCGAAAATCACTCCAGTCGGAATCAAGGCGGTACTCGCGATCAGTTCAGTTGGGCTTCTACTCAGAACACAGTGTTTGGCACATGTAACAGGTGTGGCATTGGTCATATCCCGTCTCAATGCCCCAATCGTGACCCCGCTACTATACGGTCCCGGTAGCCTCCCTCAGCCAATTTCTCAGACTCCCGTGCCACCTCATCAACTTCCTCGATTCCAGATACTGGTTCTAATCATCATGTTACACCGGACCTCTCTAGTTTTGATCACACTGAGGCTTAATCGGTACTCATAATCTCTATGTCGTTGTATAGGCTTACCCATCTCCATATTGGTTCCACAAACCTTTACTCACCCGACAAAACTTTCTACCTTAAAAACGTTCTCCATGAGCCTCAAATTAAACAAAACCATCTTTCGGTTCAACAAATCAGTCTTGACAATAATGTATTTTTTGAATCTCACTTTTCTTTCTTTGTTGTGAAGGACAAGTCTACACACACTGTCCTCCTCACGGGTCCAAGTAATGGCGGTCTATACTCCTTTAGCCTTCCTCGAAGTCAACCAATTCTCAAAGTTGGATTCTCCACTACTCGTACTACTTCCACAATTTGGCATCATCGCCTCGGACACCCTCATCCACAGCTTTTTAATTTCATGGTTTATAACTATAGGCAAGTCGTCTAAACTTCATTTGTTACCATCTACTTATAAAAGTTCTCATGTTTTGGATTTAGTATTTTGTGATGTTTGGGGCCCCGCTCCTGTTACTTCATTTGATGGCCACACTTATTTCTTATTATGTCTTGATCATTATTCTTGCTTCATGTGAATTTTTCCTATAAAACTTAAGTCTGATGTGTATGCTACCTTTAAAGGCTTCCTTGTCATGGCTGAACGCCAATTTCAAACCAAACTCAAAACTGTCCAAACTGACTGGGGAGGGGAACTCCGGAATCTCTCCAAATTTTTCTCCTCTCTCGGCATCCTTCGCCGCCTTTCATGTCCTCACACGAGTGAACAAAACGGTCTTGTTGAACGCCGTCACCGTCATGTTGTCGAAACAGGTCTCACTTTACTCGCCGCATCTCATGTCCCTCAACGCTTCTACACTTCGCTTTTGACACCGATGTATACCTTATTAACTGCATGCCGTCTAAAACAAACTCCAACGTCTCTCCATTTGAACTCTTGTTCAAACTTCCACTGAACTTCTCTTTATTATCGCGTCTTTGGGTGTCAGTGCTTCCCTCATCTCCGTCCATACAACACTCACAAAATGGACTTTCGTTCTACTCCCTATGTCTTCCTTGGCTAGAGTCCAACCCACCATGGCTACCGTTGTCTGGACCCCAGTCCGATCGCTTTTACATAGCCCGTCATGTTCGCTTTAATGGGCATGTCGTTCCCTTTCACCAAGGCCTTGTTTGTTTTTCTTAAAAAGATCTTCGAACCTCTTATGTCTACGAATTCGAAGACGCGGGAAGATGTTTTATATAAAAGTGTGTTTGTTTTTTCCGTCTTCCCGCGTCTGCGAACGTCTTCCTGCGTCTGTGGCATCGTCTGCGAACGTCTTCCCGCGTCTGTGAGCGTCTTCCCGCATCTGCGGACGTCTTCCCGCGTCTGCGGACCTTTAGGCCATCTCTTCTAACCGCATATTTCTACAGCTAAGTCCGCAGACCGCATACATCAACCTCTTAAAAAACAAACAACACCCAAACCTCCACAACTCCCTCTCCCACACCTACTCCAGACCCATACACTTCTATTTATCCCAATCCACACACCACCCTACTCACCCCTCCCATCACTACGCCTACTAACTTACCCTCACCTCCCGTATCCTCATCTCCTGACCCACCTACCCCTCCTATCCCATCCCTATACCTACACCTACAGACCCACCCCCTGCGCCAACTCAATCCTCACCGCCCCTTGTTCACACATATCACCGTCGCTCCAGATCTAGCCAACCACCAACTCTTACTACTGCCCCTCCGACTACCCGTACTCATCCAGCCAACTTAAGTCTAAACCCCAACAAACCAAACCCTATAATGCCTCCTTTCACACAACTTACACCGACATCGAACCACGCCTTTAATCCGTTGCCAACAAGGATCCTCGGTGGCGTCACCCTATGTCTGAAGAGTATTCGGCCCTAATGCGGAATGGTATATGGTCGCTAGTTCCCCATCCAAAGTCTAATGACGTTGACTGTAAGTGGGTCTACCGGCTGAAGAAGGACGCCAAAGGTTTTCAGCAGCAACCCGGCATTGACTATCAGAGACATTCAGCCCCGTCGTAAAGGCCACCACTATCTACGTTGTTTTCTCCCTTGTTGTTTCTCAGACAGCTCGATGTTCAGAATGCGTTTCTCCATGGAACCCTTACAGAGACTGTCTACTTAGAACAACCTCCGGACTTCATTGACTAGACCAAACCGGATTACCTTTGGCTTAAAGTAGGCTCCACGCACATGGTTTCATCGCCTATCAACGGTCCTTCGCTCGCTTAGTTTTCATGGCGCTCCAAAACGGATCCCTCCTTATTTATTTTTTCCCCGTAACGGCAATCCACTATACATGCTCGTCTATGTTGATGACATTGTCTTGACCGGTAACAACCAGCAGGCAGTTGATAAAGTGGTACACAGTCTCAGCAAATCCTTTCCTATTCAGGATCTGAAATCCCTATCCTACTTTCTCAGTATTGAAGTCACCAACCTGGGTACGTATATGCTACTCTCTCAGCAAAAGTACACCCTTGAGCATTTTCAACGCGCCGACCTTTCTCGGTCTAAACCGGTTTCTTCTCTCATGACTACGACTGCTAATCTTGCTATTGGAGATAGTGCTATGTTTTCCGATCCAGTCAAGTATCGTCAAATTGTGGGTGCTCTACAGTATGTCACATTGACTCATCCGGACATTACTTTTATCGTTAACAAAGTCGCTTAGTTTATGCACTGCCCTACAGAAAATCATTGGTCGGCTTTCAAACGGATTCTTCATTATCTGCAAGGCACCTCTACTTTCGGCTTACGGCTTCAGCGTGACTCTAGCACTCTCCCTCATGCCTACACTGATTCTGCTTATGGGTTCTCAAATGCTGATTGGGTTAGTTGCCCATATGACCGTCGATCCACCGGGGGGTATGCTATCTATCTAGGTTTAATCCTAGTATCCTGGTCTGCAGAGAAACGAAGACTGACACTCGGTCATCAACGGAATCAAAATACAAGGCCCTAGCTAATACAGTCGCTGAGCTAACTTGGCTTGAAACACTGTTGCGCGAACTTCAGGTCCCTCTTAAGAATATCCCTACGTTATGGTTTGATAATCTTGGCGCTACCTATCTTTCTGCCAACCCCGTGTTCCATGCCCGAACTAAGCACGTAGAGGTCGACTTTCACTTTGTTCGAGAAAAGGTTACACATAGGCAGCTTTCGGTTCAGTTCATGGCCATTGATGATCAGATTGCAGATATTTTCACCAAGCCACTTCTTTCGCAATGTTTTATGTTCTTACGATCCAAGATACAGGTCGTTCCCCGGCCTTAGCTTGCGGGGGAATATTAGACACTTAAGTATTTCCTTATATCAGAGGGATTAGAGTGCAACTATATAGGGTTTAGAGTGTAAATGTATCTCTTATATAATCCCTTGTAATCAATATTTTATTTACATCAATCACAACAACAATTACGGATTACTAAGTTCATGTGTTCGGTTACCGAAAATTTCCAAAACTTCCATCTCACTTTTCAAGAAAAATGAAAACTTGTTTACTTAACAACAATTTCATAAATTTTCATTTCACTTTTTAAAATACCACTTTTCATATTCTATCTCTTACTTTTCTATTACCTACCCTATATTCCTTTATAATACTCTCTTTCTCTCTTACTTTTCTATCACCTGTCCTATTTTTCTTACTTTTCGATCACTCATCTTATTTTTCTTAAAACTAAAACTTCATCATCTAAACAAGAATTTACTTTTTATAGAAACCCTTGTTTTTTTCTAAAAACTAACGTTAACTAAACGCAACCTTATGTGCTTTAATGGGATACATATGTGCTATATAAATGTTTTATGCATGAAAGAATGTTTTGCCATGCTCTCCTCATGATTATGTAATTATATGTTTTATGCAAGTGTTAGCATGCACATTTACATACAATACATGAAGTTTTATACATGTTAAGTATGGCCATTTAAATATCCAACTACGGGATGTAGAATAAAAGAACGGCTTGCAAACAGACCTTATTGGGCAGCCTTTATGTGGACCCAAGGTTAAAGAACCTATAACAGGATTGGTACGCTTAACATGTAAAGCATGAAATTTTAAAGAAACATCCTTTACACATGAAAGCTTGTTTTGAGTAAACATTTATGTATCATGAAACTATACTTACTCACTATGATTAAAGCTTATGTATTCAAGTATGTATCTCAGGAGACAAAGAATAAGAATAAGAAACACTGAAGTATTGACATTCCAATAAGCTAGAGATTCCTTTATTTATTTCTCTAAGTTGTACTTTATAAGTATTTCCACTGTTGTAATAAATCTATGAAATAAAAGTTTACAGATATAAAGTTCCTACTAGTCATTTGTACTGAAGGCACAAGAATGGATCACGCTGTGACAAAGGTAATCAACCTTTATCATAGAAAAAAAAGCATTAAACTAAATTCTATTTTTAAAGCACGGATGTTAAAGTTCGTTCATTTAAGGTAACAAACTTCAAACTTTTTCTTCGTTAAGGTAACCAGCTTCCAGATTTTCATCTTTAGTTGGTTGCTAAGACCAAAAAATGATTGTTTCCTCATCTGTCAGATTTACTACTTACATAAGTCAATTTTATTTGTTACCCATTGTAAATTATTATTAATAACAATAATAATAATAATTGTTGAAAACAAACCACTATTCTTGCAAAAACGCAGAAGCATGAAAAGAACACAAATAGTTTCCACAAATTGTCCAAAATCACTCATTCTCGCAATGAATAGCCGAGTTCGGTTGTTCGAAAAGCTAAACACTCAAAAACGATAAATTAAAGAGAAAAGGGTACTCACTGGTGGAACATCAGGGTATTCTGGAGGAAGATGAAAGTCGAAGAAGAAAAGACCATCTTGATAAGGGGTTCCATATGCTCCGACAATCACTGCCCTCAATAGATCCATTCTATTTTCATAAACTCGAACATAAATTCCATCTGTGTAGAAAGACGAAAGGTTTAGCTGAGACCATGCTAGCTGGAATCTAACAAATAACTGTAATAGAAACTGGAACTGGAACCAACTCTGAACATACCCGGCAAGTTGTTTTGAAGAATATTCCAATCTTGTTGGACTTTCTTAAGCCATCTTCTTCCTGCGTTATTCTGCAAATATGCACATTGTGTTACCACATAGCCTACATTTGATATGGAAATATTATAATAAAATAGAAAAGCTTATGATTGGGAGGTGGGTTCTGGTAGGAACACTGTATTTCGTAGAAACATGAGAACGACTCTAAAATTCACAGATTTTTAATACCAGCTTGTAATGATAAAATATGGAAACATTATTATTATTAGCATGTATTAATAACCAATATCTCATACCAAATTCACTAATGTGAAATTGAGATTCTTAAATTTGATATTAAATTCACAAATTTTCTCATCATCAGTTATAAAGATCATCAGTGTCATAAATTTATACATTAAATTTACAAACTTAAATTGAAATTCTCAAATTATATTAAATTGACACATTGGAGGGTCCTTGCATTTATACGAAATATAGGGTTCCTATATGAACCTAACTCTAATCAGTCACCTAGGCATTAAGACTTGCCTCCCTTGGTTCAATTAGTTAAGTCCACTTAACCGGCTGCCAAGAAGTTTCCATCTTTGCTTTATTAGCAACTAATCATTGAAATAAACGTCGCATAAAATTAAGCAGGGATTAATTCACTTTTCTCAAAGAGTATAAATGGAGAGTTCCTATCTTTTTAGATTAACTGTATCACTGGAACAATGTGACTAGGAATTCACATAAGCAATTATATCATGATAACATAGTAACAAAAATTTTAATCGTCAACAAGTAATACTAAAAATGGTTAATGACAAGTAACAGCTACGTAGTTTTGTCAATGCTTCGGCTTATGCTACATACTTCTTTTTGTACTCATTTAGCCGTCCTACTTTCTTTGCTATTCCGATTTGGTACTTCTGCAACTTGAAACCAGTTGAATCTGATAAAAAGTTTATACGGCGTATGTATTGTAATGATATCCTGGACACCGTTTCATCCAATAAATAGATTACTTTGCTTTCGACTCGACATGAAATAAAGGTTTATCCATAAAAAATTGGAATAAACTGGTATCCAGATCATAGCTAAAAATTTAAGCAAGTTTTTTACCCAAATCAACCTATTTTCCGATTGCAAAAGTATCAAACAAAATAGAAAGTACGAAGACTAAATGTTATAAAAAAAGTATGTGGCATATAATGAGACGTTGATGCGACTTGCTAGTATGTAGCCTTACACACCATAAACCCTATTTTATATAATTACATGAAGCATATATATGCTTCAGCTTATTAGTGTCTGCTTGATCCCCACTCAAACAACTAACACTTGAAGCTCATCACTGGGTCTCTCCATGTACTCATAGTTCTGGCAAATTCAGAATTACTCTTTTCAAGAATTTGGGCTAAAGATATGACAAATGCTTATATATGTAACAGTAATTAATATACCTGTCTGAGAATCATAAAACCTGGCTACATACCGATGGGTGTTTACAGTGAACTACATGTCTCATTGGCTGTTGCCAAGCTCAGTGGGTATATGTGAATGCATGGCCGTTTGTTTAAACCTCATATAGTACTATTTTTGTCTTAAATTTAATCCCAAAGACTTTTTTTCTCCTAAGAGTGCTAATTATTTTATTTAAGAAATCAAAACCTCTTAATTGTCATCTTTTCTAAGAGTAGAACCAACTCTTACAACCTATAAAGTCTAAACCACCTCCTTATATTTCAAAATTGGAATCATAATTCAGACAATTAAGCTCTAAAAAGTAAATAGCAAGAAGTAAAGATCTAACAATCTTAGGAGATCTGGCGCACATGTTAGGAACTTGTATATGAGTTATTTCACACCTAGCATGCATCAAAACATACAATCTTAACAATATAAAAAATCAAGTGGGGCCACAGAACAGTACTGGACTAGAAGAAAAAACAATAGTCAACTTATAAGTGCACTAGCAAAGCCATCATTGAACTATGTGGTTTAATAAAACCATCCTGTTTTTGACATATTTCAACCTTCGAAGAAACTAGAAACATACGCCCTAAAATCTTTTAGAAGTTGCACGAAATGTCCATCCCTAATCTTTCGAATTCTGGAATAGCCTGGTCCTTCAAGAAAACAAACAGGCCCTCGGACTTCTGAAAATGACAAATGTGAGGTTAGTGACTTGAATTAGTTGTAATAGTTCAGGGGGTTTAGTGTAATTCCCTGATAGTTAGATTAGAGTTAGTCTTGGTTAGTTTTGTAGTCATTAGTATAAATAAGCCCTATGGGTTAATGAGAACAATAACTCAAATTGTAGTCATGTAGCCCATCTTTGAAAGTGAATTTGAATTCTTTCTTCTTGATTCCCATTTGGGGTACTTGATTTTGTGAGTTCTTGATTTCAGTTCTGAATTTGTTTATGAATTCCTAACAAGTGGTATCAGAGACAGGTTGATCAAACCTATCTGAATTTGTAGTCCGCTTTGAAGGTTGCAAATCAGATTTTGCAATCGATTTTGAAATTGGTTTCTGCAATCGTTCATTTGGTGAGCACGTTTCTGAAATTGATATTGACAATCAGGAGGAGTAAACGGTTTCTGGAAATCGTTTATGTTTGAATTGGAGTTTCCTGCAATCAATTTTGACAAATGAGTTGGGACATCGTTAATTGGCAATTGAAATTGCCGATTCTGGGTGAGGCGAGGTCGACGTGTATTTCAAATTGGCAATGGGAATTGAAATTGAAGTTTGGAAATTGATTTTGGTGTTCAATTGATGGCGTCAGTTTGAGTTAAAGTAAGCAATTAGTGTTATGCAGTCAATTTCTGGATATTGATTCAAGATTTGGAAATCAATTTGGCGTTCGTCGCATTTGAGCAATCGGAGAGTTCGTTTGAAGATTTTAGCCATCGATTTTTCAATGGGTGTTCAATTCGAAGTAATGATCTTGTCAATTGGAATTAGCGATCAAGTCTGGTCATTCAATTGGAGACACAATTAAAAATAGAAATGATGAGCGCTACAGCTAATTTGGTGGTCTGATCGGTGAAATTGACGTCACTGTTCAATTTTAGGTGGAGACCAACTTCAGAATTTGAAAATCAATTTGACTTTGGAGGTAATTTGGCAAAAAAATTTAATTGGTTTTCTTTCATTTTTGACGATTCTGAGTTTTTGGAAATCTGTGGGAGTGAACATCGGTTTTGGGTTTCAATTGGTCTGCTACTGCTTTCTTTGGGTTTGAATTGTTTGGAGTTTGTACTTGCCATTTGGAATTGACGTTAGATTGAAATTGACAACAGTTCTTGTCAATTCATTTCGTTAGTCTTTATTTTGAGCTGTTGTTCCGTCACCGCTGCTGTGTTCGATTCGGGTGACTCGTAATGGTCTCGGGTTTTGTTTTCTTGATTCATTTGGAAGACGAAATGGTCGTTTTGGGTTTTTCTTGAATTAGGTGTTGACTCATTTCGTATGTTCGGTTTAGTTCCGGAATTAGAGCTGCGTTTTTTTTTTTGGATTCACGTTGATTCAAGAGTCGATATTGATTGAATTTCGAGTTGTTCGATTTTGAAGGCATTTAGATGGCAATACAAGTTCCGTTTGATTTTTGATTTGTTTTTTATGACGGTTGGTTTTCGGATTATTTCGTCAGATCGGGGAAGTGTATCGATGAGTTTTGTGATCGCCGTTTGGGTTATGATGTTCCGGTTTGTTCAAACCGTTATTTGGGTTTCGGTTGTCGATCGTTTGTTTGCCGATTTAGAGTATTATTCTCGCCTTTGGAGTTTGAATTTTGATTGGTCCGTATCATCATTTGGGTGGAGTTTCTCATTCGTTTTGGTTACCCGTAGTTTTTGGGGTATTTGGGAGACATTACACATTGGGAGTTAGTTGCGATGATCGTTTTTTTTTTTTGTCTGGATTTTGTTGATCGGTTGATAGGTTCCGGCGTTGTTTTTGGGTTATCAATTTTGCGTTGTTTTGGGCCGTTTGGATACTTTGTTATGGGCTATTGTTTCGTTGCGACATTTGGTAACCGGTTGATTTTTGAATATGGTTTTTGTTCTCCGGTTTGTTGGTTCGGTGCACATTGGTGTTTGGGTCGCATATGTGATATTTGGTCTTCGTTGCTTTCGGATTGAAGACTTTGGATCCGAATTTGAATTTGGTAGTGTGTTTCCAAATAGGTGGAGTTTGTCACTTTGTTATTTGGTTTGAGATACACAAATTTGTTTTTGGGATTTGTTTGTTTTGTTTTTGAAATTCAAGTCAAGGTGGAGATTTGTGAGGTTAGTGACTTGAATTAGTTGTAATACTTTAGGGGGTTTAGTGTAATTCCCTGATAGTTAGATTAGAGTCAGTCTTGGTTAGTTTTGTAGTCATTAGTACAAATAAGTTCTATGGGTTAATGAGGACAATAACTCAAACTGTAGTCATGTAACCCATCTTTGAAAGTGAATTTGAATTCTTTCTTCTTGATTCACATTTGGGGTTCTTGATTTTGTGAGTTCTTGATTCAGTTCTGAATTTGTTTATGAATTCCTAACAACAAATTAAACCCTAACTTCCAGAATCTAAGAAGCCCGTGAACTCTCTGTTGGTCAAAAGTGGTGGAGGTATTCCCAACAACCTTCCCTGGTTAAGGACATATGGTACTTCAAAGGCAATTTTACTTCATGGATCGCACAAAATTATAGAACAAATAGCTATCAGTAACAATCTAGGTAAATGGATAAACAAAAGCGACAAGACCAAACTCTCAATAATTGAATAACATTCAAACCTAGAAGCTTTTATGCCAAGTAAACACTTGGGGGATGTTTGGTATGGAGGAATCAAAGAGAATGAAATTGGATGTGTTGCAAGATATTTTGCCTCATGATGATAAAGATTCATAAATGCACATTGACATAGGAGTGAAGAATGAAAACTCATTCTCTTTCCATGATTTTAATTCTGCCATTTTGATGAAGAATGCACAAAAGTATCCACATTAAGGTCTCAACATGAGTCAAAATAGCCTGTAATTACAAATAACTCCATTCTCTTCGATTACTTCATACCAAACATCCCCTTAGTGCTGAAAGGAGTGTGTATTACTACTTTTGGAATCGCAAAATATATCGCATATTCAGTTATTCACATTATATTACCAAAGATGGACCATAAACTTGTAAACATGCAAAAAAAACAACATAAAAACCCTAATTCTAGTTGCCAAATAAACGTCCTTAAAAATAACCAGAGTGAGCAGTTCAATGAAAGATATTATGGTTAATATGGCAGCCAATTTTCGAGGAAAAAGGCGCCATTGAAAATGGAAACTCACATGTCCGTTGGCACCAAGAAAATAATGGTCCAGAGGATCTTTAACAATATCAAATCCTTTAAAGCTGGAACAGTCAACTGCAGATCTTGAGGAGTCGCTTAGTTTACCAGGATTGACGTTCAAAAGCTCTCCCGTTCCATCTAATGAATTTGATTCCTCAATAAGAGCATGCTCCTCTCCTCTATCGGAAGCTAGTCTTTCAATGGTATCAACGTGGCTAGATTTATGGGAGCTACATACATCATTAGTATCATTTTTATCCGTCAAACTATCTGCCATATGCAATACTTCATTATCACCTCCAGAAATTACAGTTGAATGATCATTATTTCTTTGACCCCTAGAAAAAATTCCACTCGCCAGTCTCGTCATAAATCCCAAGGCAGCCAGGGGTATAGAAAGTGCACCGTTCATTTGGATATTTTCAGTTGTATGCTCCACCGCTTCAAGACTGATATCAGAGCCATTTTGCATCCGGAGATCCTGAAGAAAAGTGTTTTTATTGACTGAAGAAAACCCTACCCGAATAAAGACTACAGAAAAAACCAACCCCAGCAAATCATACATATAGATAATTAAAAGAAGCAAATATACATTTCATGATTCTGAGATGAAAATAATAGAAAAAGGAACGTCAAGAAAATTATAAGACTCGAGAAAAAATGAACCTCTAGTGCCTTCTGAAGATTTTCCATTTCAGTATCCTCAACGGTTTCCCAGCTAGCTGCATCATCACTTACTTCACTTTCACCAGCAACTGAGTCGTCATCATCATCACGACCAACGACATATATTGCTTGCGGACCAACCTAATTCAAGACAAAAGAGAAAGAACAAATTCCATAAGTGTGCATGAAAGAGAACAATTATAAGAATCATACTTTTAGTATTTTATATAAAGCCAATATAGAAAAGCATTGTCATTCTTAAATTTTAATATTGATTATTTTTGCAACTTAAGAGGTATAAATTATCCCTTTTTATTCATTCTCTCCGTTGGCATGGCCTACATCACTTAAAATGCTACCAAAATTGCTAAACCCTTGATTCTTTGATGCTCCACACATATGCGGTCATTTTACACTGAAAACTATATTTATGGGAGAGCATACCATTGATACCATCCCATCAGCCCAAGTAACCTCAATATCACCATTTCGTAGCCCCGTAATATTTCCAACCCATGAGAGATCTGAAAAGTTGGTACAAGCTTCAATATGGGAAACATCGCTCTTGACCTCATTCCTGTCAGTCAACTCTGCCACGTTCTTGCTACCACTAGCAGCAGCAGCGGTCTGTGGTGGTGCCGAAGCAGATGGTAACCGAACAACTACATCTCCATAACAATAATCATAATCCTGATGCCCTTCAAGCTCATAAACGCTCACAATTTCCTCCTTATCAAACTCCTTAGGGTCTTCCGCTCTAGAAACCAACTTTAACCACCTAACGCAAGCTGTCCGCTCTTTTGCATTTACACTTTTCACAACTCCCACGCGACTGATGTCACCAATATCATCATTGCTGTCAGTAGGTTTTTCCACAACGTACTGCTCAGAGACAAATTCATGATCTCCAGGGTTTTCTATTGGTATCAAAGAGATTGAATCCAATCCACGTTCTATGGTTCCATCTTGCCAAGCTACATCAACTCTCGTTTTCGTGTTAATAATTTGAAGAGCCTTTTCAAAATGCTCCTCTTTTCTCCGAGACCTTTTGTCCCTCTTAACCACAACTTTGCGCACCTTTTTACGATGTAGAGTCCAAGTTTCATGGGTTGGACCTTTTGAAACAGGCAAAGAGCTACTACACGAGCTAGACTCGACGGAAGGCTTATGATCAGTTTTTCCAATGTCGACATCGTTGGAGTCAAACTTCTTGGTGGATACCTCCTCAGAAACCACTTCTAAATCACTCTCGGCTCTTATGGAATCCGACTGTTCCAACCCACGTGAACTTTTGCCTTGAGGAACGTTAGACAAGGGTATCGATGATGGAAGAAGACACCAATCACCGAGTTGCCAATTTGCATGTGCAAAACACGCCAATAACTTTAAGTTTTTCGGATTCTGCTCCTCAGACGGCGTTATTGAGGAGTCCGGTCCATAACCTGCAGAAGCTATCCAATACACAAATGCTGACCCAGCTGTAACGTTTGTTACTGTTCCTTCCAAACGTGAAGCTTTCCACAACCCAGATAGCCACCTAGAATTCTTGAAAACAGTTGAGGAGCTTGCCTTTACTCTCTGACCAGGATAATATGGATAATGTGCATCTTCTAGAAGATTCCTGCCGACTGGTTTGAGACGCAGTGGGTCGGCTTTCATAACTTTACAAACAGAACCATCATCAAACATGATTGTCACATTATCAAGTACATCATCAATTCTACCAAGCCATGGACCAAGGACTACATAATCGCCTACTTGAAAATCCCTCACACGCCTCAAATCTTTTGATGAGATGTTATGTACAACCGATCCATCAATTGTTGATAGATCAACAGATATGTTAACATCAACCACGACACCCATTTGCCCGGTTGCATCAGAAACAGCAGCAACGTAATCTCCATGCAAAAAACCTCGGTCAACAATGGTCACGTCGTTGAGACTTTGAGTTGTCTCTGATTCATCCATCCATAGCACTCGTACATGGTCAGCCGGAAGCGGACTGCTTTCATCATCATCCTCATTATCCGTATTCCCAGAGACGTTTCCAAGTAAATCATTGCTACCATCCTCGTTGGCACCAGAAACATCAGTGTTTGCATGCTCTTCATCTTCATCATCACTACTGCTATCTGAATCAGAATCACCCGCGACTTCAGTCACTATCCCGGTTTTCCCCTCATTTTTGCTCCTAACAACATCTTGTCTGTAGATATATGATATTGCCCCTGAACGCCTTCCATTCTCTTCTATCTTAGCCTTGGGGCCTTCATTTGGATCATCAGAAAGCAGCTTGGATTCCATCTAAAAGTCAGGAATAAAATACTAATGATTATAAATAAATAAATAACGTCACCACATACAGAATAGCTTTTCTTCTGTTTAATGTAAAATGTAACTGCTTCAAAAAAATGGGTGCACGTATGCTACATAGTGGAAATGTTAGGTACTTAGGTAATGATTCATTTGTAAGTTATGCAGTATGCAATTGGATTTTAAATATGTATTAAAAAAGAATAATCATTTACGAAGTAGCATTAGGATACTTATGTTTCATAATGATAATATAGTTCTAAGGATTTTTTCTTTTAGCCAGAAATTAAAAGGCAGTGTCTCACAGAAAAGAACATCGGCAGTAACCATTGGGTACAATAGACATCACACAAAACAAAAGGAACACAATATATATAAAGACTAGTCATCACTCATCACATATCGAAAGCTCAAACAAAAAGATGATAACATATAAATGCAATTCATCATGATCAAATAAAAATGACTTCATCAATTATTAGTACAAACACATCCAATGAAGATACAACGCCACTCTAACACTCGTGTTTCCCATACGTTGTATTTAGCTTACTACACTAGATTGAGGCTTTGGGAGTGTTTGAATGTGCAATTAATGTAATTATTGCATCATGTAGTCACACTGTCACCGTAAGCAGTTTTTGACTGTTTGGAAAAAAAAAAGTGACTAGGATCATCATAATCAAATTTGAAACAACTATTGAGGTCGATGTAAAGTTATGTACCTTTACCTAGTTTTAAGCAACTCGTTATCTATCATAATCACTTTCAAAAATCACATCCACATATCCCCATCATTCCAAGATTTTCCATCATTCACTAGTACATAAAAAAATCCCGCTTCATTCCCATTGCAACTACATCAAACAAGTTAAGCAGCACTACACCATAACAACATTCAATTCACACCATTGATAAGAAGAACCCTAATTCCACACTGCATTTATTCAAAATCATTCAACTACTAGACTATCTGAAAAGATTAATGTACAGAATTACAACGAAAATAAAAATTCAAAACATCACCTAAGAACAATTACTTTCAATTCGATTTGGTGATATTAAAACCCAAATAGATATTGAGAATATAAATCCTGTGAAACCAACAACCGAAAAACAAGAGTATATAAGTAAACAACGACAAAAGGCAGCTCAGGAATCAACGAGAGAACAAGTTCGATCGTTGAATCGACAACACATGAAATCAGCTCAAACAAATCACACATTTATCGCGTAAACAATAACAGTTTTTATAAAAATATACATAGAATTGAAGATTACATCAATAGACGAATCGTGTACGCTAATGAAGCAATCTATTTGCCTTGAACGCAACGAATCTTTTGAAGAAGTTTTGGAGGGATAAATGATTGCAAGGAAATTGGAATTTTTATACCTCTTTTGGGTTGATTGATTCCACGTTGATTGCACGATTGAGAAGAAGAACAAGTAATGAAAAAGTTTGTATGTATAAAGACCAGGAGTCGAAGAGCTGAAAAATTGCGGTGAGGGTATATAGACCTGGGTGGGGGAAGAGGGTGTGAGGTGTGTGTACAAACGAAATCAACAATTTTGTAATTTTGGCTAATAATAATTTTTTTTATTATTAATTGCAGCTAAAACAAATATTTATAATTTACGGATATATTATGAATAAAATCCATGTTTTTTTTGTGTTTTCATCTTTCAATGTTTTTTTTTCAGAAAAATCCTCAAGTTAAATCTTTTTTGTGGTTTTATAAAAATTTTTGACTATTAGAGTTCGGTTTTAATTAGTAAATCGGGTTTTTAAAAACTGAAAAATCGGGTTCTAATATCCAAATTTCATTAAACCAAAAAGAAAAAAAACTAACTTGAGGCCTTTTATGGAATAAAAAATAACATGGATGTACGAAAACACAAAAAATGTGAAAACATGTTGGTTTTTTCATAATAAACCCTGAATTTACTTATATAACTTAACATCAAAACTAGCAAAGTACGTGAAATTATTTTAGTTGTTATTATGGAGCAATTTTATGAGTTACCTAGATTTAATTGGCCAAATTAGTCCAAATGAATAAAACTGGTTGTCATCATGTGTTTAATCATAACGATTGGCTCAACAATAAGTATGATGACTATTTTACTTAGGTTGTGTTTGTTATTTTAAGAGGTAAATGTCTCAAGTCTGAAAATCATGTCCGAAATTAAGAGGTGGACATAAGATCTGAAGTCTGAAAACCACATCTGAAATTAAGATATGACACGTCTGAAATTAAGAGTTGGCCTTATATGTATTAATTAATTAAATTGATTTTAATATTTTAGTTAAATAAAATATCAACTTACGTCAACCTCTTAAATCAAGACTTCAGACTTTAGACGGAAATCCACAACTTAATTTCAGACGTGGTTTTCGACGTTCTAACCTCTTAAGTCTGAATTGTAATAAACAATATGTTTTGAATTAAAATCTTAAATCCACTTAACTTTAAAATGTAAAAAATAATCTATTTTCTAGTTAAAGATCTGAAATTAAGACTTCAGAGGTTTTTAAAAGGTAACTAGGTCCAAACGAACGTACTCTTAGTTAAATTATGTTGATAACTTGAGTTGTTCAATTGAAATTAGCTAGGAGAAAGTTATTTAATTATTAGGTATATATATATACCAGATTTTATAACTTAAAACCTAAGAAATGCATATAAGATTCACTACTTGCTTTATTCTCTCATCCTAACTTAAACTAGGGGTGAGCTCGGTACTAAACCGTACCGAACCAGTACCGATCCCGAAAATACTGAAACCGAATTATTAGTTTTGAAAGAACCGAATACCGAACCGTATAATTTTATATGGTGCCGGTTCGGTTCCCGAATACCGAATTTTAGCTAATTTAAAAACCGAATACCGAATTTTAGCTAATTTAAAAACCGAATATCGAACCGAATATATTAATTCGGTATCGGTCGATACCGGTACCGGTTCGGGTTCGGAAAAATGGTACCCGTCGCTCACCCCTAACTTAAACTCAACTTGTGTGTGTGTTATGTACATAGAGAGAGAGAGAGAGAGAGAGAGAGAGAGAGAGAGAGAGAGAGAGAGAGAGAGAGAGAGAGAGAGAGAGAGACAGAGAGAGACAGAGACAGAGACAGAGAGAGAGAGAGAAGAAGAAGAAGAAGAACAAGAAGAAGAACAAGAAGAAGAAGAAGAAAAAGAATCATTAGTGAACTAATTTCCTTGTAACTTTGTTATAATCACCAAATCATCATCTTCACTTTAATTTGGTTGAATTCAAACGGAAATCTTGGTAAATGTCAGTTGAATTGTTGTTTAATGATTAGAGGTTGTCATATTGTTATTTTGATGTTGTTTTAAGGGTTTAATATTGCTTATGTTGCTGGAGAATTGTAGTTGGAAGCATAACTTCCTAGACAACATAAACAAAGTATTATATGTATTGTTCGTCGTTGCATCGTGGCTGCGCTCCCCTAGATGGGTCTGTGATCATGATGATGCTATTGGTGAGCTCAATCTCAGTCCCGGAAGAGTTGATATGGTCACGGTTGGATGAGTGTGACCACAATCTTACGAATTTGGTTGTGATGAGCTCAGCCGGAGTTGGCCAATACGGGCAAGTTCCCCCTAGGATCATAGCCCACGACTAGAGGACTGGGTAGTCTTTTATATGTTGTCCAGTTTAACTAGTTGATACATAGTTGTATTATATGTTGTTAGGATCGAGCACTGAACCAGTTGACTCCATGAAGCCTTATAGATAGTTAATCTAGTAGTTGCGCTTTAGGTGAGTTACGCGTAACCTTTTTTACGAGATGCACACACCGTTGTAATTACTTTCATATGTGAGCACTGCATTATGACTGATCCTTTATCATATGTTGCATTTTAATTGAGTATATACATGTAGAGAACGAGCATCATTGAGCACCAAACCAGAGCATTGGCGTGTTGGGCCGCTTCCAGCACTGAGATCCTGACTAGCCATTAATTAGTGTTTTTGTGCTATTCATGCTTACTATGAGTCTTCCCCCGATGAGGCATCTAGGTTGTTGCTCATGAACGATTATGTACAGACTGAACCATTCTTTATGACCGATTATGTACGGAGACTGTGATATTGCTATCAGCTGATATATAGCATTATTTTGTGTTATAAGTATACTAACTATGTTACAGGGAATATATAGAGTTGTATAGCTATTTATCTCGTATACTCACCAGTCATGTGACTTACCAATTTTTTATTCATCTCATCTAGTTCAGCCGAGCGTAAAGAGACTTGAGCCATTAGCAGGGACCCTACACAATAAGCAAGTATGATAGGCTATTGTTTTAAGTAGTCTGCCTTTTGAGTCAGAACATAATTGCCATCATATTAGGATGATTGTATTTATAAAACTGTGGTTAACTAGTATCGTTATCAAGGGTTGGACCCTAACAGGGATAGTGTGTGTATACATTAATATGGCTTCTTGTGAAGTGTTAGCATGAAGTGATTCACATATATGGTCAATCATGCTTATGTGTACTAAATACTAAATGCGGCATTAGATGTAGAAACAAAGTGTTACATATAAAACATATATAAACTAAAAATTAAAACATACAAATATTAAACATTTAAAAATCTAGAACAATATTATTATTTGTCATGACTAGTTATTTATCTATCTTTATAAGTATACTAGATTAGTACCCACATAATACATAAGTTGATTTTAAAAATTATATAAAAAGATATTTATAAAAAAGTATCACTAATTATAAGAAATTAGAGCTTAATAAGTTTTAGTTAATTATATATTAGTTAAGTCAGATTATATTAAAATGGATTTGATTTAATTTGAATTTAAATTATACTTTAGTAACGACATGTGACAACTAGATGTGATGACACGTGACAAATCATAGGAGGGCTTGACATGTGGTATATTTGGTTACTTATATATTAGATTTATAGAATAAATATGAATAGTAGATACTTTTTATGATTCATTAAAACTTTTTATATATAAATTTATATATTTTAATTAATATAAATTGATATTATTGAAAAAATCCTTTAAACATTCATTATTTTCGTGATTAAGTCCTTAATTTTTTTGCGATTGATTAACAACAAAACCTCCAACTAGTAGCAATTAATCAAAGTGATTAACAATATTCATAAGGAAATTCAATTCAATTAGAAACAATTTCATCGGTGCGATAAATCGGCAAATTAATTAATCCGACCGATTTGCGATGCGATGGATTAATTCAACTAAGTACATAATTAAATTATGATTAGTGACACTAATCATACACCAATACACTTACTTAACATTAATTATGCAAGACTAAAACAATTCATTAAACAAATGCATTCAAAAGTATTTATGAATTTACAAAAAAAAGGGAAATACAAGAATACATTCTAAATACATTTATACAAAAAAAAAGTAAAATACATAGAAATACCCCACTATGGCCGGCCTCCTAGTACACATACTAGAGGTTGACTTCAATTGGTTTATTACAAAACCAATTCACCATCAAAATCAACTTTAAACATAATCATTTTGCTAAAAGGTGCACTCAACCTCCATCTCTTTCATCATTTCACCACTTTTATTCATCTATAAATAGAGACCAAATCCTCGTTTCATTTCCACACCTTCAAAACACCAAACTCTCTCTTTTCTCCCTTCACAAATCCGGCCACCACCCCCTCATCAAAGCCAAACTTTGAAAATTTTTAATCTTCAAGTTTTTCAAGAAAGTGTTGTGCAACAAAGTTCAAGATCAAGTATTCTAATTGTTTGCAATCTCTAAATACATCAAAGTAGGTAAATACCAACCTATTATATCTTGTATTTATGTTTATATAAGTCTTGCATAATATATATAATCACCAACAACAACAAGTTTATAAATCTCTAGTTTTGTTTTTAAGTTTGTTTTCTTCAAATGTGTTTATAAATATATAAACACATTATGTAAGTATAAACATTATGAAAACAAGTTATATAAATGTGTTTTATAACCTTTTATACAAGTAATTTTTGAATAAACAACAAGAATCACAAGTTGTTTCAAGTTTATGAAATACAGATTTTCGGCAGAAATATTGCGTCAACTTTGAAAAATCATAACTAATTCATAACTTAACGAAATGAGTTGATTCTTATTCCAAAAGTTAGATATATGTCTTAACTAAAAATCTGGAGGTTTTCATAATTTAATATGGAGGTTAGAACCCCCAAATATTATTTGGGAACTCGAAAGTTTGACAGCTCAAAAATGGCCAACATAGGGTTTTAACGAGCTTTTTCCCCAACCTAAACACTTCGAAAAATGCCCGTTCTTGACTTTGAATATTCTTTGTATATAGTAGTTTTATGTCTAAGAAAACCAAAGCCTAAATCGTTTTGGAGCTTAGTCAAAAACAGCCTCAAAATAGACCGAAAAACCTTCAAAAAGCTGGAAAATTATATATATATATATATATATATATATATATATATATATATATATATATATATATATATATATATATATATATATATAAACTTGACGTTTTAAGTGAGTTTATTTATAAACTTGTTATGTTTTGTGATTTAAAACAAAGAAATCATTATACATACATATTATCATATATGAGAGTTATTAAGTCCCTTATATCATTTAAGACTCGGTTAAACACATCCGGTTTCATCACCCATCTACAACGCAAATTTGCATTTTTCGCTCATATTTGTCATCGCACTCTCGGTGAGTCTTCATAGCCCCTATTTTCAAACTGTTATGTTTTGGGGTGAAATACATGCTACGTTTTCATATGGACACAAAAACTACTTCATTTCTATTATGTATTACACATGTGGTTCCATCAGCCCTCAGATCATGAACCGTTAGTTTCATTTTTATGTAAGCGCGAATATATTATGATAGATCTATCGGGATTAATGTCCCCCACCTAGGTTGGTCGCTCCAACTGCTAAGGGGTGCATATATATCTAACATTACGGTATTACATTGGGGAATACTGCACAGGGCAAACTCATAATTAAGTTTCGGTTGCATGATGGTTTTTATGTAATACATAACATGGAATTTATGATTTCATAAATTCAAACTCAACTGTTGATGTCCATGCAAGTCATATTTACGTGTAAACCTATGAACTCACCAACAATTTTGTTGACGTATTTTAGCGTGTATTTTCAGGAAATTAAGGCACGTGCACTACATCGGAAGTATTTCAAGTCTTCCGTACTTTTGGAGCCGCATAAATTTTCAAACTCTCGGAGATTTAATTGCATTATTAATGTCTTTATGGTTATGTATTTGAATCTCTGTAATTTGCGAACTGATTACGCTTTATTTTGGTCATGTAAAACAATATTTATATTTGAAGTTAAATCGATGTATTTTTGCAAATGTCCATATAGTGGTCGTTCACTTGATTATGACTATGCTTCAGCGACGTCACGCTTTGTTGCCAATCGGGGTAACGGGGTGTGACACTACAAGACTGCTAATGACACTAGGATGCTCTCGGCCTTCCCACATGTGTTGAAGAAAATTTCCAGCCTCCTCGTCACTTGTAAGACCTAACTTTCGAATGAGTCATAACTATGAGGTCACAACTAGCAATACATAATCAATCATAAACTAATATAGATTAATTATTAAACAGTTATTATATTATAAATTTGAAAATAAACTTATTAAGGGTGCGTTTGGTACAGGGAAATGAAGATAGGAAAATGGAATTGGAATGAATTCACTTGTTTGTTTAGGTTTGAGAATCAAAAAATGAGAAATAAACCAATTCTTTTCCCTACTTTTATTTCCCTCCTACATGAAAAGAAATGGGGGGAATTGAAAATTTTAACTCTCTACAGATTTGATTAAAAAACGCGGAGACTTGTCAGCCCCCTCCCCCCAAATAAAAACCTGTTTTTGAAAGCTCATTTATGCTTTTCTCTCAAGAAAAACTACCACACTCTCTTCCCTTCCATGGTGACTTCCACGACAAAGCTCTCCTCTTCCATGGCGAGTTCCACAGCGACCCCTCCACGAGGACCCTTGCATATTCCTCTTCCATCAGTGACGATAGAAAGGTATTCTTCCTCTTCCTCTGTAGAACCTCCATTGACGCTCTCCTCTTCCTCTGTTGAACCTTCATCGCAAGCATAAATGTATTCTTCCTCTTCCTATGTTGAACCTTCATCGACGCTCTCTTCTTCCTCTATTAAACCTCCATCGCAAGCAGAAAGGTATTCATCCTCTTCCTCTGTTGAACCTTCATCGACGCTCTCCTCTTCCTCTAATTATGTGAAAGTAGATCTCGTTGTTTCAAATTTTGATTTCTTCTAATCATGTGAAAGCAGAAAGGTGTTTCATTTTTTATTTCTTCTGATTATGTGAAATCCATCACATGATCTCTTTATTTTTATTTTTGTGTATTAATCATCTGTTCAATGCTGAAACATAGGTGTATTCACCAAAAGCGTGGCTAATCATTCCCTCCTATATATATATATATATATATATATATATGTATATATATACATGTATATGTATATATATATATATATATATATATATATGTATATATATACATGTATATGTATATATATATATACATGTATATGTATATACATCTATATATATACATGTATATATATATATATATACATGTATATATATATACATCTATATATATATACATATATATATATATATATATATATATATATATATATATATATATATATATATATATATATATATATATATATATATATATATATATATATATATATATATATATATATATATATATATATATATATATATATATATATACATATATATGTATATATATATGTATATCTATACATATATGTATATATATACATATATGTATATATATACATATATGTATAGATATACATCTATGTATATACATATACATGTATATGTATACATATACATGTCTATATACATATACATGTATATGTATACACATATACATGTACATATACATGTATATATTACACATATACATTGTAATATTGTGTATACACATATACATGTATATGTGTATACACATATACATGTATATGTATACACATATACATGTATATGTGTATACACATATACATGTATATGTATATACACATATACATGTATATGTGTATACACATATACATGTATATATATATACACATATACATGTATATATATATACACATCTACATGTATATATATATACATGTATATGTATATGTATATGTATATGTATACATATATATCTATAGATACATACATATATATCTATAGATACATACATATATATCTATAGATACATACATATATATCTATAGATACATACATATATATCTATAGATACATACATATATATCTATAGATACATACATATATATCTATAGATACATATACATATATATATATATACATATATAGATATATATATATATATATATATATATATATATATATATATATATATATATATATATATATATATATATATATATATATATATATATATATATATATATATATATATATATATATATATATAAACTGCAGAGCAATCAAGAACTGGATTAAGTTGCAATATATAAATGACATATATAACTGCATAAACAGCGGTGACAGTGAAACTATTGTCTATTGAGTTAAAATCTTAAATTCGCAAATTGGAAAATTGTTGAAGCTTGCTTTTCTACATGATTTGTTATTGTATATGAGTTTAAAGTTATTATATATGATTTGTTATTGTATGTAACAACCTAGTCTTTAGCCTAATTTAATTATCTGATTATCGAACCAATAATGTAATTTTATTACATTATTTGAATTATAATTAAGTTATGAGATATTTAATTAAATTATATAAATGATATAAATATTTAAATTATGATTTAATAAATTATTAAGATAATTAAATAAAAGAGATATAGGATACAAATATAATAGTGGGTTAATGTAACACCCGCCCTGAATCCAGAAATGCCACGTCAATACAATACACAGGTGGCAATATCGCAATAATCGCTATAACACATATGTCAAGAGATAACACTGATCACTTTTAAATCTCTCACGTAAATATCATTAACATATAATCCACTAAATCATAACACTTCAAAAGATGCGAACACAGTTAATACTCGCATAATCACTAACAAGGCAGATACGTCTCCTA
Organism: Centrapalus pauciflorus; assembly: GCA_020465985.1. Taxonomy (NCBI): domain Eukaryota; kingdom Viridiplantae; phylum Streptophyta; class Magnoliopsida; order Asterales; family Asteraceae; genus Centrapalus; species Centrapalus pauciflorus. The sequence continues at coordinate 93,658 of JAANYP010007039.1, read as the reverse complement.
CTGACAGCAAGTCCCTGATCAGCAAACCCGGCTACCGATCTCTTCCCTCATCCCTGAACATAGTAGACTCGAATACTTAAGCTCGGAAGCTCGTGAGTACGCGAGGGTTAGACTCTGCACAATAAACCATAACATGCGTACACATAGCACATACACACGCACAAGCTCTATCTCTGACACTGGCAATCAACAGCATAAGCAGGTATGAACACACAGAATGAGATCCACAGCCCTGCACACAGAATCACTGAGGGGGACCCTTCCCCAGCTAACGACCACGGCCGCGGTGGTTAGCCACAACCCTGTAGCACGAGCGCGAACCGGCTACAGGCCCTGCCGTGTATACACGCCCCAAGGACTGCTAGGGACAGTCAACCCGCACGATCACCCATCGCAAATCACCGTCTGTATGGAACTCATCACGGACCCCGGACTGGATCTCATCTCATACACGTGTAACACATATACGAGAACAGAATCATACCTGGCGCCCGCGTCCCTGTCTCACACATATTGCACAATATACACATACACTAACAGCTACACAGTTACGACTCGCAAAAACGATCCCGGGTTTAAAAAGGACTCGAGTACTCACCTGATCAGTCCACTAATCTCGGAATCTTTGACTTGGCTCGGCTCGCTGACTCGTCCCTGAAATTACACAGATCTCAAACAATTAATCTCAATCCCAGTCAACACATATAACCGACTCACAATGAACCCATATCCAACACGGACTCAAACAATCTCAACGGAACCCACGAACTCCAATCAACATATACAACAAACCCAAACACGACCCTTTAAACGAACTGAACTCGACAAACAATCCCAACCGGACCCCGAAACCCAACCGAAACCCAACCCCAAAATCCCGACAAGACCCGCTTCCATACCCAACCTCAAGCCCTTACAGAACCTGTTGGGAAATAGTTTAAGTATGTTCAAACTGTTAGTTAGACTTCTCAGACTGTTAGTAGATTTTAAATGTAAATCCAAAGTTCATGCTGCTAGTTGAAGAAACTCGAGCTGCTAGTGTAAAAGTTCAAGCTGCCAGAGCAAATCAACTCAAGCTGCTCAGTTCATGCTGTCAAGTGATTCAAGCTGCTCAACAGTTTCATAAACAGAAAGTGCTAATTTTAAGGAAAAGATATCTACTTGAAGATTCCAGCATATCTACTATTAGAGAAGTCATTGTTCGTCAAGGAAACATATCAAGAAGCAATATAAATACATAGAATAGGTCTTTCTATTGTACAGGAGTTTTTCTGCATATTTTGAGTCTGTAATTGCTTTATTGATAGAGTTTTCAGAAGCCTCTAAGGTTGTAAAACCCTAAGAATAGTTTGTGTTCTTCGTCTAATCAAACAGATTAGAGGTGATTGTAATCATTGAATTCAACAATACAAACAGTCTTGATTACTTCTTGATTATTTCTTGTGTTTTATTTATTATTAATTCTGAAAGTTTTTGTTAAAATAATTAAGTGTTATTCCGCAAACTTATTGATTAAACTTTGATTCAAAGCAAGATTATTGATTTATACTCTGATAAATTCAAATCAGTTAGTCTTGGTAATTCAGTTTTAGATCCTGACAAGTGGTATCAGAGCCACAGGTCGTTCTTTGTTTTTCAAAGTCGAAAACTTTCTTTTAAATTTTTAATTGTTTTGCAATGGAATTTGAAAATAGCAGCAGTGGATCTGGGCAAGGACTCAAAGTGCCTATGCTCAAGCCCACTGAGTTTGAGATGTGGAAACTCAGGATTCAACAGCATATTCAATTCATTGATTATGCCATATGGGAAGCTGTTGAATTTCCTCCTGTAGTTGATCCAGAACTTGATGATGAGGGAAAACCAGTCAAAACTCCTCCAAAAACTGAACTTGAAAGGAAGGCTAGAATGAATGAAGTGAAAGCACTTACACTTTTACAAATAGCCATTCCTAATGCTTATCAACATCAGTTCAAAAAGTTTTATACTGCTCATTCTCTTTGGAATGCCTTAGAGAAGAGGTTTGCTGGTAATGCCAGTACCAAGAGAAATCAAAAGGATCTCTTAAAACAGCAGTATGAAAACTTTTCTGGTGGCAAGAATGAAAACCTTACTCAAATTTTTGACAGGTTCAACAAACTGATAAGTGAACTGGAAAGTGCAAAAGTCAATCTGGATCAAGATGAAGTCAACAGAAAGTTTCTCAGATCTCTTGGAGAAGAATGGACAGTCTATGCTGCACAATGGAGAACAAAAGACACTCTTGATGAGATAGAATTGGATGATCTGTATAACAGTTTAAGAGTGTTTGAGACTGAGATTGATGCTAAAAAGAAATCCTTTTCTTATAATCACAATACTGCTCTTCTGTCTTCTGAAAAATCTAATAACTGTGATTCTTTTTCAGGTGGTGATGGCAACTCTGCTGAAACTCACTATGAGGCTTTTGTTGCCAATGATGGATTATTTGCTCTAAATGTTGAAGACTTGGAACAAATTCATCCAGATGATCTTGAAGAGATGGATTTAAAGTGGCAACATGCAATGCTGACCATGAGGGCCAAAAGATTTCTTAAAAGAACTGGAAGGACCAACTTTCAAGCCAAAACAGAAGGCAAACCAGCTTTTGATAAATCAAAAGTGGAATGCTATAAATGCCATAAGCTTGGTCACTTTGCCAGAGAATGTAGATCTCAAGGTCAACAGCCATCAAGGACTTCACAGCCCATTCAAACATCATCATCAACAGCACTTGTCTCTCAAGAAGACAATGTGTTTGACTGGAGTGATCAGACAGAGGAAGAATTTCAAAATCAAGCTCTAATGGCAGAAACATCAAATGTCTCCTCCACTGAACTACCATCTGAGGTAAATTCTAAACTCTGCTCTCAATCATGCAAAAATATGGTTAAAAAGTACAGAGATCATAATGAGAGCATGTGCAAAACTCTAGCTAAGATGGAAGAAAGGAGATATGAATACATGCAAGCCATAGAAGATCTGGAAAAACAGATCAATGATTATAAGGATAATGAGATTCAAATGGGGTATGATAGAACCTATCATGAGTGGGAGAAAAAGGAGCTAAACAAGAAAATAGAATCTCTGAATAAAAAGGTAGAAGAGACTGAACAAAAGGTGTTAGAGGCTAATAAGAAACTAGAATATGTTAACATAGATCTAGGAAACTTTAAGTTAGCAAATCAAAAGCTGGAACACCTAATGGAAGTCCAATTTAAAGATAGAGTAAAATCTCAGGTTAATCCCAAAGAAGGAATAGGATACAGAGCTACTCCACCTCCATACAACAACAAGTACATTCATCCAATGAGTGAGGTTGCTGATAGACTTGTCAATGAACCACTAGATGCGTCTATGACTATTGTAGATCCTATCCTTGATAACAGTCTTGAATCAAAGGAAGATAAGATTCAAAATAAAGACTGTGACACAATGAGTGCACCCATAGAGGTCCAAGCTCCCAGTAAGAAAGGAAAAGAGAAGATGAGTGTATGCAATGCTACTCCACAAGTTTCTGTACATTCTAACTGTAACACTGCATCTTCTTCAAAAGGAAATAAAAGAGGTAAAACTGTTTCTATCTGCACATGCCAAAAGCATGGTGTTCAAAAGTTTCCTAAACAACAGCAGGTAAGAGGAAATCAGAGAAACAAGAACCAGAAATTGACAGAAAAATCTGGTTCTCCCATTCAAACTGTCAAAAGGTGTTTTCACTGTGGAAGGAAGAATCACTTAGCCAAGGATTGTTTTTATAAACCAGCTGTTGCAAAACAGATTGTGAATCACACAAAATCAAATCCTATTCAGGCAAAGCACTCAAAGGTGAAACCTTCCACATCAGTTCCAAAGAAAACAGTTGATCACAGGTTTTCAAAAGTTAATAAAAAACAGTCCACACATCAAAAACAAGTTTTGGCAAAGCCTAAATCAAGTTTTAAACAAATATGGTGTGTCAAGGACAAATCTTCAGCTCAAACTGCTAATGCAAAAGATCAGACTGCTAAGTCAAAATCTGAAGCTGTTAGTACAAAAACTGAAGCTGTTAGCACTACAAACACAGATCAAGCTACTGAGCATCAATCTGGAACTGCTAGTGAATCATCTGAGACTGTTAAAAGAAAAGATGATCAAAATAGTTGGATACCTCATATAATCACCAAATACTCTCCAAAGACAGATGACCGCGCCGCGCCTCCTGCACATCGCGTCGCGCCCCTGCTCCCCTGCGCGTCGCGCCGCGTCCCCCTGCGCATCGCGCCGCGACCTCCCGCCTGCATCCATCTCTGCACTCCGATTTCCATGGCTGCCTAGGAGTACACCACTCCTCTCAAATCGATTTCAGCTTCAATTAAACACATAAAACTAGCATATAAATTCCCATATCACTCAAACAATCATTTCCCACAAGAACTCAACATATAACACAACTTAAACCCTCAAATCATAACCTCTTACCTTTTTGGAGCTCAAGAACACAAAGAAGATGAAGGTAGTAAAATAATTCCAAGATTTCTCAGCCAAATCTGCAACTCAAATTGGTTTCTCGCTACTGGAACTCTTCACAATTACACACACATACACTTTAGGGTTCTAGCAACGGATAAGGAGAAGAAAAGGAGAACACGTATATATTTATCTATATTTCGGCCGGTCCCGAACCCATTAACCCTAACCCGATATCACATTTTCACAATTAATATCCACTTAACCCATTTAATTCCACGAACTCAATTATATAATTAATCCACTGAATTAATTACCCGACGCCACGTAACTCATAACCCGACACGTATATATCCACTAATCGGGATCTCATTGCCCCAACACGATAATAATTTATTAAACATCCACTAAAATAAATACACGCAATTATCTCGAAGTTGGGATGTTACAGTTAAGTAGCAAATATAACTAGTTGAAGTATATAAACGTAATTAAAGGTTCATTATAACATAATCTGGCTCTCTCTACTTTCTCTCTCTACTCTCTCTCTACTCTCTCTACTTCTCTCTAAAATTTCTTCCAAACCGACCGGCCGATTATCGAGTTCTATACGTCATCGGAAAGATCTCGGAGAGTACTACAAGAATCTGCTATCTTACGTGCGATTTCATACAAATTTGAGGTAAGAATCGACACTTATAGCTTTCATATTTTCGGTTTTGAAGATATGAATTCGAATTTACCATTTTCATGTGAATTAAAGTTATTTTGATGAAGTATTAACTCGAGTGATAGATGATATAATCGAATATAGGCTTAATACTTAGTATATTCATGATTTTAAGCTTAGAAATTCATGTTTTAAAGCTGTAAAAGATGAACAAATTCGAGATGCATAGAACAAATTCGAATATAGCAAAAATTGAACCAAGATCTCGAATTTAACCCTAAATTCGAATAAGGGTTCGAATTTGGCCATTAAATTCGAATGAAGGTTTGAGTTTGACATCAAATTCGAAATACATGGGTCGAATTTATTAGATGAATTCGAATTTAAGTCCATATTGAAGCCATGGATTTCGATTTTAATCATATATGTTCGAATATGATGTTCGAATTTAAGCATATATATTCGAATTTATTATATAAATTTGAATCCCATTCCCTAAATTCGATTATCTTGAATAAAACACATGAACGACGCGTAAATTAACAAGATAATTAGAAAATGATTATATATATGCGTAAATGTGTGGATATATGATCATGAATAAAATTAATTACAATAACATGATAAATATACATATATACAAATATGTGAATGGGTGATAACCTAATAGAAATCAAGGCTTATAAACTAAATTAAATAGAATCAACTAAAGTAAAGAAATATATAAATATATGATCATTGATATAATTTGACCATATTCATCTCAATGTAATTAAATATGGAACATTGAATTTAAAGACCAACGAATGTATGCTGAATTTATCATTCAGATGATAAAGTCTGATAAATATCAGAAATGATATGAATAACAGATTGAGCAACAAGCAAAATGGCAAGCATCTGAAAGTCTGCTATAAGTCAGATAGTGGTTCTAATCCACTACAGATTGTGAGCAACAGAGCCAGAGCCAGAAAGTGAAAGTGCACAAATAACCAATAACTGTGAGTTGTAGATTTTACTTTAACGGCAAATTATGTGAACTGAGACTTTTGTTGCTTTATTCTGATTTATTTGGCATTCTGATCTTGAGCTTATTGATATATTATCATAGTATATTTACTATGATTTGTTGAGCTGAGTATTTCTTCTTATAGATTCTATTCTTTGACGAGTCATTTGATTGTTAAGCTTAACACCACCACTATTGCTCAGTGTTGGGTTAATGTTAGGCTTATGATGTGCTGATTTACGTGATGAAAGCACAGAGGGTAGCTAGAGCTGAGCATTCTGATGATACCCATACAACAATTACTGGTAGCTAGCCTAGTACGTGGCTGATCCCCACTAATGATGCGTGTGTATGGTGTTATCATTATCCGAGCATTCCTTATGAATTTGTCTAAAAGTCTCAAGAGCAACAACAGTTTTATAACTGGGGGCTGAGCAAAGACGCGCATCAAAAGAGCATTAAATTGGCCAATGTCCCTTCGAGATTTGAGCTGTGCATGAGCCTAGTGCAGTGCATGAACAATAGAGCTGAGCCGTGCATGAGCCGAGTGCAGTGCATGTGCTTTCCGCGTTCATAATTGCATGTTAAATGTGAAATTCTACATTCTCACTAAGCAAATAAGCTTACCCTGTTGTTGCATTATTTTTCAGGTAAAGGCAAAGGGATTGGCTGGACCTAGTTCTTAGGTCAGGACTTCGAAAGATCTTGAAGTGCTTTAGAACCTGTTTCAACACCTTGGTATTTGATTGATAATAGAGCTTTGGGGTTCGGGGTTAGTCTATATTTTGTGCTTTGATGTAATAGTCTAGAAGTCTGTCCCTATTACTTAATTTTGTCTCTGATTGTAATTAACTGTAATTCCGCACTGTTAATTTTATCTTAGTTTCATGATTGATATTGCGTTGCTACTGGGCCTAGACTTAAGACCTTTGAGAAATCTTGGGTCTTACATTGTATATGAGTTTGTTATTGTATATTATTTGTATATGATTTTAAATTTATACTTGTATAATATATTTGAGTTTGTAAGTAAGATTTGTATGTGTAGGTCCCGAGAGGTTCCCAAAGTATATAGTTATAAGCTGTAGAGGGGGGGTGAATACAGCAATTTAAAAACTACACACTATTTTCTCAATGTTTGTATGTATTATCAACAATTTGTTAATTACAAACAAGCTTGAATGCGGAATAGTTCAAGCTGAGATGACAGATACAACAGTATGCTTACTAGTCTAAGACAGACTCAAACTAGTATACAATGAATACACTCACTAAGAAGCACTCACTGTGTTTACAAGACTCAGAGGGACAGCTTATGTAGGACAGCTTAGACACAAAGAAACTGTATTACACAAGCAGGCTTGCATGCATGAAAACACACTTGCACGTTCACTCTTGGGTTTCAGCACTTAGCTTTCTTCACTCCTCTTTCTGTCCTTAGAAGCTTCCTTTTATACTCACTTAGAGGATCTAAGAGAAACATCTTCATTGGACGGAATGAAAAAGGAGAAGTCTTGTTGAAAAAGACAACATAACCTTTTCTGCACTTTTCTGAAAAGCAGACTTGTCTTCACATGTGCAGAACTTTTGTCTTTTTACTTTGTCTACTGTTGCATTGCCTTTAACTAATTTAGGAATGTCAACTTTGCGTCTTTCTTCCTTGTAAAGGCCTATTTTGATATAAGAAAAAGGTCTGTCACCCTTTTTCAAATAACCTTTTGTCTTCATGTACAGAACAGCTTGGGCAGGCTGAGCAGTTCTGATTTCCACTTTGTCTTCGACTTTGTAAACTGATCTTGTAGTAAAAAACAATACATGATGACTTGGAAACAAATTCCATAAAGTGTTTAGCCTGTTCACAAAGAACAGGTTCTGTTCACAAAGAACAGAACACTTTAAAAATGCCCAAGCTGCTCAACAGTGTAGAGCAGCGTAGACAGTTTATGTCCAGCCTGTTCAGCAGACAGAGCAGCTTGGACAAACTGTCTTAGTTGCAACACATGCAACATATAGAACAGCTTTAGACTGATATTGCAAATCATTTTCAGGTTTCAATAAGGCATGTAACAGGCCTTAAATTCAACCTTCAAATGCATCAACAGGTTTGATTATAAATCTCCCCCTCAGATGTAGAACAGGTTTGACTGAGGCCTTTTTGTGCCTAACAATCTCCCCCTATTTGCAATAACCAGTCCAAGCTGGTCTTATCAAAAATCACTATATATTTTTACAGTACATTTGCTGAAATAAAATTACAACATTACAGTAAAGTAAAAGATCAGTTTATATATACACTGATTCTTGACTATACTAGAACAACACATGTTCTTACAAGAGTACAACTAATGTACTAATGTATTTTACAACTAATGTAAAAGCAAAAATTACAACTTATGTAATAATGTACAACTAATGTACAGGATGTACAACTAATGTACAAGATGTTTGGACTGTTTGAGTTGGGAGCAGATAATGGCAAGCCTGTCCAACTGATGGACAGCTTCCATTCTTCACCTACCCAGATGGTAGATGGACTTCATATCAGTGGAGAAGGATCCTGAACCATCCTTTCCAATTCTTCCCTTGTATCCTCAAGTTCCTCAATTTCACTTCTGATAATCATGAACTTGGGATCATTGAGCTCTCCTCTTTCATAGAAGCCTCTGAGCTGATCCCAGATGGCTGCTCTCCATTTGCTAGACTGCCTGAAAGAAACTGCAAGTCTGAAGGCGGCAAGTTGTCTCAGATCAACTTTGTACAGTTCTGAGGCTCTTTGGAAGCATTTCTTCTGAGTTAGGGGATCTACAAAAAATGCCCCCAGCTCAGGTTCTTCTATAATCTTGCCATCCTCAAACTCTATTCCTTTAGGCAGACTATGATCAACTCCTTTTATTTCAAGGGCATAGTCGCCCTGTTCTATCAGTGTGAGGAGTAGCTCCATCTCTGTATCCTTCTTTGTTCTCCTGGCCTTTATTTTTGGATGTGTCACAAAGACACCTTCACTTATTTCCTTAGATATTAGGCCAAGATTCTTTACTCTTTCCATCAACTTCTTGACATATGCCCTGATCTGTTTAGCAGCTTCAGATTTTGATTCACTCAGGGCAACTGCCAGCTCAATCCACTCCCTATATCCCATTTGAGCTACATCAGTGTGGTCATAAGTTTCCAATTCAGGGCCTGTTGCACCCATCCTTGTTATTTTAAGCTTCCACTGACTGCCTTTCTTTGAAATTGGGACAGCTTTGACAATTGCTTCCTTGGCTAGTCTTCTCTCAGCAACATCATGAAATTTTTTCTTAGCCAAGTTGTCAAAGTGGTATTGAGCTCTTGCATGAGGTACTGTTGATTTGGTCACAGAGACCTGAGTACCTTTCTCTACTTCCTTCTCTTTTTCTCCTGCTGATTGCCTGGCAGCTTCCATTATTTTCTTTTGCACCTCCAAGGTAGACATTTTAATTTTCTTTGCTTCTTGGAGGGCAAAGGACTTAGCAGCTTTGGCAGATTCTTCTTCTTTTCTTAATTCCTCCAGAGCTTGAAGCTGTTCTTCCCTAAACTCAAAGTATTTGTGCATAGGGAGGCCCATCTCTTTGGCTCTGGCCTTGTGAAATTGTATTTCTGCCTGTTTCTGCTGCATAGGATCCTCAGCTACCTTTTCTTTTCCTTTAGCTGCTGCTTTAGTGACAGCAGCTTCAGGAATTTCTTCTTCTTCTTCTTCTTCTGATAAAATAAGGTGCCTCCTTTTGCTGCTAGGCCTGTCCTCAGGAATGATTTCCTCCCCCTTAGACTGAGCAGGGCTTGGAGAGACAGCCTGAGTAGGCATAGCAGCTTGAGAAGCACCTTCAGCTGCACCTGTTTCAAAAATCTCTGCTGGCTGACCAGTGTGAGTTGCAGACACTGGTATCTCCTTAGGAGAAGAAGTTTTCTCCCCCTTAGACTTAGTCTTCGAGGCAGATGACTTCTCCCCCTTTGAAGGAGATGAAGCAGCGACTTCAACATCTGGTCTGCCTGAAGACACAAAGTCAGCAGGCTTGCCAGCAGGTTTAGAGGGTTTAGGACCAACAAGGCTGTTCACTAAGTAAGCCAAGTTATCCTTCACCTCACTAAGTTGGGAAAGACAGGTCTGAAGAGAAGATGTGTGGGAATCAGCAAGAGAGGTAAGCTTAAGAATATTTTCCCTATCAGACGCTGTGAACAGCAGAGATTGCAGCTGTGCAAGATGAAGTTCTAGTGAATCTCGCACATCAGCAAGGTCTGATGATACAGAGTTGGATAGGGAACCAATGATGGTCTGTAAGCTGGCCAAAGTGGCTGGAAGTGTAGAGTTGCAAGAAGTGAGAAGTGATGACAGCTGTTGAGAGATGGCTGTCATTGAGGACACAGAGTCCTGCTGTATGGAAAGAATAGAAGAGAGAGAGTTGGATACAGTTTGCAGCTGTGCAGTGAGTGCAATCAGCTGTGGAGAGTTGTCAGTTTGGGGAGTGACTGGGAAGGATTCTTTGAACATATCAAAGAAGCCTTTGAGCTGCTCAGACACAGAGTCTGAGATGATGGATGGTAGGGAGTGCATGGTGTTTTCCAAAGAACCAACTTTGTTGGTCAGCAAAGAAAGCTGATCCTTCAAAGGCAGGTCTTTGGGAGATGGTGGTGTATGGGTGGATTGTTTGGAGTGGGTAGATGGAGAAGATGATGATGAGGCTGGTGTTTGAGGATGTGATGGAGAGGGAAGAGGGACTTGGGACAGAAGCTCCATAGCCTGGGCAAAAGTAAGATGGCCCAGGTTGGAGGGATCAAGAGGTCCTTCAGCAGCGGCTGTAGCTGCATCACCAGGAGAAGGGGATGATGTTTGGGGCCTTTCAGATGCTGCTTGTGTTGCAACACCCTCATGAAGACCAGTGGTGGTTCCCTCTGCAGTGCCTTGGTCTAAAGGCACCTCATCATTGGGAGATGGGATATGCATTTCAACATCAGCAGTGGTGAAACCTGCTGATGGAATTTGCATTGAGGGAGCAGCCTCACCAGAGGGATGGTATGATCCCTGAGGTTCATCAGCGTGGGATATTGGTCCCTCAGCAGCTGTTTGGTGTTGAACAGCTGAATCATGGGGAACAGAAGTTTGAGGCTGAGCTGCTGATTGGTCTATATCAGCAGCGTGGGCACCTCGTGCAGACTCAGGGTGTGAGGAGATATGAGTGGGGGACAGTGTGGACACAGTATGGAGTGGAGAGGACTCCTGTCTTTCAATATCCTCAGCCTGTTGAGAGGCTGGAATAGTTGATGTGGGTATCTCCGTTTGTACAACTGGTTCCTGTTGGGAGGAACCAGAGGGTCTAGGCTGACTCAAGGGTGACTCAGATTGGAGTGAAGCAGGCTCCAAATGAGCTGAACCTGCTCCCAAAATAGGAGAGGCAGCTGGGGTTGCTTCTTTTTCAACTGAACCCTGTTGAGAGGGAACAGAGGTGGTGGATTTGTGGGCTGTTTTCTTTTTGGCTAAAGATTTTCGTTGGTAATGAATGGAGGATGTGGGTGATTGTGGAGTAGGAAGAGGATCTGTTTGGACAGGATGTGAGACTGGGCTAGGAACAGTGGGGCTGGCCTGTTCCATAGTCTCTTGTGCCACAGAGGCACCAGCCACAAAGGCTTCAGGCTCAACAGATGAACCAGGGTGAGGAGTCTGCTCTTCCTCAGCCACAGAGGCTAAAGGAACAGACTCAGATGGAGCTGATTTGGCCTTCTTTTTCACAGGCCCAGCTTCAGTTGCCAGGGTCCTTTTGACAAGCTTGGACCTGGCTTTGGATTTTCTGGTGGGAGCAGTCTCTGGATCCACCCTCACAGTAGAGGGTCCTTCCACCAAACCTAGCAGTCTCCTCATTGGTGTGGATAGAGGAGGCTCATTCTGCAGGACTGGAGTATAGAAAACTCTATTCCCTATAACTGGGAATGCAGCAGTCTTAAGTAAAGGCTGAGAGTTATAGAGACGCTCACCACAAACATGTCTGAAAATGAGGCTCAGAAACCTGGGATATCGAACAGCAGCTGGTCTTGACTCTTGCTGCACCAGGTTCCTCAGATTCACAAAAATCCATTTGGCCATATCCATGGTAGTTCCATCCACAAGCTGCAGAACTACAGGGATTTCATCACGGCTCAGTTGGTCAAAGGAACCAACTTTGCTGCTGAAGCACATCACCACAGAGGCGAATAAGAAGCTGTAGGTAGGAGAGAGGTCCTTCCTGAACAGAGTTGCTCCAACTTTTGGTTCTGCTACACCACAGAAGTGCAGCAGATTCTTCATCTGTTCATCTTCAGGCTGTGGTTGATCATATTTGTCAATCACAGGGAGTCGAAGAACTTCCCTGAGCAGATGAGTGTTGATCTCAATGGTCTGAGTCCCATTGAGTATGGTGCCCTTGATGACTTTGGATTCTGGAAGGTAGGCACAGGTATACCAGAACTCATACACCATCTCCTGGTACAGGACACCAGGAGATGCAGTCATGGCGTAGTTCAACGGATGAACTTTCAGAAACTCCACCATTTGTTCGTAACCCTTCCCCACATAGTTTTTGGGGATTGTGAGGTTGGCAATGTAGTTGGTGGGCTTAATGGTCAGCATCGTGGTGATGGATGAGTGTTTGACAACATCCTCACCAACGAACACTGGGAGAAAGGGATTAGGTCTGTGAGCCATTTGGGAGTTTTTGAGGTTTGGAGAAGCAGGAGACACTTAGTCGATTTTTAGGGTTCTCGAGGATTTCTGGAAATGATGAGGAAGACGAAGATGAAACAGTGGTTTGGTATTTATAGGATTTGAATGTGAGTGTGTATGAGAGAGAAGGTTTGGGCGGTTCGATTTGAAATGTTAGTTAACGGAAAACGGAACGGTTGTCCATGTCAGAAACATTTGTCAGACCACTTGACCTTTTTAATCACTAACACACGTAACCCACATTATCCGCAGTAATTAAGTTAAATAAAAACATAATTCAAGTAACTTAATTATGAAGAAAGGTAATTAAACTTCTAGTCTACGCTGTTGGTCAAACCTGTGATGATCAGAGTCAACACAAGGTTCTCAGTCTTCAAGCTGTTCTCCCTTCAAACTGTGCCTTCAGCCTGTTCTCTTTTGCAAGAATAGGTTGTGTTCAATAGTTGAACAGGTTACAAGACAAAGACTTGTAAGACAGTGTGAAAGGATGAACAGATTTGAGGATTGGACCATCAGAGCAGGCTGGATTTACAACCTGTTGTTGTTCAGCCTGTTCTATGCTCAAGCTGTTCAAGTTTTTCAGAAAATTGGCTAAGTACAGGACATGCATAGCCTGTTCTGTCTAAGCTGTTCTGAGAAACTTGAGCAGTGTGAGACATACAACTTCGTAGACTTGAGAGAACACTTAGTCACTCTTGTTTAACATGCCCAGCTTGCTGACAAGGTAATTAAACCTTGTTTCATCCAGAGGTTTGGTGAAAATGTCTGCAAGCTGTTCATTTGTGGAAATAAAACTTACCTCCACATTACCTTTCTGAATGTGATCCCTGATGAAGTGATGTCTGACTTCAATATGCTTTGTTCTTGAATGAAATACTGGATTGTTGGAGATGGCTATGGCACTTGTGTTATCACACAGAATAGGAGTTTTCCTATACACAAGGCCATAATCTTCAAGCTGATGCTGCATCCACAGAATCTGCCCACAGCAGCTTCCAGCAGCAATATACTCAGCTTCAGCAGTAGAAGTGGACACTGAGTTCTGCTTCTTGCTACTCCAACTGATCAACTTTCCACCAAGAAGTTGACATCCACCTGTTGTGCTTTTCCTATCTAACCTGCAGCCTGCAAAATCAGAATCTGAATAACCTGTTAGTTCAAGGCTTGAGTCTTTGGGGTACCAAAGACCCAAACCTGGTGTACCCTTCAGGTATCTGAAGATTCTTTTAACAGCAGCTAGATGTGATTCCTTTGGATCAGCTTGGAACCTAGCACATAAACAGGTGGCAAACATAATATCAGGTCTGCTAGCAGTTAAGTAAAGCAAGCTCTCAATCATGCCTCTGTAAGCTGTTACTGAAACAGCTTTGCCACTGGCATCAACATCCAATTTTACATTGGTTGCCATTGGGGTTTTAATAGGAGAACTTTGATCAAATTTAAACTTTTTCAAAAGATCTAAAGTGTACTTTCTTTGATTTAGAAAAATTCCAGTTGAGGTTTGTTTAACCTGTAATCCTAAAAAGAAAGTTAGTTCTCCCATCATACTCATTTCATACTT
>JAANYP010007039.1:0-74272 GCA_020465985.1 Centrapalus pauciflorus | reverse complement strand
CCATTCTTGATAATCTAATTATGCAATTAGATCTTTGTAACTTGCGAACTACTCTTCATTTTATTTGGGATATGTAAAACAATCAAATTTTTTAAAGTTTTATCAAAATATTTTTCCTAAAAAACGTCCATGTAGTGGTCGTTCGTTATGATTATGGGTACGCTTCCGCACTCGTCACGCCTCGCTGCCAACCGGGGTAGCAGGGTGTGGCAGATTGGTATCAGAGCCAGGTTATAGTGAACTAGGTTGCATTAGTACCCTAGACTATAACTTTTACAAAAACTAAACTTTCTTACTTCAACAACTATGAACTTATGTATGGACCCTAATGACAGAAACATGTCAAACAATACGGTTGTTATCATCTTTGACTCCGAGGATGAATAGCCACCCATGGAACAAGGAAGCCAAGGTGACACTGAGATGTACTTTGGATCGGAGACGCACCCAGACCCAATCAATGACGAGGAACAGGACCCGTCAAAAAACGAGGAGGGCAATTGTGACCTTGCAGCACAAATTGCTCCACCATCACCGCGACGTGTTCCATCCCCTACACCCTATTCAGAAGCCATTCCAATGGACCATTGAGGAAGTTCACCCCCAGGAAAAGGTGTGACTGGCACAATGGGAGTCTATCCCGGTACCTGCCCATCAGCCAAGCCCGTCGCAGCAGCGATGGGCGGAAATAAGACAGTGGGGGTGGATGTCTCACACTCTCCAAGAGTGAAGAAACGAGGAAGGGATCCCAAGCCAGCTTGAAGTCGGAAGACCATCTTCTTCGCAAGTGCCAAGACTTACCCAAAGAACCTACGCAACAAACAGTGCCTCTGTTTGTGGCGAGGGCCGCAAGACACGACCTCCAATTTCGACAAATCCACCAGGAGGTCGTTAAGATCTCTGCAAGGATTAAGCAGGAGGCAATGCAAAAAACTAACATACATCGGGCCAACCAGAATACCTAGGCGATTCAACAAGACGGAATCGAAGAATTGTGACAGCGTCTAGCAGAGCGCGAAGCCCGCAATGCAGAGCTAACCTAACGACTTAACGCTCTGGAGTACGGGGAAACCCCAGAGGCATCTCATACGTAGTGCCCCTCTAACATCCTATTGTATTTCCCTAGGATTTACTATCTGATGTATCTTTAGGTATATAAGGCTTGAAAATTTTTCAGAAAAATTCCCAACCATATCATGTATAAAGATTAGGTATCAAACACTTTTAATGGAGAACTTAAGTTTTAACTACAACTCTGTGTATGAGGAGATGTAACTATGAATATCTACCTCAGAAATTTCAAACCCATAGACTTATCCTCTTACCCCATTAGATACCACTTATGCATTTCTACTATTTGATACCTGTGCCGATAGGAGATTTATATCCATTAAGTCTAGTAAGCAGATAAATGACATTCTTACACCATTAAGTGCCACTTATGCTATTGAGGTTGATGACAGTAAGACACTTAAAACAAATAATATACTACGAGGATGCTCATTAGAATTGGTAGGTTGACTCTTTGAAATAGACTTGATGCCCGTCAAACTGGGGAGTTTTGACGTGGTCATAGGCATGGATTGACTATTGAAAAACCATACGGAAACAGTGCGCAACAAGAAGACGGTTCACATACCCTTAGCTGATAAGAAGGTCCTTATTGTCCAAGGCAAACTAAGAAATACCAAAGTATGCATCATCTCCAGCATTAGGACCCTGAAGTTTCTACGAAATGGTTGTCAGGTAATCCAAGTCCACATGACGGAGAAGGAGAAGAAGAAGAAGCAGCTCGAAGATATTCCTACTATTTGTAATTACCCCAAAGTTTTTCCAGAACACTTACCTGGGCTCCCACCATCGAGGCAAGTCGAATTCCAAATCGACCTAGAGTCAGGTACTGCACCAATGGCTCGAGCACCATACCGATTAGCCCCATCAGTAATGTAGGAATTGTCCAACCAGATGAAGGAGCTCTTAGATACAGGGGTTATCAAATCGAGTTCCTCACTTTGGGGAGCTCCAGTTTTGTTCGTAAAGAAGAAGGATGAAACCTTCAGAATATGCATCGATTACAGGGAGCTAAATAAGCTAAAAGAACCGGTACCCACTCCTAAGGATCGATGACTTGTTTGACCAACTCCAAGGATCAAGCTTCTATTCGAAGATCGACCTGAGGTCTGATTATCATCAGGTTAGAGTCCGCAAGAACGATATTCCGAAGACAGCCTTCGAATCCCGTTACGGTCATCATAAATTCCTAGTAATGCCATTTGGATTAACCAATGCCCCAACAGTATTCATGGACCTCATGAATCGGGTGTGCAAACCTTATTTAGACAAATTCATGATTTTCCTCATGAATGACATCTTAATTTACTCACGATACAAGGAGGAGCACGAGCAACATTTAAGACTGATTCTGGAGTTGTTTGAGAAAGAACAACTGTATACCAAGCTTTCTAAGTTTGACTTTTGTCTAAGAGAGGTGAAATCCCTCGGTCACGTGATCAATAGTAAAGGAATCCAAGTCGACGCCGCAAAGATTAAGGCTATTTGGAATTGGTCAACTCCTCGAACCCCCTTAGAGATACGTCAGTCCTTAAGACTTGCCGCTTATTATAGGCAATTATCAAAAATTTCTCAAAGATCACCGGATCTCTAACAAAACTGACCCGAAAAGACATTAAGTATGATTGGGGTGAGGATCAGGAGACATCATTTCAGTTATTAAAGCACAAACTGTGTAGCGCGCCTATTTTGTCCTTACCCGAGGGAAGCGATAACTTTGTAGCTTACTGTGACGCTTCACACAATGGGTTGGGATGTGTGTTGATAAGGTCATAGCTTATGCTTCATGACAACGCAAGGTTCACGAGGTGAATTACACAACACATGATTTAGAGCTGGGAGTAGTAGTCTTTGTCTTTAAGACGTAGAGTCATTAGTTGTCCGGTATGAAGTATACTGTATTGACAGACCATAAGAGCCTCCAACACATCTTGAACAAGAAAGAGTTAAATATGAGGTAGCATCGTTGGATGGAGCTATTAAGTGATTACGACTGTGAAATTCGTTATCACCCAGGGAAAGCTAATGTGGTTGCAGACGCTTTGAGCCGAAAGGAACTTGCTAAGCCATTAAGAGTACGAGCCCTAGTTATGACCATTCAACCAAACCTTCCTTCCTTAATTCATGATGCACAAGTGGAAGCTGTTAAGGAGGAAAATATGAAAAATGAAGCCCTGCAAGGAATGGATAAATAGTTTGAGATAAGGGCTAATGAAAATCGATACTTCATGAATGGAATCTGGTTACCCTGTTTTGGTGGAGTAAGAAATCTGGTTATGGATGAAGGACACAAATCAAGATATGCCATTCACTTCGGATCCGATAAAATGTATCATGACCTCAAGGAGCTATACTAGTGTCCTGACATGAAGGCTGGCATTGCCACATATGTCAGCAAATTCCTAACATGCTCCAAAGTTAAAGCAGAACATCAAAACCATCTGGGTTATTGCAGCAACCAGAGCTTCCCCATTGGAAGTGGGAACGGATAACCATGGACTTCATAAAAAAAACTCCCGAAGACATCCAGTGGGTACGATACCAATTGGGTAAGTGTCGACCGCCTAACAAAATCCGCGCATTCCTACCAATCAAGGAGACCGACAGGATGAATAAGCTAGCCCAAATCTACCTCAAGGAAGTCGTCTCCAGACACAGAGTGCCTATTTCAATCATTTCGGATAAGGATAGCAGATTTACATCTTGATTTTGGCAATCGTTACAGCAAGCTTTAGGTACAAACTTGGACATGAGTACCACATATCACCTTCAGACCGATGGTCAGAATGAAAGAACGATCCAAACCCTAGAACATATGTTAAGAGCCTGTGTGATGGATTTTGGGAAGTGTTGGGATACCCATTTGCCCTTAGTAGAATTAACATACAACAATAGCTATCACTCGAGCATTAAAGCTAATCCGTTTGAGACACTCTACGGGCGAAAGTGTCGATTGTCGATTTGTTTGGCAGAAGTAGAGGTTAGCCAAATCACCAGCCCTGAGATCATTCACGAAACTACCGAAAAGATAGTACAGATTCGGAACCGATTAAGGATCGCGCGGGATCGGCAGAAAAGCTACGCTGATATCAGACGAAAGGATTTGGAATTCCAGGAGGGAGATCAAGTAATCCTGAAAGTCTCGCCTTGGAAAGGCGTAATCCGTTTTGGGAAACGATGAAAAACTCAATCCTCGTTATACCGGGCCATTCAAGATTTCCAAAAGAATTGGCCCGGTAGCCTACCGACTCGACCTGCCCCTAGAGCTAAGTAATGTACATAATATCCTCCACGTGTCCAACCTAAATAAATGCTTCTCTGATGAAACACTCGTCATACCCATGGACGAACTGGAGCTAGATGATAAGTTTAACTTCATTGAACAACCCGTAGAAATAATGGACCGAGAAGTCAAGAAACTAAAGCATAGCCGAATTCCGATAATAAAAGTCAGATGGAACTCTAAGCGAGGCCCTGACTTTACATGGGAACGCGAAGATCAATTTCGTGAAAAATACCCTCAGTTATTCTCAAATGCTCAATCAGTGGAGAATGCGAGCTAATTTCGGGACGAAATTCCCTTAACAGGGGGAGACTGTAACATCCGGCACTAAACCAGGTTAGCAACTATGACCTAATACATATTTATTAGCAAGTTATAACATAATCAGTGATCATTAACAATTAATCAAGGTGATTAAAAAGTTCATACGGAAATTCAAGTCAATTAGACACAATTTCATCGGTGCGATGAATTCACAAATTAATTAATCTAATCGATTTGCGATACGATGGATTTATTCAACTAAGTACATAATTAAATTAAGATTAGTAACACTAATAATGCATTAATACACTTACTTAACATTAATTATGGAAGACTAAAACAATTTATTAAACAAATGCATTCAAAAGTATTTATGAATTTACATAAAAAGGGAAATAAAAGAATACAATCTAAATACATTTATACAAAAAAATGAAAATACATGATAATATCTTCAGAAAATCCAGCCATAGCTAGTACAATACTAGCTTTTCACTTCAATTTTATGATTACACAACCCATCTAAATCAAATCCTGACACCATCCTCCTTTCATTTCACCATCTTCTTTCATTTTATCCAACACTTCACTCCACCTCCACTTTGCAAGACTCAACCTTTCTCTATAAATAGAAGATCAATCTTTCATTCATTCTCACACCTTTGCAAGAGCAAAAAACCTCTCATCTTTCTCTCTAAAAAACGTCCATAGCCACACACACAACCAAAGTTGTTTTCTTTCTTTATTCTTCAAGAATTCAAGCTTTTTAAGAGTTTCTTTGGTGAAACTAGTTCAAGAACAACTCTTCTACTCATTTTCATTCTTCTAGCACATCAAAGTAAGTAAATACTAGTTTATATAAGTCTTTCATAATATATATAATCACCAACAACAACATGTTTCATAAAAACTCAAGTTTATAAACTAGTTTTGATTTAAGTTTGTTTTCTTCAAATGTGTTTGTAAATATATAAACAAATTATGTAAGTATAAATATTATGAAAATAAGTTATATAAATGTGTTTCATAACCTTTTATACATGTGGTTTTTGAATAAACAACAAGAAGCACAAGTTGTTTCAAGTTTATGAAATCCGGATTTTCGGCAAAAATATTATGTCGACTTTGAAAAATCATAACAAATTCATAACTTAACGAAATAAGTTGATTCTTGTCTCAAAAGTTAGATCTGCGTCTTAACTAAAAATCTGGAGGTTTTCATAATTTAATATGGAGTTTGAACACCCAAATATTGTTTGGGAGCCCGGAAGTTTGACAGCTCAAAAATGGCCAACATAGGGTTTTTAACGAACATTTTCCCTAACCTAAACACCTCGAAAAATGGTTGTTCTTAACTTGAAAAACTCTTTGTATATAGTAGTTTTTTGACTATGAAAACCAAAGCCCAAATCGTTTTGGAGCTTGGTCAAAAATAGCCACAAAGTAGGCCGAAAAACCTTTATACATACATATTATCATATATATGGGAGTTATTCAGTCCCTCATATCATTTAGAACTCGGTTAAACGCGTCCGGTGTCGTCACTCATCAACAACGCAAACCTTTGTTTTTAGGCTCGATTTTACCATCAACTTACGATGAGTCTTCATAGCCCTTATTTTCACTATCTATTGACGTGGAAATACATGCACTATTTTCATATGGACATCAAAACTACTTATTTCTTATATGTATTACACATGTGTTTGTGTGGATCCATCAGCCCTCATATCATGAACCGTTAATTACATTTATTTGTAAGCGCAAAAATATTGTGGATAGATCTATCGGGAGTCATGTCCCCCATTCGGGTTAGTCTGACCTGCTCACAGTGGAATGCATATATATTTAACACACTGTATTACAGTCGGGAATACTGCACAGCGCAAACTCATTTAATAAGCTTCGGTTGCATGATGGTTTATGTAATACATACATGGAATTTATGCTTTATAAATTCAACTTATCTATTAATGTCCATACAATTGGTCTTTTCGCTTAAACCTATGAGCTAACCAACAATTTGTTGACGTATTTTAGCATGTATTTTCAGGTATTTAAGACATGCTCATTTATCAGAAGCATTCCAAGGCTTATGTTAATTTTGGAGTCGCATCATTTTCAAACCCGTAGATTTATTTTCACCATTCTTGATAATCTAATTATGTAACTAAATCTCTGTAACTTGCGAACTACTCTTCATTTTATTCGGGATATGTAAAACAATTAAATATTTTAAAGTTTTATCAATAAATGTTTCCTAAAAAACGTCCATGTAGTGGTCGTTAGTTATGATTATGGTTACGTTTCCGCACTCGTCACGCCTCGCTGCCAACTGGGGTAGCAGGGTATGACAGAACTTGTGTGACTTAATTTCATGGCTTATGCCCTTAAGAACTTATTCTCACATCAAGAACTTATCTTCACAATCATGAACTTAACATGTAAATGTAAACATCATACACAATTTTGAACAAACACACATGACTTGTATTAATAAAGCCCTATCTATTACATATGACTATCTATTACATATCTAGACTGCTATCGTCACACAGGGTGTACCAACATGAGATCCACTGTTAACTGATCAGAGGCAGCTACCATGCTATCTCCTTTCCTTGAGGAGGACTAGGCCAAAAGATGACCTAAAAGGGTCAGTGAACCCTCTTGGATCGCCTGACCAGGCCTCAAGCTCTCTGCATAAGAACGATACACGTTGGTGGCTTCAAACCCCTCTAGATCATTTGAAGACAGATATTCCAGTACGCTCATAACTGTAAAAAGGCATAGAGAAATAAAACAAAAGGGACTTAGTAAACCCAAAAAACTGGAAGGCCAAATTATACAACACAAGAAGAAAAATCCTACCAATATCCCCTTTCGACAGCACAGGGAGAGAATCAGAATTACCCCAACGGGATTTATCCCCAGCAAGGCAAGCACAGGGTTAGGGTAGGTCCTTAGCCTAAAGCTCTGACGGGCTAACAAGGCAAGGAGATCAACAACTAAATCTCTGGCTTCAGGAGGACACGTCAATGAATGAGGACGACCCTCTGCTCTCCATACCAAGAGGTCTCTATCAGCGGAGGGAACAATAGTGTCATCTATCCAAAAGAACAAGTTACGCCATTCACGTAACCCTTGTGGCGGGTCAGTGAATATGGCAAGCACCAAAGCTTTTCTACTCTCAAAACTGAACCAATCTTTCAGACAGGTTAACTTGAAGAAATATCGAAATAAGGTAATGGAAGGAACTCCTCCAAGGGCCTTACAAGATGCCTCGAAGACAGTTGCGCGCATGGTGGCCAGGGGAGACATTTGCCAAGGGTGGACTTCATAGTGCTTCAATAAAGCCAAATAAAAGGGAGAAAAAGGCAACCTAAGATTGCCAACAGAATACTGTTTGGTATACAAAGCGATTTTACCGGCAGGAGGAAAAAGGGCCACTGCTCGATG
Source organism: Centrapalus pauciflorus (assembly GCA_020465985.1). Lineage (NCBI taxonomy): Eukaryota > Viridiplantae > Streptophyta > Magnoliopsida > Asterales > Asteraceae > Centrapalus > Centrapalus pauciflorus. The sequence continues at coordinate 66,195 of JAANYP010007039.1, read as the reverse complement.
ACCACAGAGTTGGGGATGAAACTCCTCGGGAACCCCATATTCTACTAGGAAATCCTTGAATACATCGGTCGATAAGGCGCAGGGCACCTTGTCAGCTGAAGGTGTGCTGTGGGCATGGCAAGAAGAAGATAGTTAAAGAGAAAGAGAATGCCTAACCCGAAGAAAGAGGGTCGTCGGAGAAGAAACCAAATAAAATGCGCCGGAGAAAGAAAGAAAAAAAAAGATTACAATGGGTGAAGAATAAAGTGGCAGAGATAAAATTTTCAAATTCCATAACCTTTTGGCGTTACTTCGGGTAATGGTGTAAAAGGCGGGAACGGTTAGGACACGTGTCGTCGCCCCACCCTCTCTGCCTGTAACTGACGAAGAGACGTAACAACAAGGAAACACACCACACGCGCGTGAAGCGCCGCACCATCATGATCTTCTTTAATTAGCGATGACGTCAGTTTCTGAAGTCGTCCAATCAATCGTCGCTAGTCATGCCATATGAATTAAAAACTTACTTTATTTAAAACATTCGGATGGAAGGAATTCTAAAGGTTCACAATCACGAGGTGGCTATTATGAAAACAAGAAATTAGCCACAACTTCTTGTCATCTCGTCTGGCACCCCCTAATCACTTCGCCTGGCACATTCTAGGCATTAGGCGGTATAACCACCTCACCTGGCTCATTCCAGGCGCTAAGTGGTGTGACCGTCTCACCTGGCACATTCTAGGCACTAGGAGGTATAACAACCACACATGGTACATTCCAGGCGCTAAGTGGTGTGCTCGTCTTGCCTGGCACATTCTAGGCACTAGGCGGTATAACCACCTCACCTGGTACATTCCAGGCGCTAAGTGGTATGACCGTCACGCCTGCCACATTCTAGGCACTAGGCGATATAATCACCTTGCCTGGCATATCCCATGCGATAGGTGGCCTAACTACCTTGTTCCCGATGATTAAATAACTTGGTCCTTCCAACTTACTAATTCAAGGTCAGTCTTTCAGTTACACTTCTTAAGCTATATGACTTATTAATCTTGACAAGGAATTGAGCTCATAGGTTCTAGAAAAACTACATCTTTTCACTAGAACTTGGGGGACTTGATCATATATGCCCAATCTTATATATAAATATGTGGATTGGTCCAAAGGCCCACCTATCCCTTCTAATGACACCGCAAGTCCATACCCGAGTCCATGGCTTTCCATCTGACCCGAGGGGACAACTAGGAACGATAATAAGAGTCCTAGCAGGAAGATCCTGTCAGGAAAGGTACTGCCCAGAAGAGCGCGCATAAGGGCGACTCCCTATTAGTTCACTAGGAGCAGGGAAGGACAACCCCGCGCATGACCTGGTCAACCAATGAGAGTCATCCACAGGAGCGCCTCACTTTCTAGTAGGGACGTATAAATAAGACAACATTCTGCTTGGTAAAGGGTAATGCTCATTACTATCCCTTCATACTCTCCCAATTGACACCTTCATCATGCATGCTAACTTAAGCATCAGAGTGTCAATGTGTCAGGATCTAAAACTGAATAACCAAGATTAACTGATTTGAAATTTATCAGAGTATAAATCAATAATCTTGCTTTGAATCAAAGTTTAATTAAGAAGTTTGCAGAATAACACTTAATTATTTTAACAAAAACTTTCAGAACCAATGAAGCATAAAACATAAGAAGTAATCAAGACTGTTTGTATTGCTGAATTCAATGATTACAATCACCTCTAATCTGTTTGATTAGACGAAGAACACAGACTGTTCTTAGGGTTTTACAACCTTAGAGGCTTAAGAAAACTTAATCAACAAAGCAATTACAGACTCAAAAATATGCAGAAACTCCTATACAATAGAAAACCTATTCTGTCTATTTATATTGCTTTTTGGACTTGTTTCCTTGAAGGACTATGACTTCTCTGATAGTAGATATGCTGGAATCTTCATGTAGATATCGTTTCCTGAAAATCAGCACTTTCTGTTTCTGAAACTGTTGAGCAGCTTGAATCTCTTGACAGCATGAACTGAGCAGCTTGAGTTGTTTTGCTCTGGCAGCTTGAACTTTTACACTGGCAGCTCGAGTTTCTTCAACTAGCAGCATGAACTTTGTATTTACATGTAAAATCTACTAACAGTCTGAGAAGTCTAAACTAACAGCTTGAATGTACTTAAACTATTTCCCAACAATCTCCCCCTAACTTAAATTCTTTACAAGACTTTAAGTTCTATAAAAACATGGAAATAAATAAGTAAACTGTTATTTACAAACCAAGGCTTTCAAAAACTCACAACTGTGCAAGCTTATGATCTATAGCCTTCAAAAATTCTCTCTTCATCTCTTCTTACCACAAGATATTCTAGCTGATTTGATTTTCAGCAGCATATCTTTTGAAAAATTGAAATACTCAAGATTGAAGAAAATACCAGACCCATCTGTGAATTTGATTCTGAATGTCTTTGATTTGACAAACAGATCAATCTGCTTGATCTTTTTCCCTTTCTTTTCAGCATCTTCTATCTCTTGTCTTGCAAACTCAGAATCAACCACTGTACTTAGATCTTTGATGAGTTGCTTGACTTGTGGAAGAGCAGACCTTACTTGTGTAACTGACCCTATATTGTACATCTTTATCAATTCATCTCTGGTCAGCTTCTGTACTATCTGCCAAAAAGTGTCATACTCTTCTTCAGGTCCGGACTCTCTTCTGATTACAAACTTTACTCTCAAGTCACGGTCATCCAGTGACTTAGCAAACCAGTAGTTAATTTGAGGCTTTGTAAAATCATGCTGATCAATCAGCTTCTCTATCTCCATAGCCTTTTGTAGTTGTTGCTCAAAGAGCACTCTCTTAACCGATGAAGGAATAGGGACAGCTGCTTGATCAGTGGGAGTAGGTGCACTGGCACCAGCTTCAGTTTGGACTGATTGGGTTGTTGGTTGGACTTCTTGGGATGGTTGAGCTTCTGGAGAGACTGTTGTTCTCTGTCTTTTGTCCATCTCCTTATCATGAATCTCCTGCAGCCTTTCAGTAGACATGGACTGAGCCATTTTCTTTGGAATACCTGCTGCAAAGGCAAAATTGATAAGAAATCTTCTATGCTCAGCCTTGGAGTGCCCTGTTGGCATCTTTCTTTTCCTTGCTCCTTGCTTGACCACAAACCCCTTTAAGTAATCACCTAAAGTCTCATCATCATCCATTGGGGTTTGGGCTTGCTGCTCTAATTCTTTGTCTTGTTCTTCTGCTATTTTTCTGGCAACTTCAGCATCAAAGGCAATTTGGGCTTCTTTTGAGGAAAATTTATGCTTTGGAGACTCAATGAGAATGCCCTTGCCCTTGTCTTTTGTAGCAGATGTTGTAGCTTGGACTGTGCTTGATGGAGCTTGAATTCCTTCTCTGATCATAACTCCAGTGGGTTTTGAAGGAACAGCTTGAGTTTCTAGGCTAACAGCTTGAGAAGCTGTTGGGACTGCTAGCCTAGAAACTGGAACTGTTGGTGCTGCTTGGATTGTTGTTGTTGGAGCTGCTTGGACTGATGTGGGAACCTCCTGATTCTCCCCCTTTTTGGAAGCATTGGTTTGGTCAGAAGAAACCACAACCTGTGCCCCTTGGGTTTGAATCATCTGCTCTAACTTCATAATTTTATTTCCACAGAGTGTGAAGCCTCTGTGAAGATAATCCATTCGCTTATTTTGAGCAGCATCTGCCTGCTTGAGAGCAAAAATTTGAGCCCCCTGTGCAGCAATGATGGACATTTGATGGTCCAACATAGCTACAACAGGTTTGAGTCTGGGATTCGTTAAGAGCATTTGTTGCAGACTAGCCTCAAGATCAGAGAACACCTGAGGTGCTTGTGATCTATCACTGACATTAAGACCAGAGGTAGAAACTTCTGGGCCCCTCTTTTCTTGGTTCTGGGGACTTCCAGCTTGTGTTTGCACACTTGCTGTTGCCATGGGCGTGGTCTTAGCTATGTTGGCACTGTCCTGTGCCTCTTGTGCAGAGACATCAGTAGTGCCAGCCACAGAACCCATATGAACCATCTCTAAAGAGATGTTCACCTCCTGAGAGAGAATGGGAGTGTCCTCAACTGGTTCCCTTTGGATATTCTGTGCAGGAGTATCCTCCTGCACAGGGATATATGGCTCTTGCTGATGGGAGGAGGAGGAAGGAGCTCCTGGTCCCCTTTTTCTTTTGTATATGTTTCTGAGTGGGCGGGTTGGCTGTACAAAAGGATCAGAGGGAGTTTGTGTATCGGGAGGAGGGGGTTGGGGTCCTGGGGGTGTAGCAGTGATGATAGGCTGAGCCTGCTCAGGACCCTCTCCTCTGTTTCGTGGAATGATGTTCATCATTGCAGAAGGCAATGGAACATCTATTCTTACAAAATTGGCACTTGGCTTTAATAGCCTTTTGATTGAAGACAGTGAGTGCCTATGGGAAACATGTATCCGTTTATGTAAATGTGAAGATGTGCAGGTGTGTGCAATAATTTCTGCCAAAAACCTAGGATACATCAAAAATTTCCCATTCTTTAGGGAATGATGCCTTAACATCCCCTGAAAAATCATGTTAGAAAAATTAAACTGTTGGCCAGTAGAAAAGCACACTAAGGCAGTGGCAATATTTGAAGAAAACTCAGACCAACCAGTTCTTTTGGGGCTTAAACATTGCTGAATAATGTGCACAAGGTATTTCCATTTAGTAGAAAAATGTGCCTTAAGAAAAGTAAAAGAATCAGCAGGGCCCCTATAACCAATATTTTGAAGACCAAAATGTAAAGCTTGAAGGGATAGGTCGGTCATACCTGAGGCATCTTGAAGATGCAAGTGATGTCTGATGGATTCCTCAGTAATATTGATGACAGTTCCATCAATCTTGGATATGAGAGTAGGCACTCCATTGATGGTTTGAACAGATGCATGATTCCAAAACTGTTCAATATGGGAGATGTATATAGTAGGGTTTATGGTTAGGGCATAATGAATATGGGAGTGCCTGAGGAAATCCATCATTGCATGAAACGGTTGAAGTTCAGAGTGTTTTAGGGTGTATGGAAGGCAGTTATGCTCTTTTACAAACTCCATTGATGAAGAAACGATGGTTTAGGGTTTGAAAGAAGAATGTGTGATTCGTTCAGAGAGAAAGCAAGAGGCCGTGGAAGAAGAATATGTAACTGGTAGTTACAACTGAACGAAGCTGGGACCTTTAAAGGTTTCGAAAAGGTTGGGTCCCGCGCACACATTTGAGAAGTTACCCAAATACCCTGCACACTTTGACAGATCAAGTGAAAACAACTAACAGCATGAGAAAATGAACTAGCAGCTTGAGAAAATACTCAAGCTGTTAGTTAGAAATTATGCAACTTTTCAATGAAACAGTATCTCCCCCTTAAATAAGCATACTGAGTAGATAATAATGAAAATCAATTAATCCATGTTTACCATACCAATATTTGATACTAGGAAAGTGAACCTTCCTACATCAAAAGGTTTTGTGAATAGATCAGCTAACTGATCATCTGTATGTATTTTGGTAACTTGGATTAACTTCTTTTCATTACAATCTCTGATAAAATGAAATCTGATTTCCATATGCTTGGTTTTTGGGAATTTCACTGGGTTTTGCACAATGCTGATTGTACTTGAGTTGTCAATAAAAATTAGAGTGGATAAGAAATTCATACCATAGTCTCTAAGCTGATTTTGGATCCACATTACCTGTGAGCAGCAACTTGCAGCTGCTACATATTCTGCTTTAGTAGATGATGTGGACACTGTTGTCTGCTTTTTGCATTGCCAAGAGACCAGTCTTGCTCCTAAGTATTGGCATCCACCAGTTGTGGATTTTCTGTCAATGTTGCAACCACCATAGTCACTGTCAGAATAAGCAGTTAGTACAAAAGGAGAGTCTTTAGGATACCATAGGCCTAAATGTGGTTGGCCTTTAAGATATCTAAAGATTCTCTTAACAGCAACTAAGTGAGATTCCTTTGGAGAGCATTGAAACCTAGCACACACACAGACAGCAAACATTATATCAGGTCTAGAAGATGTAAGATACATGAGAGATCCTATAAGGGATCTGTATAGATGAATGTCCACATCTATGCCATCTTTGTCGGTATGAAGTTGCTTATGAGGATCCATTGGAGTGCTTGCAACCTTTGTATCTTGATAGCCGAACTTTTCCAGTATGTCTTTGACATACTTTGATTGACTTAAGAATAGACCAGTAGGCTTCTGTTTAACCTGCAACCCTAGAAAGAATGTGACTTCTCCCATTGAACTCATTTGAAACCTTTTGTGCATTAGGGACTCAAATTCTTTGCACAAAGAATCATTTGTTGAGCCAAAGATGATGTCATCAACATAGATTTGGACAAGTAGAATCTCAGCTTTGATGGATTTAGTGAAGAGTGTTTTGTCCAGAGTGCCTCTCTTGAATCCATTCTGTAGAAGATATGATGACAGTGTGTCATACCATGCTCTGGGGGCTTGGTGAAGACCATAGAGAGCTTTGTCTAGCTTGTACACCCTGTCTGGATACTTGTAGTCTTCAAAACCAGGAGGTTGACACACATATACTTCCTCTTCAATTGTCCCATACAGGAAAGCAGACTTAACATCCATTTGATACACTTTAAATCCTTTGAAACTTGCATATGCTAGAAATAGTCTGATGGCTTCAATTCTTGCTACTGGAGCAAAGACATCATCATAATCTATTCCCTCTTCTTGAGTGTACCCTTGTGCTACTAGTCTTGCTTTGTTCTTGATGACTATCCCTCTATCATCCTTCTTGTTTCTGAACACCCATCTTGTACCTATTGCTCTTTTTCCTTTAGGAAGATCCACCAGAGTCCATACATTCTGAATTTTGAACTGTAAAAGCTCTTCTTGCATAGCTTCAATCCAGGATGAATCTTTTAATGCTTCTGATGCCTTTTTAGGTTCCAATTGAGACATGAAACAGGCATGTTCAAAAGCAGCTAGACTGAATTCAGGAACTGCTAGTTCAGCAGCAGCAGTCTTATTTTGAACCATTTTCCTTGTTTGAACAGGAGTGCTTGGATCACCCAGTATTTGATTGAGAGGGTGATACTTGTGAACTCTTAGTGTGGGCTCTCTCTCTGTTTGAAAAGAAGTTCCAAGGTTTGTATCATCTCCATCAGAACCAGTGAATGGTTCAGTTTCTGGAACAGCTTGACTTGAATCTGGGACTGTTTCCTTTTGTGTTGGAGCTGTACTGTCAGGACTTGGAAATGGCACTTCCTTGTCTGGATTTGCATTAAGTGGAGCATTTAGGACCCCTGGAGGATCACATGACAGAAGTGGTAGAGTGATGTAATCATCCCAACTTGGTGAATCTGCAGCAGTCTGAAACTTTGTGCCAACAGCATGAGAAATTGTATTGGCAGCATGAGAATTCGTGTTAGCAGCTTCAACCCTGTATGCATCAGCTTCTGCAGTATACTCAACAAAGCTCAGAGAATTTGTTAGTGAATCTAAATCAAACAACCAATCAGGACCAGTGCCTTTGATATTAGCAGTATTTTCATTAAATTCAACATTGGCACTTTCTTCAATTGTTTTAGACACACTGTTGTATACTCTATAGGCTTTGCTTTGAATTGAGTATCCTACAAAGAATCCTTCTTCTGCCTTACTTTCAAACTTCCCTAAGTGAGTCTTAGTGTGAAGGATAGTACATGGGCATCCAAAAGGCTTGAAGAAAGCTATTAGGGGACTTCTGTTATGGAATAACTCATAGGGAGTTTTCCCTTGTGATTGAACTACTTGAACCCTATTTAGAACATAACAGGCTGTATTAACAGCTTCTGCCCAGAAAGTCATTGGCAGATTTGAATCAGCTAGCATTGTTCTAGCAGCCTCAATTAATGTTCTGTTCTTTCTTTCAGCTACACCATTTTGCTGTGGTGTTCTTGGTGCACTGTATTGTCTAGAAATACCTTTGGACTCACAGAAACTGTTTAGAATGAGATTTTTAAATTCAGTTCCATTGTCTGATCTTATCACCTTAACTTTGGAATTGGATTGGTTTTCTATCTTAAGGATAAAAGACTTAACTAGTTCAGCAGTTTCATCTTTGGACCTAAGAAAGTAAACCCAAGTAAATCTGGTGAAATCATCAACAATGACCAAACAGTAAGCCCTTTTATTCAAACTCAAAACAGAAGTTGGACTAAATAGATCCATATGTAGCAACTGAAGAACAGATGAGATTGAATTTATTTCTTTGGCCTTATGAGAAGTTTTGTGTTGCTTACCTTTAAGGCATGCTACACAGTGATCATCACAGATGAACTCCTTTTGTGGTAAGCCTCTTACCAGATTCTTTTTGACTAAAATATTCATGGACTTGAAGTTCATGTGACACATCCTTCTATGCCAAAGAGCAGACTCATTGGATGATGCTTTGGATATCAAACAGCTTAAAGTATTTGACTTAGGTAAAAGATCTGTGTCCAGGCAGTAAACATTGTCCTTTCTTGGTGTTCTAAGTAAAACAAGATTTTCAGGAACTTTGAAATCTTTAGAGAGAACAATGCATTCAGAATCTGTGAACAAAACAGTGTTTTGTTTGTCACTGATTTGAGAGACACTTAATAAATTGTACTTAAGCTGTTCAACATACAGAACATCATGGAATGTCATGTTGCCTGCATTAACAGTACCTTTACATGTAACCTTACCTCCTTTTGAGTTGCCTCCAAATGCAACAAAACCTCCATCAAAACCTTTGAAATTTGACAAGCATTCAGAATTGCCTGTCATGTGCCTAGAGCATCCACTGTCCAGATGCCATCTTGATCTATGAGGAGACCTGTGGTTGCCCTGCACAAATAACAGCTTAGTTAGTAGTGGAGTAAACCCAAACCAAATTGGTTTTTGGTTGGCCTTGTACATTGACATAACTAAAAACTGTCTTTGACTTCTTATATTTAGTGAGATTAACTGATGGAGTCTTTGGAGAGTATTTAGTGATAATATGAGGTATCCAACTATTTTGATCATCTTTTCTTCTGACAGTCTCAGATAATTCACTAGTAGCTCCAGATTGATGCCCAGCAGCTTGAGCTGTGTTTGTAGTGCTAACAGTTTCAGTTTTTGCACTAACAGCATCAGATTTTGACTTAGCAGTCTGATCTTTTGCATTAGCAGTTTGAGCAACAGATTTGTCCTTGACACACCACATTTGTTTAAAACTTGATTTAGGCTTTGCCAAAACTTGTTTTTGATGTGTGGACGGTTTTTTATTTACTTTTGAGAATCTGTGATCAAATGTTTTCTTTGGAGCTGCTGTGGAAGGTTTCACTTTTGAGTGCTTTGCCTGATTAGGATTTGATTTTGTGTGATGCACAGTCTGTTTTGCAACAGCTGGTTTGTAAAAACAATCCTTGGCTAAGTGATTCTTCCTTCCACAGTGAAAGCATCTTTTGACAGTTTGAATTGGAACACCAGACTTTTCTGTCAATTTCTGGTTCTTGTTTCTCTGGTTTCCTCTTACCTGCTGTTGTTTAGGAAACTTTTGAACACCATGCTTTTGGCATGTGCAGATAGAAACAGTTTTACCTCTTTTAGTTCCTTTTGATGAAGATGCAGTGTTACAGTTAGAATGTACAGAAACTTGTGGAGTAGCATTGCATACACTCATCTTCTCTTTTCCTTTCTTACTGGGAGCTTGGACTTCTATGGGTGCACTCTTTGTGTCACAGTCTCTATTTTGACTCTTATCTTCTTTTAATTCAGGACTGTTATCAAGGATAGGATCTACAATAGTCATAGACTCATCTAGTGGTTCATTGACAAGTCTATCAGCAACCTCACTCATTGAGTGTATGTACTTGTTGTTGTATGGAGGAGGAGTGGCCCTATATCCTATACCTTCTTTGGGATTAATCTGAGATTTCACCCTGTCTTTAAATTGTACTTCCATTAGGTGTTCCAGCTTTTGATTTTCCAACTTGAAGTTACCTAGATCTATGTTAACAGATTCTAGTTTCTTATTAGCCTCTAACACCTTCTGTTCAGTCTCTTCTACCTTTTTATTCAGAGATTCTATTTTCTTATTGAGTTCCTTTTTCTCCCATTCATGATAGGTTCTATCATACCCCATTTGAATCTCATTATCCTTATAATCATTGATCTGTTTTTCCAGATCTTCTATGGCTTGCATATATTCATATCTCCTTTCTTCCATCTTAGCTAGAGTTTTGCACATGCTCTCATTATGATCTCTGTACTTTTTAACCATATTTTTGCATGATTGAGAGCAGAGTTTAGAATTTACCTCAGATGGTAGTTCAGTGGAGGAGACATTTGATGTTTCTGCCATAAGTGCTTGATTTTGAAATTCTTCCTCTGTCTGATCACTCCAGTCAAACATATTGTCTTCTTGAGAGACAAGTGCTGTTGATGAGGACGCTTGGATGGGTTGTGAAGTCCTTGATGGCTGTTGACCTTGAGATCTACATTCTCTGGCAAAGTGACCAAGCTTATGGAATTTATAGCATTCCACTTTTGATTTATCAAAAGATGGTTTGCCTTCTGTCTTGGCTTGAAAGTTGGCCCTTCCAGTTCTTTTAAGAAACCTTTTGGCTCTCATGGTCAGCATTGCATGTTGCCACTTTAAATCCATCTCTTCAAGATCATCTGGATGAATTTGTTCCAAGTCTTCAACATTTAGAGCAAATAATCCATCATTGGCAACAAAGGCCTCATAGTGAGTTTCAGCAGAGTTGCCATCACCACCTGAGAAAGAATCACAGTTATTAGATTTTTCAGAAGATAGAAGAGCAGTATTGTGATTATAAGAAAAAGATTTCTTTTTAGCATCAATCTCAGTCTCAAACACTCTTAAACTGTTATACAGATCATCCAATTCTATCTCATCAAGAGTGTCTTTTGTTCTCCATTGTGCAGCATAGACTGTCCATTCTTCTCCAAGAGATCTGAGAAACTTTCTGTTGACTTCATCTTGATCCAGATTGACCTTTGCACTTTCCAGTTCACTTATCAGTTTGTTGAACCTGTCAAAGATTTGAGTGAGGTTTTCATTCTTGCCACCAGAAAAGTTTTCATACTGCTGTTTCAAGAGGTCTCTTTGATTTCTCTTGGTACTGGCATTACCAGCAAACCTCTTCTCTAAGGCATTCCAAAGAGAGTGAGCAGTATAAAACTTTTTGAACTGATGTTGATAAGCATTAGGAATGGCTATTTGTAATAGTGTGAGTGCTTTCACTTCATTCATTCTAGCCTTCCTTTCAAGTTCAGTTTTTGGAGGAGTTTTGACTGGTTTTCCCTCATCATCAAGTTCTGGATCAACTACAGGAGGGAATTCAACAGCTTCCCATATGGCATAATCAATGAATTGAATATGCTGTTGAATCCTGAGTTTCCACATCTCAAACTCAGTGGGCTTGAGCATAGGCACTTTGAGTCCTTGCCCAGATCCACTACTGCTATTTTCAAATTCCATTGTAAAAGATTAAAAATTTGAAAGAAAGTTTTCGACTTTGAAAAACAAAGAACAACCTGTGGCTCTGATACCACTTGTCAGGATCTAAAACTGAATAACCAAGATTAACTGATTTGAAATTTATCAGAGTATAAATCAATAATCTTGCTTTGAATCAAAGTTTAATTAAGAAGTTTGCGGAATAACACTTAATTATTTTAACAAAAACTTTCAGAACCAATGAAGCATAAAACATAAGAAGTAATCAAGACTGTTTGTATTGCTGAATTCAATGATTACAATCACCTCTAATCTGTTTGATTAGACAAAGAACACAGACTATTCTTAGGGTTTTACAACCTTAGAGGCTTAAGAAAACTTAACCAACGAAGCAATTACAGACTCAAAAATATGCAGAAAACTCCTATACAATAGAAAACCTATTCTGTCTATTTATATTGCTTTTTGGACTTGTTTCCTTGAAGGACTATGACTTCTCTGATAGTAGATATGCTGGAATCTTCGTGTAGATATCTTTCCTGAAAATCAGCACTTTCTGTTTATGAAACTGTTGAGCAGCTTGAATCTCTTGACAGCATGAACTGAGCAGCTCGAGTTGATTTGCTCTGGCAGCTTGAACTTTTACACTAGCAGCTCGAGTTTCTTCAACTAGCAGCATGAACTTTGTATTTACATGTAAAATCTACTAACAGTCTGAGAAGTCTAAACTAACAGCTTGAATGTACTTAAACTATTTCCCAACACAATGCAAGGAACCCCCCTCCATTGTCACTAACCGTAGCCTTTTTTCCTTTCTTCTTTGTTCTAGGCGCTGGAACTTCATCAAGAACCGCCTCGGAGCATCTCTAAGCCCATTTACTGCCTTAACCCAATATTATTGATTGTCATACGCACAAACAGTAAACATCCTCCAAATCATGTGTCAGATCAAAGTAAGACATAAAAATTAGGGATAATTGCACAAAAAACCCCAAACTTGTCCGCTTTTTGTGATTAAAACCCCAAACCATTTTTCGTTGTAAAGAAAACCCCGAACTAACTAAAAATTAGTAAATCAAGGTTTTATCAATGAGTAACTAGTTGAAACCGGTTATTAATCCTACGTGGACTGGTAAATAACCTACGTATAATAAATATTAATTGTTGAATCCGATTTCCAAGTATTACACATCATTTTAACGCTCGTAGATAAGGTAATCCCATTTAAAAATTACAATTAAAAATTATCAACGTGGTTAAAAATGATGTGTAATACTTGGAAATCGCTTTCAACAATTAAAATTTATTCTACATAGGTTATTTACCAGTCCACGTAGGATTAATAACCGGTTTCAACCCGTTACTCATTGATAAAACCTTGATTTACTGATTTTTAGTTAGTTCGTGGTTTTCTATGCAACGAAAAATGGTTTGGGGTTTTAATCACAAAAGGCAGACAAGTTTGGGGTTTTTTGCGCAATTATCCCTAAAAATTAATGTTAAGTCGATGATGAAGGTAAAGTCAACAACCATAAAGTACCTAACATGTAGCACAATTAATAACCCAAAGCTATTGTACCTATCTTCTGGACAAAACTGAAACAATAGCATGTTAACACCTCTTTATTTATGCAAGTTAAACATACACCTATACATTTACGCAAGCGAGGATAGTAGTAAACGCAATGTACTACTGATGCATCTCTTGGGAAAATAAAAACAAAAACAAGCTTTCAGACTTTCCCATGAAACCACCTGAATTTAATTTTGCCAAACCCCACTTGCTACAAACTCATCTACACCTTTAATCCAGTTTCAAGTATTCTATACATACCATATTAATAATTCAGGATAAATAGGAACAAACCAAATGGTAAACAGAACAAGTGCTAACTAATGTCTAAGCTTAGTTCTTGTTTTTACAAACTTTATTAAACAAAATGGTTTCATATGATAGATGAATATCAAAAAATTGGCAAAAGTATATTGCTAAGCAAAAGAGAAAAAAATTATTTGAGGGATTTGGCATATAGCAATGCAACACAAACGAGTGCAAAAAGACAGTATTCATCGGTTCAGATTCAAAACATTTGAGGAAGATTGGAGCAAAGTGGAAAGTTGATGAACTGAACCGATCAGCCACAACCCAAGCAAAAAAGTACAACTGAAGAGGAACTTATAGTGTATGTGCCTTTTTACCTTACAGATATATCCTCTTTGTTTTTCTTGAACTTGTGATGATCCCTTCAGCAATTGGTTCTAAGTTGGTTGTTTGTTGATATGATGGATCTCATCCTAATTACCTACGCCAATAAAATTCAAGAAATAAATTGAGCAGATCGTGAGTAGAGCGACGCAAATACATATTCAGATTTTCTCGAAAAGGAAAAGTGAACCGGTTTCTTGGATCGAAAATATATCAACCAACTTGTAAGAACTTTGTGAGATATCAAACAACGTTTTAAGATCATGACCGGATTGTGAAAGATCAAGATTCTGTGAGAAAATTTAATAAGATAACCGCAAATTAAAAAACTAACAAGTACAATAGCCGAGAAAATGAAAAGCTACACGCTTTAACAAAAATTATGCATCAATACCTCTTTCGTTCCTGGTTCTTTGACTGCAAATGAATACAATTACTGTAATAAAAAAAAAATAAAGTTCATATTAGTCTTTTAGAGAAAGAAAGACCAATATTTTCCTTGCTTATTTAGTGCCTAAGCATATCCATAATTAGTTTTCCGTTCATTGTGAGATCATATATACTCATCGTATGAGCCCTATTCCTTGCTATGAAATTGAAAGGTACTATTTAGGAGTTGAATAAGCGTTGATCTCATATGTTAATAGAATAGCGAATTGACCTGATCAAATAAAACTATAACTGCATGCACCACCACTTCTTCATAGGATGGAGTTTTCCAAAGGGACATGGAAAATCATTGAAACTGTTGTTGTAGCATTTGCACTTGTTGTGTATCAACATCAATATAAAAAAAAGAAAAGAAAATGGTTTTTGGAGAGGAATTGCATAGCTATTATTATAATGGAAGCAACATAAACGTGTCTATCACATTGAATTCATATTTGGTTTCTTGTAAGGCAAGTTCATGTGAGATTGGATAGAACGAAAGTGACATGAGTGTCATGAACATACAAATTTATACATGTATGTATTATGTTCCATAAATACTCATGGCCAAGAGTGGATGTTAATCACTCGAATTCACAATGTGTTCTTGATCAAAAACCCAAGTCACCTAAAAGGAGAGATGGGTATTTGAAAGAATTCACGTTTGTCGATGAGAAAGGTATTACCAAGTTAGTCATGGCTAGGGTTCCCCGTGATAACTAACTTGTTTTGTTTCATGTGCAGGAGTTAGCTACATGTCTAAAAAGCAAGTGGTTTGTGGGTAGTGGTTGCTCTCGACACATGACCGGGGAGAGAAGTCTGCTGACAGACTTCAAAAGTGGATACAAAGGATTTGTTTCATTTGCTTGGAATAAAGGAGGCGATATCATTGGATTAAGAACGGTCAGTAATGGGAAAATCACTCTCGAGCAAGTCTACTATGTAGAGAAGCATGATCATAATCTCATTAGTGTCTCTTAAATCTGTGATAGACAACATTCAGTACATTTTACTGAGAAGGAAGCGCTAGTGCTAAAGCCTCGATTTAAGATTCCGGAAGAATGGATAATGATGAGGGCCCCAAGGAAGAATGATCTGTATATGATGGACATGTCCATAGCAGAATCCTCGATGAGATCTACATGTTTACTATCCAAAGCTTCAGAATCAAAATCTTTGCTGTGGCACAGGCGAATGGCTCACCTGCACTTAAGGAAGATGAACTTCATCACTAAAAATAGCCTTGTGCAAGGTGTTCCAATGAAAAGCTTCTGATTTGAAGACAAGTGTGCACCTTGCAAGAAAGGGAAACAACACAAGAAGGCACACAATTCAAAGACTCAGAACTCCATCTCTTCCACCTTTGATCTGCTACATATGGATCTTTTTGGTCCAATCAACAAAAGGATTATAGGTGGGAGTTGGTATTGTTTGGTTATCACTGATGATTACTCACAATATTCTTAGGTTTTCTTTTTAGGTACAATGAACGAAACTACAGACACGCTGATTGGGTTCTTAGACCAAGTTGCGAACTCCTACGGGAAAAGGGTAAAGCGTATCAGAAGTGATAATGGAACTGAGTTCAAGAATGCAATAATGTGTGTATATTGCCTAACTAAAGGCATAGTGCATCAATTTTGTGCACGTATGAGCCACAACAAAATGGGTGGCAGAACGAAAGAACAGGACATTGATTGAAGCGGCAAGGACTATGCTTTTGGATTCAAAGCTTCCCACAATGTTTTGGGGGGAGGAAGTGAATACCACTTGTCATATTTTAAACAGAGTCCTTACTGTCAAATCTCTGAACAAAACCTATTATGAAATTTTAAATAAGCGATCACCAAATTTAACTGGCTTTGAACCATTTGGGGTGCCATGTACTTTGCTGAAAACAAAACATCAACCTAAGTTTGATGAAAAGGCAGACGAAGGATACTTCTTAGGTTATGTCCCAAATTCACCAAACAAGAGGGTTTATAATAAAACTTCTAGTACTGTAGAAATTGTGTTTAACATCGATGTAAACAGTTATAAGCATGAGCCCCAAATAGGTCCAGAATGGTTATTTGATTATGACTCTGTGTTTAGATCATTTAACATTCCTTTCAGTGGTGATACAGGAACTCTGGAGAATGACTTCTCAACCCTAAATCTTGTTGAAGAGGGTAGAGTTTTTCCTATTGAGTAATCCTACAACAGCTGAAGAAGAACTATTGTCAGAAGAAGAGTCCCCAACAACTGAAGAACCTTTATCGCCTTTTGATGTGAATCAGACAAACAGTCTAGCCTCATAAAAAATGATCTCGAGGAAGATGTTCGGTCTAAAGTCACTCCAACATTAGGAGAAATAGGATCTAATATGGGTGATAATCTTCAGGTCGATGCAGTTGAAACATCGAAAGTACATAAGGATCACCCACTTGAGGACATTATTGGGAATCCAAATGATGGAGTGAGAACTCGGAGTAATGTGAATATTAACACAATGCTATTATCGATGATTTAAGACTCCAAAGCAATTCTCACTTGTTTGTACTCATGTTTCATTTCTCAAGTTGAGCCGAAGAATATTCAAATGGCTCTAAAGGACAATTCTTGGGTTGAAGCAATGAAGGAGGAACTCTCACAGTTTGGGAGTTAGTGCCTTTACCTCATGGAGAAGTTGCAATAGGGACTAAATGGGTCTTTAAGTGCAAAAGAGATGATCTAGGTATCGTTGCTCGAAACAAGGCAAGACTCGTGGTCAAGGGTTTCAATCAAGAAGAAGGAATAAATTACAATGAGGTGTATGCACTAGTAGCAAGGCTTGAAGCAATCTGACTGTTTCTCGCATTTGCATCCTTCAAAGGCTTTAAAGTTTATCAACTAGACGTCATTAGTGCCTTCTTGTACGGGAAAGTGGAGGAACTAGTGTATGTTGAACAACTGCCAGGGTTTACAGATGTTAAGTATCCGGACAGAGTATATAAATTTGATAAGACTCTGTATGGGTTACATTAGGCACCCAGGACTTGGTACGAGACACTATCTACTCATCTCTTAGAAAATGGGTTCGAGATAGGGCGTATAGATAGTACACTTTTCATTATGAGGAAAGAGCATGATTTTCTACTGGTACAAGTCTATGTTGATTTCATAATCTTTGGGTCGTCAAATGAACAGCTGTGCAAGGACTTTGAAAAGGTTATGAAGTCAAAGTTCTAGATGAGTGCGATGGGAGAGCTGAATTTCTTTCTAGGTTTACAAGTTGAACTACAAAGGAGGGTATGTGCATTCATCAGACGAAGTATGTCTATGAAATACTAGAGCGCTTCGGGATGGAAGGAACAAAACTCACTGCACATTTCAGCACTCTAATTCAAGTCAATCACAATTTCAGACCGGGTACCGATAGTGATACCGATGTGGATCCGACGTTATATCGGTCCATGATTGGGTCACTTATGTATTCAACTGCTTCCAGACCTGACATTATGTTTGCTGTTTGTATATGTGCCAGGTTTCAAGCCAACCCTAAACGGATGCATATGAAAGCTGTGAAGCGGATTCTGAGATACCTAAAGTCAAAACCGAAGTTGGGATTTTGGTATCATGCCGATGGAGATCTAGAATTGGAAGCTTACATAGAATCGGATTATGGAGGGTGCAACTTGAACAGAAAGTCAACAACGGGAGGTTGTCAGTTCTTCGGAGGGAGACTGGTGTCCTGTCAATGCAAGAAACAGACTTTGATAGCCGTATCCACATGCAAAGCCGAATATGTAGCTACGGGTACCTGTTGTTCACAGGTTCTGTGGATCCAACAACTATTACGGGATTACGGCTTGACTTATACTTATACTCCTATTAGGATAGACAATCAATCCACGATAGCAATAGCCAATAATCCGGTAAAGCACAGTAAGACTAAGCATATTGATATACATCATCATTTTATTCGTCACTGTGCAGGGAAAAACCTGATTAAATTGGTAAAAGTCCCAACGGAAGACAACTATGCGGATCTGTTCACAAAAGCGTTTGATAGATCATGCTTTGAGTTGTTAGTCCAACTAAACGGGATGAGAAATCCAGAGTGACCTGACCTCATTAGATAGTTTATCTTTTAATTTTTAATTTTTAGTTTGTCTTTTTAGTTAATTTACTTAAAAAAATGGAAAAACAGAAAACAAAATATAAAGAAAGAGGTCTTAGAGTCCAAGGTTCAACATGACGAGACTTAGCGAAGTTTAACAAACTCTAAGTGTTAAACTTTCACACATAATGCACTATAAAAATTTTAGCGATGTACATATTCATGTTCTGATGTGTTGGTAGGCATAAAACATGAAGATTTTCCTAAAAGCCAATTAAACAATCCAGAAATCGTCATATGTGTAACTAACTTAGATGCATGACCAATATGTCTTAATTTCTATGTTAGAGGCTCACATATAATATTTATGAATGAGGTATGTAAATCAGTCAGGGAGATGTATTGCTTCATCAAAATACATCTTAAATAAAGAGCAAGCATGAGTCGTAAAGAAAGCCAAGACATGTCGCTTTGTTGTACGTAAGTACAGACCTGTCACCGCTGTTTTGACTTAATATAGCAAGATATGTCACTTTGTTGTACGTAAGTACAGACCTGTCACCGCTATCTTGGCTAAATATAAGAGGAATGCTCAACCCTAAGACAAACTAAGACACTCTGTTGTACGTGAGTACAGAACTGTGTCCGACGTTTGCCTTTTAAATATGATTTGCAAATACCAAAAAGTCATAATGATTGTATGTCTGTCTTGACCACAAAAGTATGTCTAAGTTTGGCACACGTAAGGAAGTTTATAGATAAATAAAAAGGCAAAAGGAAAATTCTAGTGTTGCGTGTTTAAGTGGACAACAATACAAATAATCGGCATGGTGTGTATATTACAACAAACGATAACATAATGTTAAAAAAAAATCCTAAGTGTGAAAGTGCAACACCAAAAGTGCATTGGCAAAGCTATTTGATTGAACCTTCTGTGACTCTCTTGCAAAAATAGTTACTTTTAGTTATTTTGTCTTTAATTTTCATTTCTTGCAATTTATTTTTATTTTATTTTATTTTATTTAAGTTTTCTAGGTAAATTTTAATTAAGTAAGATCGAGGTCAAATACTCAGATTTGTTCCAGTTGGAAAACAACAGATGCGCGATAATCAGTTGCTCAATGTGAAATGTTCCGCGGTAAGTTGAAAAGGTTGAAAATTTTTCAAAGTTTTTCAAGTTTCAGATTTTGTTCGTGACAAATTAAGTCCGTACGAACTTATGGGCATAAGTTCACACGAACTTAAGTTCGTACGAACTTAAGGCATCTAAGTTCGTAGGACAAAATGTAGGGCCTATAAATAGAGCCAGAGCATTAAATTCATTCACCTACCTACGAACTTCTTCCTCACGAACTTAATTTGGCGATCACGAACTTTGTTCCGCGACTACGAACTTGTCAGACCCCTACGGATTTACTTCCTGTTTCACGAAGATCTCACTGTTCACTCTCGAGTTTAACATTATTTACTTTTGGTTTAACTTCTAAACAACAAAGTAAGTAGCATTTGGGAGTCTAAATGGATTTTTATCGTGTACTTTGAGTTTCGATATCCGAAAAACAAAGTGTTATAAACTCTAAGTTTTAGGCTATAAAACTTAAAATGGAACCATAATAAACTCGATTATAACCTTGTAGGACTAGATTCATTGGTCGATTAAGTCTAAAAAAATGTTAGATTAGGAGTTTTGGTTTACATTGTCCGACCACGAACTTGTTGCTTGAAGAACAAGTTTGTACGAACATAAGTATCTTAACTTCGTGCGAACTTAGTTCAAAATTTCTAAATCAAGTTCGTACGAACTTAGTCAAATTAAGTTCGTGCGAACTTAAATGTTTTCAAAAATTCAATTTTTTTTAGTTTTAACTTTTTAATTGTATGTGCAGGAATGGCAGAGCGTGCTTTCATGAATAAGCATAACATGGCAGTGAGCATTGACTTGCAGGCACCGGAAGCTGGCTAATGCCGAGAAACTTTTTCATGTCTAACTCGATCTCGAGAGGTGTATGCACTGACACATAATTCAACCTTGATGATACAATATATTCGCCAATTCTGGAGTACAAGAAAATGGACCAATTGATTACCTAGCTCAGTTTCGACAAGGGGCTTTTCAGAGGATGGGGTATTCACAAGATTTGGCCAAAGCTTCCTATGTTAAGAGTGGGCTTATAGGGCAGTGGAGGTACTTGATGCACGTTCTTCTAGTGTGTCTTGCACCGGAAAAGGCCAGTTTCGACGTGATGACATCCAAGCTTCAATCAGGGATGATCTCATATGTTTATAACAATCCATATAGCTTTTCAAGCTTCTTCTTTGCCGAATTCATCCATCAAATCACGGCTCCCAGTCGCGAGCGCTTTTTGCTGTATCCGTGTTTTGTTATGATGATCATTCGACACTGCTTGCCGAATTTGCCACCATCACCGGAGGTGGTTGTTGTCTCCGGCATTGATAAAAGAATTTTTGCTGATTGTCAGAGCCAAAGCCAACGAAGGGCTAAGAATGTACGAACGCAACTTACTCCATTGTTTGGAGTGTTACTCAATGCTGAATACGTTCCACCAGCAGGAGATGCCTGGCTCGATAACGAGCAACAAGGCACAGCAGCGGCTTAAGAGGCAGAAGCACCAGCCCAGCGTCAGCCTATGTCAGCACCAGTAGCAGTGGCTACTATACTGGTAGTTCAAGCTGACACAAGACAAGAAGCGTTGGAAGATATTTTTGCTCATGGGGGAGCAGCACAAACAAACATTGCTAAAGAAGTGATTCAAGATATCCTTCAACCCCGTGAAGCTCAAGGAAACGTTTTTGAGGATATCGATAATTACCAATCGGAAGAATCTATTGCGGCCGTTGAGACTGATTCAGACGAGGCCAGAGATATTGTGGAGGCGGCAAATCCGTCGACGACTCTCAGTCGTTATCATTCTAGATTGGTTGTGTCGCGCACTGCACAACAGCAGACGTGACAACTTCAAGATGAAGACGATGATGAATATGAGCCGGAAGAAGAAAGTTTGGTTGAGAGGCATTAGAGGGCGAAGTGACAGAGAACATATCAATCGATGCCCTCCACCTCGCCAACAGTATCCACAACAGCAGCCACATCTTCATCTATTCCACCACCTCCCGAGTCAACTTCATCTGCCAGCCAGAGCTTTCTTGACCTTAAAGCTCAGATTGATAACCAGGCTGTGCAGATACTCCAACTGACAAAGGCGATTCTTGATCTCCAAAAGCAAAATGTACAGTTAGATTAGAAGGTGGTGGATCAGCAAAAGAATATTGCCTTCCTAGAAGATCTACTGGCACCATTATTAAAAGATCGGCCAGTTCAGGCGGAGAGTTGTAAAGAAGATGCCTTGAGGCATATACAGAGAGAAGATGAAGGAGATGACCCGAGTGCACAAAAAGACAGTGAGCTGGTAGATATTTCGAGACAACAATCTGCTCATCTTGCTGATACTCAGGGGGAGTCTGGATCATCAGCCACAAACAAAGGAAAAGGCAAGGCTCCAGAAGCGACATAAGTTATTGAAGAAGATCTGATCGGAGCCTTGTTAGGGTTGGATTAATAAGAATTGAGGTTTGACTTCGAAGACGACATAGAACAGGAGGATCTTGAGGAAGGAGTTTGTTCCTGAAGATGTACCGGACCGGAAGTCTGATGATGAAGTGATCGTAGATGAAGATGATAATGTTGTTGAGGTTTTTGTACATAAGCCACCTGTCACGGAAGAATATGTAAATGAAGATCAAAGTCTGATATATCTAGATATGCTAAGATCAGCACTAAATAATGAATCGGATCCTGAAATGCCGGACAGGGAGCTCGCTAAAGAAGAGAAGAAGAGATGGTGGTTCAAACGAGAGGAAAAGAAGAAAGACTTGGCCACGAAGAAGAAGATGAAAGTGCCAAGTGCAGGAAAGTTATCAGGTGGAATCTTAAGTTGGTTCTTTGACAGAGAACTACAACTATTTATCTTAAAGAGAATAGATGGACTACAATGTAACATCCGACACTAAATCAGGTTAGCAACTATGACCTAATCAGTATTTATTAGCAAGTTATAACATAATCAGTGATCATTCACAATTAATCAAGGTGATTAACAAAGTTCATAAGGAAATTCAAGTCAATTAGAAACAATTTCATCGGTGCGATGAATCGAGAATTAAATTAATCCGATCGCTTTGCGATATGATAGATTAATACAACTAAGTACACAATTAAATTAAGATTAGTGACACTAATCATGCATTAATACACTTACTTAACATTAATTATGCAAGACGAAAATAATTCATTAAACTAATGCATTCATAAGTATTTATGAATCTACAAAAAAAAGGGAAATACAAAAATACATTTTGAAATACTTTTATACAAAAAAAATATATATATACACTAAAATATCTAAAAAAATCAGGCCACTAGCTAGTGCAACTAGCTTTTGACTTCTTTATTTTATTAACATCCATACACCATCAAAATCATATCTCATTCACATCTTCCTTTCATTTCAATTGAAGATTTGCACTCAACCTTCAAATCTTGTATCATTTCAATTAACTCTATAAATAGAAGATCAATCTTTCATTCATTCTCACACATTTGCACGAGCAAAAATCCTCTCATCTTTCTCTCTAAAAAACGTCCATAGCCACACACACACAACCAAAGTTGTTTTCTTTCTTTATTTTTCAAGAATTCAAGCTTTTCAAAAGTTTCTTTGGTGCAACTATTTCAAGAACAACTTCTATACACATTTTCATGCTTCTAATACATCAAATTAAGTAAATACTAACTCATTACTACTTATATTTATGTTTATATAAGTGTTGCATAATATATATAATCACCAACAACAACAAGTTTCATAAAAACGCAAGTTTGTAAATAACTAGTTTTGTTTTAAAGTTTGATTTCTTCAAATGAGTTTATAAATATATTAACACATAATGTAAGTATAAATACTATGAAAACAAGTTATATAAATGTGTTTCATATCCTATTATAAATGTGGTTTTTAAATAAACAACAAGAATCACAATGAGTTTCAAGGTTATGAAATCCGCATTTTCGGCAGAAATATTACGTCGACTTTGAAAAATCATAACTAGTTCATAAGTTTACAAAATGAGTTGATTCTTGTTTCAAAAGTTAGATCTATGTCTTCACTAAATATCTAGAGGTTTTCATAATTTATTATGGAGTTTAGAACCCACAAATATTATTTGGGAATCCGAAAGTTCAACAGCTCAAAAATGGCCAACATAGGGTTTTTAACGAACCTTTTCCCTAACCTAAACACTTTGAAAAACGGCCGCTCTTACTTGAAAAGTTCTTTGTATATAGTAGTTTTATGACTATGAAAACCAAAGCTCAAATGGTTTTGGTGCTTGGTCGAAAACAACCTCAAAGTAGGCCAAAATACCTTAAAAAGCTGGAAAATTATATATATATATATATATATATATATATATATATATATATATATATATATATATATATATATGTTTTGCCATCAACTTACGGTGAGTCTTCATAGCCCTTATTTTCACACTGTTATGTTTTGGGGTAGAAATAAATGCTACGTTTTCATATGGACACATAGACTGCTTTAATTCTAATATGTATAACACCCCTCAGATCATGAACCGTTAGTTTCATTTTTATGTAAGTGCAAATATATTATGGATAGATCTATCGGGATTAATGTCCCCCACCTAGGTTGGTCGCTCCAACTGCTAAGGGGTGCATATATATTTAACATTATGGTATTACATTGGGGAATACTACACAGGGCAACTCATAATCAAGTTTCGGTTGCATGATGGTTTTATGTAATACATAACATGGAATTTATGTTTTATAAATTCAAACTCAATTATTGATGTCCATACAAGTTATATTTACGTGTAAACC
Source organism: Centrapalus pauciflorus (assembly GCA_020465985.1). NCBI lineage: Eukaryota > Viridiplantae > Streptophyta > Magnoliopsida > Asterales > Asteraceae > Centrapalus > Centrapalus pauciflorus. Next base: position 42,074 of record JAANYP010007039.1, on the reverse strand, counting down.
TATGAACTCGCCAAAAATTTTGCTGACGTGTTTTAGAGTGTATTTTCAGGTAGTTAAGGCACGAGCACTGCATCGGAAGCATTCCAAGGCTTCCATTCATTTTGGAGTCGCATTATTTTCAAAAACTCAGAGGTTTATTTTCATCATTTTTGTTATTTTAAATATGTATTTAAATCTCAGTAACTTGCGAACTACTCTTCATGTTATTCGAGTTATGTAAAACAATTTCATATTTTGAAGTAATATTAAGGTATTTTTGAAAACGTCCATATAGTGGTCGTTCACTTGATTATGACTATGCTTCCGCGATGTCACGCTTCGTTGCCAACCGGGGTAACAGGGTGTGACAGATTGGTATCAGAGCCATAGTTATAGAGAACTAGGTTGCATTAGTACCCTAGACTCTAACTACACCTAAGTCTTACAAATTTTAGAAAATATTTTGTAAATAACCAAAAAATATAAATGGACCTTGATGACAGACACATGTCGAACAACACAATCATCATCCTGTCTGACTCCGAAAATGAGTACACCCCTTTGAGCCCGGAGGTCATGGAGGTGTTTATAGAAGAGGACTCATCCGAGGAAAAGGACCCATCAGAAGAGGAAGACCCCTCTGAAGAAGAAGACCCGATGGAGGACTCCGAGGAAGAACCCATGTAGGAAGACGAACCCTCTGGCGGATGGGGAGAACCATCCGGAGAGAACCCACCATCCTCGGTGGTCCCCTCCTACATCCCATATCATCCCGAGGTTCCATCATATAAACCATACCGTCCCCACCCCAACGGCCCACTCATGTTGCTCACACCAAGGAAAAGGGTAATAATGCCACAACAGGAGTCTATCCCGGTTCCTGTCCCTTAGCCAAGTCCGCCGCAACGGCGAAGGGTAGATGCCTGCCGCTGGGACTGGATGCCCAATACCCTCCAAGAATGGAGACGGGAGGAGGGAATCCCCTCCCAATTTGAGATCAGAGGACCATCCTCCGCACCAACCCCACCACTCGCTCGAGAACCCGCAAATCAGACTGTGCCCCTGCTAGTGGCAAGAGCCACCCGACACGATCTTCAGATCCGACTACTCAACCAGGACATAGGGGAGATCACTTCGAGGATCGAGCGTGAAGAAATGAAGAATATAAATATCTACTGGGCCAACCAACACGCTCTCTTGAACCAGCAAGATGGACTGGAGGAACTCCGTCAGAGATTGGCCGACTACGAGGCACGTAACGAGGCGCTGACACAACGCCTCAATGCCCTGGAGCAGGGAGAGACCCCGATCACTCACACACTTAGTGTTTTTCTATCATTTTGATTGTAAGAACTATGAATGTATCTGTTAAGTTAGAATAGGACTTCAAAATTTTTCGGTAACAACCCGACCCCATGTAAGAATCTTTGTATCAAGCCCTTTATTAATGAAAAGTTAAGTTTAATTATTAATCGGTGTTTAATGTTATAGAACTGTATGCATTAAGAAAATTCGAACCTTTAAGACTCAACTTCTCACACTATTCTGTTTTCTTTAAACTTGAAGATAATGCCGCCGAAAAGAGCCATGAACACTGCCGAGATCGAGCAACTGGTCGCACAACGAGTGGCAGCAGCTACAGCCACTTACGAAACCAACCGCAATAGCACCGCAAACGGCAACGGAGGAGCAAGCCACACTACGGGAGGGTCCGACTCAACCCAAAAAGGGTGTGGTATTAAGGGATTTTTAAGCTGTAAGCCTCGATACATTAACGGGACGGAAGGCGCTGTCAGACTGGTTCACTGGTTTGAGAAACTTCAGTCTGAGTGCTGTGTTAGTGGCTGTATCGAGGATGAAAAGGTCAAGTTTGCTACCCACACTCTTCAGGACGGTGCTTTGACTTGGTGGAATTCGTATGCCCAGTCTGTTGGAATTAACACGGCTTACCAACTTGCCTGGACTGAGTTGAAGCAAATGATGACGGATGAGTATTGCCCAAGAAACGAACTGCAGAAGATGGAGTCTGGGTTCTAGAATCTTTGTATGAAGGGAACAGATTTCGCTGGGTACACCAACCGTTTCCACGAGTTAAGTCTACTATGCCCACAAATGGTCACTCCGGAGTACAAGCGTATTGAGCGCTACATTTGGGGACTCGCTCCTCAATTTCAAGGCAATGTCACCGCCTCCAACCCCACAACAATTCAGAGCGCCATTCGGATGGCGAATAACTTAATAGATGAAGTTGCCAGGAGAATGGAGGCCAAGGCGGGGGAGAACAAAAGGAAATGCAGGACAAATCAGGGAATGGTTCGGGCTCACAATCCAAAAAGCCCGAAACCATCAAGGCATTCGTTGTCGAAACTGAGCCAATGAAGGGCTATGTTGGCAACATACCATTGTGTAACCGATGCACCTACCACAACGTAGGTCCCTGTCCAACCCCTTGCGGGAAATGTAAGAAGCTTGGTCATCTGACCCAGGATTGTAAGTATAACGCCAACGGAAACAACAGCGGTGCACAAAGGAGCTGTTTTGAATGTGGAAACACCCTGCATTTCAAGAAGAACTGCCCAAAGCTAAACAACAATGGTGGTGCTCAAGGGAGAGCTTTTGTTTTGGGAGCAGGCGACGCTCGTCAAGACCCCAACGTAGTAACGGGTACATTCCTTCTTAATGATATGCATGCTTATGTGCTGTTTGATGCTGGGGCTGATAGGAGTTTTATATCTGCTAAGTTTAGTGAACAACTGAATGCCACTCTTTCCCCATTAGATAATGCCTATGTTGTAGAATTAGCTGACGGAAAGTTGATTGAAGCAAATAGTATAATTCAGGAGTGCACACTAAAATTAGCAGACCATCCCTTTAAGATAGACCTGATGCATATCGAACTCGGATGCTTCGACGTAGTTATTGGTATGGATTGGTCGTCAGACAACCATGCCGAAATGCTATGTGGTGAGAAAATCGTAAGAATACCACTTAGGAAAAAGAAAGTCCTAACAGTCCAAGGAGAAAGAAAGAATCGCCAATTGAACGTCATCTCTGGTTTAAGAACGTTGAAGTGCCTTCGAAGAGGTTGTCAAGCAGTATTAGTTCAACTAGTGGAAAAGGAGTCGAAGGAGAAGCGACACGAAGAAATCCCGGTAGTTCGTGACTACCCAATAGTCTTCCCGGAGGACTTGCCTGGACTTCCACCAGCTAGGCAAGTAATATTTTAGATTGACTTGGTGCCTGGAGCTGCACCTGTCGCACGAGCGCCCTACCGATTGGCACCATCTGAGATGCAAGAGCTATCAAATCAGCTGCAAGAGCTGTTGGATAAAGGATTCATTCGACCAAGTTCCTTACCTTGGGGAGCTCCGGTCTTATTTGTAAAGAAGAAGGACGGATCCTTTAGGATGTGCATCGATTATTGCGAGTTAAATAAGTTAACCATCAAGAATCGATACCCTCTCCCCAGAATCGATGACCTATTCGATCAGCTGCAAGGATCCAGTTGCTACTCTAAGATTGATTTACGGTTAGGATATCACCAAGTTAAGGTACGGGAGGAAGATATCCCGAAGACGGCTTTCAGAACTCATTATGGTCACTACGAGTTTCAGGTAATGCCATTCGGGTTGACCAACGCACCAGCCGTATTCATGGACCTTATGAATCGGGCGTGTAAACCGTATTTGGACAAATTCATTATTGTCTTCATAGACGATATCCTTATCTACTCCCGAAGCAAAGAAGAGCATGAGCAACATCTGAAGTTGATTTTGGAGCTTCTAGAGAGAGAACAACTATATGCCAAATTTTCCAAGTGTGAATTTTGGCTGCGAGAAGTAAAATTCCTTGGGCATGTGATCAATATCCAGGGAATACAAGTAGATCCATAAAAAATCGAGGCCATTAAGAACTGGGCAACTCCTAGAACTCCCACAGAAATCTGTCAGTTCTTAGGTCTTGCCGGTTATTATAGGCGATTTATTAAAAACATCTTTACGATAGTTGGTTCCCTAATGGAATTGACTCGAAAAGATGTGAAGTACAACTGGGGTGAAGATCAGGATACGACATTCCAACAGTTAGAGCAAAGGTTGTGTAGTGCACCTATTCTATCTTTATCCGAAGGAACAGAGAAGTTCGTGGTCTGTTGCGATGCCTCACACAATAGATTGGGTTTTGTGTTAATGCAGAAAGATAAAGTTATCACTTATGCATCACGACAACTTAAAGTCCACGAGGTAAACTACACAACACATGACCTGGAGCTTGGAGCTGTGGTATTTGCTCTTAAACATGAGGCAACGACGCTGGGTTGAGGTGCTTAGAGATTACGACTGCGAGATCCATTATCATCCAGGCAAGGCAAACTTTGTACCTGATGCCTTAAGCCGAAAAGAACAGGTTAAGCCTTTGAGAGTCTGAGCTTTGGTCATGACTATACAATCAAACCTGTACTCTCAGATCCGCGAGGCACAAGAAGAAGCAGTCAAGGAGGGAAACCCTGCTGGATGAAGCCTTGAGAGGAATGGATAAACAGTTTGAAATCAAAACTGATGGATGCCGATACTTCATGAACAGAATTTGGCAACCAAAATTCGGAGGATTGAGGAAGCTGGTCATGGATGAAGGGCATAAAACAAGATATGCTATTCACCCAGGATCAGATAAGATGTATCAAGACCTGAAGGAAATGTACTGATGGCCAAACATGAAAGCTGACATTGCTACGTAGTCAGCAAGTGCTTAACGTGTTTGACAGTTAAGGCTGAGCACCAAAAACCATCAGGACTCTTGGTTCAACCAGAAATACCCCAGTGGAAGTGGGAGAAAATAATTATGGACTTCATCACAAAGTTGCCAAAAACTTCTGATGGTTATGACACCATTTAGGTGATTGTAGATCGACTCACAAAGACTGCGCATTTGTAGCCAATCAAGGAGACTGATAAGATGGATAAGTTAACCTGAATCTATCTTAAAGAAGTTGTCTCAAGGCATGGAGTCCCCGTATTGATTATATCAGATAGAGACATCCGGTTCACATCAAGGTTTTGGCAATCATTGCAAGAGGCTTTGGGTACACGCTTAGATATGAGTATAGCTTACCATCCGCAAACCGACGGTCAAAGTGAAAGGACCATTCAGACGTTAGAGGATATGTTAAGGGCATGTGTGATTGACTTTGGCAAAAGTTGGGACAGACATCTGCCTTTAGTCGAGTTCTCCTACAACAATATCGCTCACTCGAGCATTAAAGCTGCTCTGTTTGAGGCACTCTACGAGCGAAAGTGTCGATCGCCAATTTGTTGGGCTGAAATAGGGGATAGCTAAATCACCGGCCCTGAGTTCATTCACGAGACTACCGAAAAGATAGTACAGATTCGGAACCGATTAAGGATCGTGCGGGATCGGCAGAAAAGCTACGCTGATATTAGAGGAAAGGATTTGGAATTTCAAGAAGGAGACCAAGTAATGCTGAAAGTCTCACCTTGGAAAGGCGTAATCCGTTTTCGGAAACGAAGAAAACTCAATCCTCGTTATATCAGACCATTCAAGATTTCCAAAAGAATTGGCCCGGTAGCCTACTGACTCGATCTGCCCCCAGAGCTAAGTAATGTACATAATAACTTCCACGTGTCCAACCTAAAGAAATGCTTGTCTAACGAAACACTCGTCATACCCATGGACGAACTGGAGCTAGATGATAAGTTCAACCTCATTGAACAACCCGTAGAAATAATGGACCGAGAAGTCAAGAAACTAAAGCACAGCCGAATTCCAATAATAAAAATCAGACGGAACTCTAAACGAGGCCCTGAGTTTACATTGGAACGCGAAGATCAGTTCCGCAAAAAATACCCTCAGTTATTCTCAAATGCTCAATCAGTGGAGAATGCGAGCTAATTTCGGGACGAAATTCCCTTAACAGGGGGAGACTGTAACATCCGACACTAAACCAGGTTAGCAACTATGACCTAATCAGTATTTACAGCAAGTTATAACCTAATAAGTGATCATTAACAATTAATTAAGGTGATTAACAAAGTCCATAAGGAAATTCAAGTCAATTAGAAACAATTTCATTGGTACGATGAATCGGCAAATTAATTAATCCAATTGATTTGCGATATGATAGATTAATTAAACTAAGTACATAATTAAACTACGATTAGTGACACTAATCATGCATTAACACACTTACTTAACATTAATTATGAAAGACTAAAACAATTCATTAAACTAATGAATTCATATGTATTTATGAATTAAAAAAAAAGGGAAATACAAGAATACATTTTGAAATACTTTTATACAAAAAAAAAAAAGAAAATACACAAAAATATCTTCATAAATCTGGCCACTAGCTAGTACAACTAGCTTTTGACTTCTTTTTTTTATTAAAACATCCATACACCATCAAAATCATATCTCATTCACATCTTCCTTTCATTTCAATTGACGATTTGCACTCAACCTTCAAATCTTGCATCAATTCATCCACTTTTCCTCTATAAATAGAAGACCAATCTTTCATTCATTCTCACACCTTTGCAAGAGCAAAAATCCTCTCATCTTTCTCTCTCACACACACAACCAAAGTTGTTTTCTTTATTTTTCTTCAAGAATTCAAGCTTTTCAAGAGTTTATTTGGTGCAACTAGTTCAAGAACAACTCTTCTACACATTTTCATTCTTCTAATACATCAAAGTAAGTAAATACTAACTCATGAATACTTATATTTATGTTTATATAAGTCTTTCATAATATATATAATCACCAACAACAACAAGTTTCATAAAAACGCAAGTTTGTAAATAACTACTTTTGTTTTAAAGTTTGTTTTCTTCAAATGTGTTTATAAATATATAAACACATAATGTAAGTATAAATAATATGAAAACAAGTTATATAAATGTGTTTCATAGCCTTTTATACATGTGGTTTTTGAATAAACAACAAGAATCACAAGATGTTTCAAGGTTATGAAATCCGAATTTTCGGCAGAAATATTACGTCGACTTTGAAAAATTATAACTAATTCATAACTTAACTCAACGAGTTGATTCTTGTTTCAAAAGTTAGATCTATGTCTTAACTAATTATCTGGAGGTTTTCATAATTTAATATGGAGTTTAGAACCCCCAAATATTATTTGGGAATCCGTAACTTTAACAGCTCAATAATGGCCAACATAGGGTTTTTAACGAACATTTTCCCTAACCTAAACACCTCGAATAATGGCCGTTCTTAACTTGAAAAAATCTTTGTATATAGTAGTTTTATGACTATGAAAACCAAAGCCCAAATTGTTTTGGAGCTTGGTCGAAAACAACCTCAAAATAGGCCGAAAACCTTTAAAAAGCTATATATATATATATATATATATATATATATATATATATATATATATATATATATATATATATATATATATATATATATATATATATATACACATATATAATACATAACATGAAATTTATGTTTTATTAATTCAAACTCAACTATTGATGTCCATATAAGTCATATTTACGTGTATACCTATGAAGTCACCAAAAATTTTGTTGATGTATTTTAGCGTGTATTTTCAGGTAATTAAGGCACGAGCACTGCATCTGAAGTATTCCAAGGCTTCCGTTCATTTTGGAGTCACATCATTTTTAAAAACTCGGAGATTTATTTGCATCATTTTTGTTAATTTAATTATGTATTTAAATCTCTGTAACTTGTGAACTACTCTTCATGTTATTCGGGTTATGTAAACTAATATCATATATTGAAGTTATATTAAGGTATTTTTGAAAACATCCATATAGTGGTCGTTCACTTGATTATGACTATGCTTCCGCGACGTCACACTTCGTTGCCAACCGGGGTAACGGGGTGTGACATATAGTATCTGAGAAGAAGACTAAAGGACTTCAGCTCATTGCCCAAGTGTGAAGTGAAAGAGTTAGCATGTAAAGAACTTATCAACCTAGGAGACGACCCTTACACTGTAATAGTTGCAAAAATTATCAGAAAGGAGGGTCGGTCTGGAAGGTTCGAAGGGCTTAAGCCAAGATCTGGTAAAAGAATAGAAGATGAATCAAGAATAGATCCATTACTGGGAGACCATGGACTAAGATAGTCTACAAACCGGTCAGATGCTTGAAGAAGGTTTCCTTGAAGACCATGCCACAGGACGTTATGAGAAACATGAAGTGGTGGTACGTCGACAACGATATAGCTGAAGCGATAATGGAATATGAAGATGAGAAAGTCATTTTGAAGGTATATGACCCCTTACATCTTGTGAACCTTTCTCGGGATGATCTGCAGAAGCTTCACGAACAACCAATATTCTATCATGAAGGATGGAGATCTGAAGGCAGAAAATTCCAGAAAGTGGTTTGGGTTTGTGTTGAATAGGGACTGCATGTAGCGAGCAATCTAAATAGGCCTAGAACTATAGATCAATGATAATCAACTAGAAGTTATTGTCAAGGGGGAGTCTGTTGGTACACCCAGTGTGACGACAACAATCTAGTTTTGTAATTGATAATCATTTGTAATAGATAGGGCCTTATTGATACAAGTCATGATTATATGTTCATGTTTATGTCTTAAGATCATGATTGTGTATTATGTTCATATTTGCAAGTTAAGTTCATGATTGCTAGATAAGTTCATGAGGTATGAACTTATGAAGATAAGTTCATGAGGTATGAACCTATGAAGATAAGTTCATGAGGTATGAACTTATGCCTGATAAGTTCATGAGGTATGAACTTATGACTGATAAGTTCATACGAACTTATGGATAATAAGTTCGTATGAACTTAGCCCTGATAAGTTCATTCGAACTTATTTGCATGGACTTGAACTTATAAGTTCGTGGGCTTGGGCCATGCACGAATTTAAGGGTTATATCATGAACTTATGTTCAACAATTCAGAATAACTTGGAGAATTGGATTTCAGACATTGGAGAGCAATAGCAAAGCGACCAGAGGAGCGATACATCTTGTGGTGTTGATATTCTATCGACTAGCATCGTGTTTGGCTCCGTGTTCCCGTGTTATTGCTCGTGATCGATCCGTTACCGTTAAACGAGGATTCCACACTCGTTTGATGCCGTCACGCGTTGATAGATCCGATAGGGGTGGACCCTACACAAAAGACAAGAAATGAACGAATATGAATTGAGCAAAGGCGATTTGGGAGAAGATGATTGCAAGTTGACATGAGTGAAAATGAAAAATATATAAGTATAGATGGGTCATTGTTGGTTAAAGAACAAACTGGGCATTTTTAAAAACAGTTTAAATGGATCATTGACCAACATAATCTTGCTTACTGTTTGTTAAGCATTATTTTTGCACATAATGACTAAATTTTTAGTTGCTACACTACATTTGTATGAATCCATAAGATGGATGATGTTTTGTCTTTTAACATACTCTTGGAAACCACATGAATAGCACACCATTAAATTTACAAACCACAAAAACAATCAATTGATTTAAAAGACGAAATGGAGACACATGTGACCCGCCTCCAAATAAATCGAATGAAATAATCAAGAACATTGGCAATTTTTTGGTTAAATTGGGTGAATACAAGAATTACAAGTTCTAGTAAGATTTTTTTTTCTTCTTGATAACTGTAAAAAATCACCAATGATAAAGAAAAGAAATCAAATTTTTTTCTTTTTATAATCGTAACAAATCAACAATGATAAATAAAAGAAACGAAAAAATCATAATAGAAGAAAAAAAAATGAAAAACACACATAATACATTTATAGAAGAGCCACACATATTGCAAAGTTTCCACTCAATATGATAAGTAAGGCCCATGTTATATAGATAAGAGATCTCGTCAAAAGTTATACGGTAACATATTTGTAATACACTTTAAGTTGGGGCTCAACCCTTTGTTCTTAGAAGTGGTTATTGCAATTCTCCAACAAATGCACGGATGTGTTGACATGTCTTCCAAAATTGATAGCAGTTACACCCATGCATGTGCTAATTTGATAAACTCTTTCTTTTAATCTAGCAATTATAGGCAAGAGCCAGTGTTTTGTAAGGCTTATCTTCATCAATTGGCATACACTGAGGGCCATCCATGCCTTTTCATTTTCACTTAACAAGCTGATTAAGCAATTTCATGGCAAGTAAAGGAGGAATATTTATACACACTGGTCATACAAATGGCAAGTTATGAGCCTAATAGGTACCATGTCACTAAGTCACCTTGACCAATTTTTATAAATAGGTCACTTTCAATTTTCACAGTACAATAAAAGGTCAAAATAGTGTTTTTTAAGAAGGAAAATGATTTGGAATTTTAGCTCCATAAAATACTCGATAACCTAAACCATTTTAATAACCTACAAGACACATGTAATAACTCTCATCTAGCGTGTAGCTTCAACCAATTTGAAATTTATAAATTTGTTCTTGTTCCCCATTTTGGACAGCAACCAAACATGTTATGGATACATAGAACTAAAGAACTATAGATAAGAAAATGACATTATGTTTTAGCAAGTAAATTCATTAAAGTGTATAATGTATCACATACGACACTTTCATGTTAAAGGGCTTCAAAAATAGTGAATTAAAAGGAATGTTGACATTGCACAAATAAACAAGCAATCAAACATTAGAGACTCTTCTCACCCAAATTAGCCTTCATGGTATCACAGTCAAGGATCATAAGGCAGTGAGTCAACAACACTTGTAAATAAATGATCACAACCAGAAGTACGATAAAGTAACAATCTACTCATATGGAATATTTTACCATCATAAGGTCATGAGAGTCAACTATATCATGTTCCTCCTTCAGACGATAAATATTGTACGTTGCTAGTGTAGGTGGAGCCTGCATATTTCTTTGTGTGGCTTTCTCGATTAGTTTCATAATCTATAAGCTACTAATGAAAGATTGTCATTTACAACGTGTAACAACTTTGTAAAAGCTCAAACAATAAATTATTCCCCTCAATTATAACAAACTCTATGTAATGTGGTTTACCAACGTGTATTTTAGTCACCTCTTTTCACTTCATATGCGAAGATTGAGGCCATGTTTAGCTCCAAGAAGCTAGTGCATAAGTGTATCTGCACTTTACATGTAATAAGAATAAAAGATGACCTTGTTAGGCACAAAAAGGCCTCAATCAAACCTGTTCTATATCATAGGAGGAGATTTTTAATCAAACCTGTTTGATACTCTTAAGGGTGTAATTTAAGGATTTTTAATGCCTTATTGAAACCTGATAAGTGATTTGCAATATAAGCCCAAAGCTGCTCACACTGTTACATTCGTTGTAACCTGGCAGATTGCCTAAGCTGTCCGAAAACTGTTGGACAAGTTTGGCATAAACTGTCTACACTGTTCATATTTGTTGAACAACTTTGACTCAAAGTGAAGTGTTCTATTCTTTGTGAACAGAACCTGTTCTTTGTGAATAGGTTATACACTTTATGGAATTTTTTTCCATGTCATCATGTAAAGTCTTGGACGTGACGATCAGTTTACAAGTCGAAGACAAAGTGAAAAATCAGAAGCTGCTTTCACTGCATAAGCTGTTCTGATTCATGAAGACAAAGAGGATATTTGAAGTGGTTGACAGACCTTTTCTTATATCAAAATGGCTATACATGAAGAGGAAAGGATTAAAGTTGACATTCCTCTTTAAGGTAAAGCTGTATGCAACAGAGACAAAAAGGAAAAGACAAAGATTCCACAACAAAAGGACAAATTTTGTTTTGTCAGAATGTGCACAAAAGTAGTCTTGTCTTTTTGTAAAAGGCACTCCACTATCTCTGCATCCAATGAGGAAGTTTCACTTGGATTATCTGAGTGAGTATAAAAGGAAGCTTCTAAGGAATGAGAGATAACCAAGAGAGAGATATCCACAAGTCCAGAACGTGCAAAAGAATTGTGTTTTCATGCATGCAAGTTCTGCCTTCAACTGAGAATAGAACATTGATAGTGTGTCTAAGTTGTTCTACCTCTAAGCTATCTATTTGTGTCTTTAAAACAGTGAGTGCGTCTTAGTAAGTGAATTCATTGTAACTAGACTGAGTGAGTCTTAGATTAGTTGTTCATCTGTTGGTTTTATCATCTCTGTTTGAACCATTCTGCAGTTCAAACCTGTTTGTAATTAACACTTGTTAATATACACATACAAACGTAGAGAAAAAGTGTGTTGAATTTTAATTAACTGTATTCACCCCCCCTCTACAGTTTACTGCAACATACTTGGGAAACTTGTTGGGACCTACAACTTGTATCAGAGCAGTTTAGAGTGTGTGTTAACTCTAGATCTCTACTATCTTCCCATTTCCCGCCATGGACAATAGTTTTGCAAACTCTTCTTCTTACTATGACAATGGGTCAATGGCAAAACCCCCAAAGTTCAATAATAAGAACTTCTCTGGTTGGAAGTGCAAAATGATGCTCTACTTAGAGAATCTGGATGTGCAACTGCCAGAAATAGTGATGGAAGGTCCATATGTTCCTACATTTGTCGCTACTATCACTCCTGCTGCTGAAGGAGCTGCACCTGAGGTCAGGACCATTGAGAAAGCAAAAGCTAAATGGACTGATGAAGACAAAAGGCTTGTGGCTCTTGATGCAAAATCCATGAAAAACCATGTCATTTCCGTACCTGATGATGTGTTCAAACAGGTTGAGAAAATGAAAACAACCAAAGAAATGTGGAATAGTTTGTGTACTGTGTATGACGGTCCCACTATCACATTGGATAACAGGATAAACAATCTTGTTAGACAATATGAACTATTCTTTTAAAATCCAAAGGAGAGTCTCACTGATACCTACACCAGGTTCACTACATTGATTAATGATCTCAAAGCTTTTGGGATCACTAAGGACAACCTAACCCTGGTAAACAAGTTCTTGGACATACTGCCTGACGAATGGAACTATTTTTCTACTATTCTTAGAAATTGAGGCACTATCAGAGGTATGGATCTAATTAACCTCTATGGATCCTTGCTCAATGATGAACAATCAAGGCAACAAAAGAGAAATGCCTTGGAAATGTCCAAGAGTGGTACAACCATAGTGGCTAGTGTGAGACAGCCTGTGATTCAGATGTGTGATGTGTTCACACAAGCGTATCAACAGGCTGATGATGAATTGGAGGTGATTTCTAAAGAAGAAGATGATTGTGAAGATCCTACTGAACTTGATGATGAGCAAATGATTGCTATGCTTGTCAGAAAATTCAATAAGAAAAGATTTTAGAGGTAAGATGTTGCAAAGGAAATCAGGTGCTACCAAAAAGAAGGCATTTGATAAATCCAAGGCTGAGTGCTTTAAATGTGGCAAAACAGGCCATATAGCTGCTAATTGTGTGTCTAAAGCTGTTGGTTCATCCTCCAAGCGTTACAAGACAAACAAGGATGATGGCTACAGGGTTAAGTACCTTATGACCATGGCCAAGTTGAAAAAGTTGGAAAACTCTGTGGCTTCCAACAAACAGAAGGGACTGATGGCTGAAACATGTGACAGGGAAGACTCTGATTCATCATTTGATGAAGAAGATAACAACTGTCTGGTAGCCAACACTGATGCCCCTTTAACAAGTAACTTCAAACAAGACTTGGTTGAAGCTCTCATCTCTTTAGAGAACTTGAATCCCACCATGATGTATATGGTACAAAACTTTAAGGATTACAACTCTGAAGAAAATGTTAAAATATTTGATTACTTACTTGGGGATCTGAAAGTTGCAATTGAGAAGCATGATGCTTTGAAGTCTGAAATCTCTAAGCTAAAAACTGATCTTGACATAAAATCTAATGAATTGGACAGTTTTCATAAGTTAAAAACTGAACTTGATGAGGTAAAACACATCAATACTATTTTATTAGAAGAAAATAGAGAAACAGACTCAAAGCACTCTAAGCTTCAAAATATTGTTGACTCTTGGTGCGATTCAGCTAAGAGAGCCAGTCAATGTATCAATGAGCAAATTCCAGCTCAAATCCAAGCATATCTTGGAGGATATCTTGATACATCATCTTCAATTGTTGAAATCAAGAATCTGGAAACAGATTTGTCCTATCTTGCTGAGCTTCCAAATACATTCATTCAAAATGTAAATGGAAAGCTGAGTGCTCAACCAGTTCACATTCATTATTTGCAAAGACTGGTGATGGAATGTGTTCTCCGTCAAACCAGCCTGCTAAGTGCTCAACCAGTTCACATAAACAAAAGAATGGAAAACAAGTTAAAACTGCAGCTTTGACCACTAAACCTGTCAACCAGACAGGTTTTGATGCTAGAGCTGATGGTAAGAAACATGTTCCTCCATTCAATGCTGAACACTTTGAGAAGAAATTTTCAAATGGAAAGCAACATGCATCCAACAGGGGTAAGTCTCATGTTGGAAGCAAGTCTGCTGTGATTTCAAATAAGTTTTTAAATCATAGTGGAAAACTGGTTATAAATGAAAGAAAATCTTTTGTTAAAACCAAGAGTGATAATCATGCTACCACAAGTAGGCAAAAGTCATCACAGCTTAGTAGAGGCAAAGACAAAGCCATTGCTCAACCTGAGAAAACTGTAATAAGTTTTCCAAACCTGTGAAACGACAAAAGACAGTTAATTACCTGTATTTGATCTCTATCCTCCTAAAAAGAGGAAAGAGGACACATACAAATCTGTTGCTGCTGTACCTTCCACACAACTTGTTGGCTCTTCTAAAACAAGTGACACATTTGTAAAATCTGTTGAGAAGTCCAACAGAGATAAACCAGAATGTGTTTCTGGGAGTTCTTTCAAAAATAGGAAATGTTATAAATGTGAAAAGAAAACTCACATGGCCAAGAAATGTCCTGAGACTGAGGACATAAGGCCTGCTGACACTGTTAGCTCCAACATTGCAAAAACCAGCAGTGTTGGAAGTAACCTTGTCATTGAGGAGAGTATCTTATATGATACAAAAATATTAGTGTTGATCTCAGTGGTCCATCAACAAATGTTGATGAAGAAGGAGAACTCATCCTTATGATGAGTTCCCCCAAAAACTAATATTTCCCCATTTCACTCTGCAGGTTAAACAACCAACCCAGGTTTGGTACTTGGACAGTGGCTGCTCTGGCCACATGACGGGTTGCAAAGATTTGTTGAGTGATCTCAAGCCTGAAAAAGGCCAAAAGGTCACCTTTGGTGACAATGTCCAGGGATCCACAGAAGGATATGGAACCCTTCATGCTGATGATGCAATCTTCAACGGAGTAGCCTATGTGTCTGGCCTAAAACATAATCTTGTAAGCAATAGTCTACTTTATGATGCTAGCTACAAGGTTAACTTTTATGAGCACTTAGGGTACATACTGGATCCCCAAGGCAAAGTTTTGTTGTGTCCATAAAGAAAGAAAGGTGTATATGTTGTAGATATGAAATCTGCTGATCAAACAACTGAAACATGTTTCATCTCAAGAAGCAATGCAGACCTCAACTGGTTATGCACAAAAGGCTATCACACCTGAATTTCAAGAACATCAACAAACTCTGTAAGAAAGAGTTAGTAACAGGTTTGCCTTCTATAACTTATGTTAAGGATAAACTCTGCACAACTCGTGAGAAGGGTAAGAAAAGAAAATAATCTTTTAAATCTAAACATAATTTCTCTATTGATACACCTCTCTTCTTAATCCATATGGACTTGTTTGGACCTGTTAGTGTCTCAATTCTAGGAGATAGAAGATACACCTTAGTAATGGTTGATAAGTTCTCCAGGTACACTTGGGTGATCTTCCTAAAGACAATAGGAGAGGCTGCCAGAGAAATTATTGGGTTTATCAAGAAGATGGAAATTCTGAACTGTGCCCAAGTTAAGCAGCTTAGAAGTGATCATGTTACTGAATCTAAAAACAGTACTCATGAGGACTTCTGTGAAGAAAGAGGAATATCTCAAAACTTCTCAGCTGTGGAACTCCACAACAAAATGGAGTGGCTGAAAGGTGGAACACAACCCTCATAGAACCTGCTAAGACAATGTTGTGTGCATCAGGTTTGCCTTCATCTTTTTTGGCTTAAGCTGTCAACATTGCCTGCTTCACTCAAAACAGATCCTTAGTGGTGAAAAGGTTCAATAAGACTCCCTATGAGTTAATCAAAGGAAGAAAGCCAAATATAAGCTATTTCCATATGTTTGGATGCCCTTATTTCATTCTGAACCAGAGGGATCCAGCTGGCCAAATTTGAACCCAAAGCTGATGAAGGAGTCTTTGTTGGATACTCATCAGTTTCTAAAGCCTACAGAGTATGCAACTCCAAAAGAAAGGTGATAGATGAATCTATCAATGTCACTATTGAAGAGTCCATAAATCCTTCTACCAAAGCTGTTTCTCAATCAGTTTCAGGAGATTTCAGCTTTGATGATCTTATGCATTCCAATGCTGAAGAAAAGGACTCAAAAGCTTCCACATCACCTAGAGTGGAACCTGTTAACCACAATTGGCATGGTGATGATTATATTGGTACACCCTGTGTGGATAAGTGTACTGATATAGTAAATGTACCATGTCAAGAATCAATCAATGCTTATTTCCCTGAATCATCTGCTGATGTGTTAAATAATAATGATTCATTCTCAATGGGTGAACAGGCTCAAGATATCATTATGTCTGAAAATCCTGAGAGCTATTCTACAAGGCCTGATGTGAATGAAGCTGATTCAGAGGAATCATCATTGAAACATCATCCTAAGTGGATCAGATGTCATCCTAATGATCAAATCATTGGTGATATCAATAAAGGAGTGCAGACAAGGTAGGACAGTCTTGGAAACTTTTGTATGTTTTCATGTTTTGTGTCCCTAATGGAGCCAAAGAAAGTAGATGATGCACTAAAAGATGCCAATTGGATCACTGCCATGCAAGATGAACTCAATCAGTTTGAGAGAAACAAAGTGTGGCAGTTGGTCCCCATGCCTAAAGGAAAAACTGTTATTGGAACCAAATGGGTTTTCAGAAACAAAATGGATGAGCAAGGTCATGTCATAAGAAATAAGGCAAGACTTGTTGCTCAAGGGTATAGACAAGAAGAAAGTATAGACTGTGATGAAACATTTGCTCCAGTGGCCAGGTTAGAGACAATTCGTTTGTTTCTAGCGTATGCTGCTCACAAGAGCATCAAGGTATTCCAATTGATGTAAAGAGTGCATTTTGAATGGTAAGCTACAAGAAGAGGTTTATTTCAAGTAGCCACCAAATTTTGAAAATGAAAATCATTAAGGCTTTGTCTATAAGTTGGACAAAGCTCTCTATGGGCTAAAACAAGCTCCAAAAGCCTGGTATGACACTCTTACTGATTTTCTTATGAGCAATGGATATTCTAGAGGTAAAGTGGATACTACATTATTCATAAAGAAAGTGAAAACTGACATTATGCTTGTTCAAATATATGTGGATGATATTATATTTGGTTCTACTAATGAACCGATATGCAAGAATTTTTCAATGCTCATGAAATCTAAGTATGAAATGAGTATAATGGGTGAACTAACTTTCTTTCTAGGATTACAGGTTTAACAAACCTCAAATGGAATTTTTATAAATCAAAGAAAGTATACATTAGATCTTTTGAAAAAGTTTAAATTTGATCAATGTTTTCCCATCAAAACCCTAATGGAAACCAATTTAAAATTGGATGCTGATACCTGTGGCAAAGCTGTTTCAGTAACAGCTTACAAAGTTATGATTGGGAGCTTCCTATACTTAAATGCTAGTAGACCAGATATAATGTTTGCTACCTCTCTTTGTGCTAGGTTTCAAGCTGATCCAAAGGAATCTCATCTAGCTGTTGTGAAAAGAATTTTCAGATACCTAAAGGGTACACCTGGTTTGGGTCTTTGGTACCCGAAAGACTCAAGTCTTGAAATAATTGGCTATTCAGATTCGGATTGCAGGTTACATACTAGATAGAAAGAGTACAACTGGTTGATGTCAATGTGCTTAGTGGAAAGTTAATCAGTTGGTGCAGCAAAAAGAAGAATTTTGTTTCTACTTCTACTGCTGAAGCTGAATATATAGCTGCTGGAAGCTGCTGTGGGCAGGTTCTGTGGATGCAACATCAGCTTGAAGATTATGGCATTGTATATAGGAAAATTCTTATTTTGTGTGATAACACAAGTGCCATAGCCATCTCAAACAATCCAGTCTTCCACTCCAGAACAAAGCATATTGACGTCAGACATCACTTCATAAGAGATCACATCCAAAAAGGTAATGTGATGGTAACTTTTGTTCTCACAGAAGAACAACTTGCAGATATTTTCACCGAACCTCTTGATGATAATAGGTTTAATTCCCTTGTGTGCAAGCTGGGAATGTTAAATAAATGTGACTAAGTGTCATTGTTGTTCTAAAACTATTAGTTTCAATCTAATAAAATTTTACAAAACAGCATTGACTGACCAGGGTTCATCCGTTCTGTAATTAGCCATTTTCTTAAAATTTAAACAGGTTTGGCAAAATAAGTTTTCTCCCAAACCTATTTTGTTGTTTAAACCTGAAACCTGTTCACTATGTATAAGGTCATACAAGGCAAAGCCATGTAACCTGTTCAGCTACTGAACAGGTTTCACACTGAAACATGTTCTTATGTAACTGCACAGGTTTAAATAGACAGGTTATAAAGTGATCAACTTTTGATGAAATATTTTCACAACAGGTTTGAACAACAGCGTTGAACATCAGTTTTTAATTAACATTACTTCACATTTAAGTTACTTAAATTATGTATTTATTTATCTTAAATACATGTGGTAATGTGTGTTACGTGTGTTAGTGGAGAAAAAGGTCAAGTTGGTCTAACAAATGTGCTAATGTGCTAAACCGTTCCGTTTTCCATTAGTAACATTTCAAATCCACCACCCAAATCTTTCTCTTTCCTACCCTCTCACATTCAAATCCTATAAATACCCAAATCACTGTTTCATCTTCTTCTTCCTTACTGAAACTATACCCTCTGCAAAAACCCTAAAAGACTTAGTGTCAAAAACTCGTGCATCCTCGCCTACTCTAAAAAATGGCCTACAATAACCCCTTCGTTCCTGCATTCCTTGGCAATGATGTTGTCAAACACCCCTCTGTCAACACCATTTTAACCATCAAACCAACCAACTATGTGGCTAACCTAACCATTCCCAAAAACTATGTCGGGAAAGGTTATGAACAGATGGTTGAATTCCTGAAGGCTCACCCACTTCACTATGCCATGACAGCAACCCTTTGGTGTCATGATTCAAGAGACGGTTTAGGAGTTTTGGTATACATGTTCATACGACCCTGCAACCAAAAACATAAGGGGGACTATTATCAACAACACCCAAAAATGTTGAGATCACTGCAGCTCTACTTCAGGAAGTACTTCATCTTCCTATGGCTGAAATATATGACAAACCTCAGCCTGAGAATGAACAAATGGGTAATCTGCTACGCTGTTGTGGTGTGTCAGAACCTAGTGCGGGTGTAACCTTGTTCAGAAAGGAGCTTGCACCAACTTACAACTTTCTCTTCGCCTCAATGGTGATGAGCCTAAGCTGCAAAGTTGGTTCTTTTGATCAGCTTAGCCGAGATGAAGTCCAAATAGCCCTACAATTTGTGGATGGGACAACTTTGAATATGGCCAAATGGATATTCTCCAATCTGAGGTCCTTTGTTGAACAAGAACAACATCCCCATGCTGTAAGATATCCCAGATTTCTAAGTCTTTCAAGCATGTTTGTTGTGATCACCTCTACAACTCACAACCATTCCTCAAGTCTATGGCATTTCCTGTAATTGGAAACAGGGTATTTTACACCACTGTTCCTGCTGATGAACCTCCTCTAGCAACAACAATGAGGCGGTTACTTGGTTTAGTGGATGGACCTACTACTCAGGAGGTGGATCCAATCTCTGCTCACGGTCTAAAAAGGAAAAACGTGCCTTGAAGACTAGTGAAGCTGGGCCTGTCACCAAGAAGGCTAAAACAACAAAGTCTGCTTCCTCAGCCTCTGTGGCTGAGGGGGAGCAGGCTAACTCTGCTTCTTCAACCTCAGTTGCTGAGGGGGAGCAGGGTGGTCACCCTGGTCCATCTGTTGAACCTGAAACCTTTGTGGCCAGTGCCTCTGTGGCCAGTGAGACCATGGAACAAGTTTAATCCCCTGTTACTAGCTCAGTCTCCTCACCTGTCCAAACACAACATCCCACTTATCCATCCTCTCCCTCCATGTACTCTAGGCAAAGGAGAAAATCCTTAGCCAGAAAGAAAACCTCCACCACTCAAACAAGCCCCTGTGACCCCTCTTAAAAGGAGTTAGTTGAAAAAGAGGCCACACCTACTGCATCTCCTTCTCCTATTTTGGGAGAAGGAGCAGCCAATATGGAGCTTGCCTCATTCCAGCCTGAGTCTACCCTGAGTCAGCCCGAGCCCTCTGGTTCCTCACAAAAGGAGCCAGTTGTACAAATGGAGTCAGTCACATCAACTTTCCAAGCCTCTCAACAGGCTGAAGATATTGAAAGACAGGAGCACTCTCCACTCCATACTGAGTCCACACAGTCCCTTTCTCATATTTCTCCTTCACATCCTGAGTCTACACAAGATGCCAAACCTGCTGGTACAAGCCAACCAGCAGATCAGCCTTCCCACTCTGCTCCTCATGATGCAACTGTTCCATCCCCAACAGCTGCTGAAGGACCAACACCCCAAGTTGACGAGCCTCAAGGTATAGAACAACCCTCTACTGAAGCTGCTCCACAAGTGCAAATTCCATCACCATCTTTCACCACTGATGATGTTGAAATGCACATCTCCTCTCCCCATTAAGAGCTGCCTCCAAACCAAGGCACTGCTGAGGGAACCAACCAAGGTCTTGATGAAGGTGTCATAATGCCAATTACATCTGAAAGCCAATCATCCCCCACAGCCTCACCTCATGACGCAGTTTCAGCCATTGCTGAAGGTATTCTTGACCCTTCCAAACTGGGTCACTTGACATATGCCCAGGCTTTGGAACTTTTTTCTAAAGTGCCCCTGCCAACACCCAGTGATCCTCATACTCCTCAATACTCATCATCACACTCATCCCTATCCACACAATCAAACAATCCACACATACTCCTCCATCCCCCAAAGATCTTTCTTTGAAGGAATAACTTTCTGTGCTGTCCACCAAAGTTAGCTCTTTGGAAACCTCTATGACTACCCTTCCATCTACCATTGCAGACTCTGTGTCTGCAGAGCTTGAAGGATTTCTTGATTCATTCAAGTCATCCTTTCCAACTCCTGCTCCCCAACATGATTATATCTTACAGCTACTTGCACTCACTACACAGCTGCAACTGCTCTCATCCTCCCTTTCATCAATTCTAGCTCACCAACAGGACTCTGTGTCCAACCTGATAGCTGTTTGCCAACACCTGTCAGGTATTGCTGAAACCTGCTCTACCACACTGCCCTCCACCTTGGTATCTCTAAATACCTTAGTGGTATCCCTGTCAAACTCAAAGGCAGCAGGCTTTGATAATATGCAAGATTTTCATGAACTAACTCTTGCACAACTTCAAAGCCTAGTGTTCACTGACACTAACATGGTTGCTATTTCCCAACTTTCCACCTTTGCCAATTCCCACTCTTCTTCCCTTGAAACCTGTGTTACCCAGTTAGCAGAGGTCAATGACAACCTGGCTTTCTTAGTGCATAACCTGGTTGGTTCAAGACCTGTTACCAAACCTGCTGCAGCCAAGCCTGTTGGATCCGTTCCTTCAGGCAGACCTGATGTTGAAGGCTATGTGCCATCTCCTTCAAAGGGGGAGAAATCTTCCTCGAAGACAAAGTCTAAGGGGGAGAAATCTTCATCTCCCTATATGGAGAAATCAGCTTCAGTGGGCCAAGTCGCAGGTCACTAACAAATTGGTAATGCTGCAGGTACTTGTACAGTCTCTGAAATAGCTGCTGAGACTACTCAGGCTAGATATCCAAGCCCTGCACCATCTAAAGGGGAGGAATCTATTCCTGG
The DNA here is from genome assembly GCA_020465985.1 of Centrapalus pauciflorus. Classification (NCBI taxonomy): domain Eukaryota; kingdom Viridiplantae; phylum Streptophyta; class Magnoliopsida; order Asterales; family Asteraceae; genus Centrapalus; species Centrapalus pauciflorus. The sequence goes on along the minus strand of JAANYP010007039.1, from coordinate 20,051 downwards.
GGACAGGCCAAGTAGAAGAAGACAGTGAATATTGGAAGAAATTGAAGAAGAAGAAGAGGAAACTGAAACAGTTCTGATCAGAACAACAAAAGGAAAAGGGAAAGCTGTTGGGGATACTGATGTTCAGAGGGCCCTTCAACTCAAATTTGACATGGCTCAAGCCAAAGAAATGAAAGTTCCACTAGAAACTTATTATCAGTGGAAACAAGAGCAGGCTGAAAGTCTTGAAAGAGAGAAGAAGGAAACAGGCTCTGTAAAAGCTGCTAAAGCCTTTGCAGCCAAGGAAACAAGAAAAATCAAAATGCCTTCCATGGATGTTCAAAGGAAACTGATGGAAGCAGCTAATGAGTCTGTCAGTGGCAAAGAAGTGGAAAAAGAACAAGGTTCACAGGTCTTAGTGACCAAGGCAAAGCCTATATCCTCATCAGCAAATGCCCAATTCTACTTTTACAACCTGGAAAAGGAAGAAGTTCTTTGATATAGCAAACAGAAGACTTGCCAAAGAAATAATTTTCAAAGTTGTTTCCATCTCAAGGAAAGTAAACAGTGGAGGCTTCAAATCACAAGGCTCGGTGTTGATGGTCCTGAATTGGAAGCTTATGAATCCACTGATGTTACAAACTTGGGATACAGAGAGTGGGTAGAACTAGCAGTTGCCCTAAGCAGATCAAAATCTGAAACTGCCAAAACTGTCAGGGCATATGTAAAGAAGCTGATGGAGAATGTAAGAGATCTAGGCTTGATCTCAGAAGAAATGATCAAAGGTACCTCACAAGTGGAACCTAAGATCAAGCCTAGAAGACAAAAGAAGGATACAGAGCTTGAAGAGCTGGTCATGATGATTAAGCAAGGGATGTATGCTGTTGAGTTCAAAGGAGTTGATCATAGCCTGCGGTGTTGAACCTGAAGAAGGCAAATTTATTGAAGAGCCTGAAGTAGGAGTTTTCTTTGTTGATCCTCTATCTAAAAGAATGTGTTTCTAGAGAGCTTCAGATCTTCACAAAGTTGGTCTTAAGCAAATAATTGCCTTCGGACTCTCAAATTCCTTTGAAAAACATGCAAGATGGAGAGTCATCACATGGGAACAGCTTAAGGTCTTCTACAGAAGAGGAGAACTTGAGAGCCCAGATTTCATGTTTCTTAGAGGTGAGTTATAAGATATTGATGCCAGTCTGGAACGAGCTTAAAAGAAGGCTGAACAACAACAACTTCAAGGTCCATGTACTGGTGATGAGTAGATGAAGAATGGAGGTTGTTTGTCAGTTGATATTTGCTTTCAACTTCAACAGTCCAAATGTGTTGAATTTTCTTGTACATAAGTTGTAACTTATTACATGTGTTATAATTTATTTCAGCCAGCACATTAGTTGTACTTGTAAAAACATATGTCGTTTGAATCAATATTAGTATGTATAAACTGATCTTTTACTTTACTTCGATGATGTATTTTCATTTCAGCAACTGTAATGTAAACATGTATAGTGATCAATGATAGAATCAGCTTAGGCTGAATATTGCAAATAGGGGGAGATTGTTAGGCACAAAAAGGCCTCAATCAAACATGTTCTATATCATAGGGGGAGATTATTTATCAAACCTGTTTGTTACACTTAAAGGTATAATTTAAGGCCTCTTAATGCCATATTGAAACCTGAATAATGATTTGCAATATAAGGCCAAAGCTGCTCACCCTGTTGCATTAGTTGTAACTAAGGCAGATTGCCCAAGCTGTCCTAATCTGTTGGACAGGCTGGACATAAACTGTCTACGTTGCTCATGCCTGTTGAGCAGCTTGGACCAAAACTAAGTGTTCTATTCTTTGTGAACAAGCTATACACTTTACGGAATATGTTTCCATGTCATCATGTAATGTCTTGGACAAGAAGATCAGTTTACAAGTCGAAGACAAAGTGGAAAATCTGAAGCTGTTTACACTGCCCAAACTGTTCTGATACATGAAGACAAAGTGGATATTTGAAATGGGTGACAGACCATTTTTTATATCAAAATGGCTATAGAAGAAGTGGAAAGGATTAAAGTTGACATTCCTCTTTAAGGAAAAGCAATCTGCAACAGAGACAAAATGAAAAAGACAAAGATTCTGCAATATAGGGAAAAATGTTGTTTTGTCAGAATGTGTAGAAAAGCAGTTTTGTCTTTTTGGAAAGACACTCCACTATCTTTACATCGAATGAGGGAGTTTCACTAGTATTCTCTGAGAGAGTATAAAAGGAAGCTTCTAAGGAATGTGAGATAACCAAGAGAGAAATCACCAGAACGTGCAAAGAGTTGTGTTTTCATGCATGCAAGGTCTACTTAGAAAAGAATAGTTGAGTGTGTCCAAGTTGTTCTTATTCAAGCTGTTCTATGTGTCTTGTAAAATCAGTGAGTCCATCTTAGTAAGTGAATTCATTGTAACTACCCTGAGTTAGTCTTAAAAGTAGTCTATTTCTTGTTTCTGTAATCTCAGTTTGAACTATTCTGTAGTTCAAGCTAGTTTGTAATTAACACTTGTTGATATATACATACAAACATCGAAAAAGTGTGTTGAAATTTTAAATAGTTGTATTCACCTCCCCCCCCCCTTCTACAGCTTAGAGCAAATTATTTGGGAAACCTTTTGGGACCTAGAAGTAGTATCAGAGCTATTTAGAGTGTGTGTTAACTCTAGATCTCTCACATCTCCCCATTTCTCACCATGGACAACAATTCTGCCAACTCCTCCTCTTTCTATGACAATGGGTTGACGGCAAAACCTCCAAAGTTCAACCATCAGAACTTTTCTAGCTGGAAGTGCAGAATGATGATCTATCTAGAGAATCTGGATGTGCAACTGCCATAAATAGTAACGGAAGGTCCCTATGTGCCAACTTCTGTTACTACTATAACTCCTACTACTGAAGGAGTTGTTCCTGAGATCAGGACCATCGCAAAGGCAAAAGCTCAATGGTCTGATGAAGACAAATGTCTGGTTGCTCTTGATGCAAAAGCTAGGAACAACCTTGTAATCTCTCTTCCTGATGATGTGTTCAAGCAGGTTGAGAAGATGAAAACTACAAAGGAAATGTGTGATACTCTGTGTACCGTCTATGATGGCCCCACTATCACATTGGATAACATGATCAATAATCTTGTTAGACAATATGAACTATTTTTTGCAAAGCCAAAGGAGACTCTCACTGAAACCTATACTAGGTTCACTGCCTTGATCAATGATCTCAAAGCTGGTGGGATCACCAAAGACAGTTTAACTCTGGTTAACAAATTTTTGGACATACTGCCTGAGGAATGGAATTACTTCTCTAGTATCCTAAAAAACTCAGGCACCATCAGAGGCATGGATCTTGTAAATCTTTATGGATCCTTGCTAAATGATGAACAATCAAGGCAATAGAAAGAAATGCCTTAGAGATGTCCAAAAGAGGTGCTACCTTAGTGCCCAGCGTGAGACAACCTGTTGGTCAGGTGTGTGATGTGTTCGCACAAGCTGATCAACAGGCTGATGATGAAAGGGAGGAAATGTCTAAGGAAAAGGACAGTGAAGACCTTACTGAGTTTGATAATGAGCAAATGATTGTTATGCTTGTCAGAAAATTCAATAAGAAGAGGTTTGGAAAGATGCTGCAAAAGAAATCAGGTATCATAAAAAAGAAGGCATTTGAAAAGACTAAGGCTGAGTGCTTTAAATGTGGCATAACAGGCCATATAGTTGCTGACTGTGTGCCTAAAGCTGTTGGATCTTCCTCCAAACCATACAAGACAAACAAAGATGATGGCTACAGGGTTAAGTACCTAATGGCCATGACAAAGTTGAAGAAGTTAGAAGACTCTGTGGCTTCTAACAAGCAGAAGGGACTTATGGCCGAAACCTGCGACTGGGAGGAGTCTGATTCATCATCTGATGAAGAAGACAACAATTGTCTGATGGCCAATACTGATGTCCCATCAACAAGCAACTTCAAACAGGACCTGGCTGAAGCTAAAGCTCTCAGCACTTTGGAGAACTGCAATTCCACCATGATGTATAAGGTACAAAACTTTAAGGATTGTAGCTCTGAAGAAAAAGTCAAAATGTTTGATTATCTACTTGTTGACTTAAAAACTTCTGTTGAGAAGCATGATGCTTTGAAATCTCTATGTTAAAATGTGACCTTGAAATAAAAACTAATGAACTGAACAGTTTTCATGAGTTGAAAAGTGAACTTGATGAAGTAAAACACATCAATATCATTTTATTAGAATAAAAGAGAGAGTCAAACTCAAAGCATGATAAGCTTCAAAAGATTGTTGACTCTTGGTGCCATTCAGCTAAGAGAGTCAGTCAATGTATCAATCAACAGATTCCTGCTCAAATCCAAGCCTATCTTGGAGGGGATCTTGATACAACAACTTCTATTGTTGAGATCAATAATCTGGAAAAAAACGTATCCTCTCTTGGTGAGCTTCCAAGTACTTTTATCGAAAAAGTAAATGGAAAGTTGGTCTCAACAAACACGTTTGTCAGGCCTCAAAACACTGACAGCTTGTGTGAAAAAGCTATAAAGACTGATGATGGAATGTGTTCTCTATCGAATCAGCCTGCTAAGTGCATAGCTAGTTCACATAAGCAGAAGAATGGAAAACAAGCTAAAGCTGCAGCTTTGGGAACTAGACCTGTCAACCAAACAGGTTCTGGATCTATAGCTGATGGAAAGAAACCTGTTAATCCATTCAATGCTGAACATTTTGAGAAGAAGTTTTCAAAAGGGAAGCAGCCTGCTTTCAACAAGGGCAAGTCTCATGTTGGAAGCAAATCTGCTGTGATTTCAAATAAGTTTTTAAATCATAGTGAAAAACTGGTTATAAATGAAAGCAGTCATCACATCTCAGTAAAGGCAAAGGCAAAGCCATTGCTCAACCTGAGAAAACTGGGAATAAGTTTTCCAAACCAGTAGAAGGAAAAAAGGCAATCAAATTACCTGTGTTTGATCTCTATCCTCCCAAAAAGAGGAAAGAGGACACAGGCAAAGTCTAAAAACCTGTTGAGAAGTCCAACAGAGACAAACAGAATTTGTTTCTGGGAGTGCTTCTTCCAAAAAGTCCAAAATGAGAAAATGCTACAAATGTCGGAAGAAGACTCATATGGCCAAGATTGTTTTGAAACTGAGGACATGAGGCCTGCTGACACTGTTAATTCTAACATTGCAAAAACCAGCAGTCTTGGAAGTAACATGGTCATTGAGGAGAGCATCTTAGCTGATACAATCCAAATTGGAACATTAGTGTAAATGTTAGTGATCCATCAACAAATGTTGATGAAGAAGGAGAACTCATCCTTATGATGAGTTCCCCTAAAAACTAATGTTTTCCCATGTCATTCTATAAGTTCAACAACCATCCCAGGTTTGGTACTTGGACAGCGGCTGCTTAGGCCACATAACAGGTTGCAAAGATTTGCTGAGTGATCCCAAGCCTAAAATAGGCCCAAAGGTCACCTTTGGTGACAATGTCCAGGGATTCACAGTAGGATATGGAACCCGTCAAGCTGGTGCTGCAATATTCAATAGGGTAGCCTATGTGTCTGGGCTAAAACATAACCTTGTTAGCATTAGTCAACTCTGTGATGTTGGCTACAAGGTTAACCTTGATGAGCACCTTGGGAACATACTGGATCGTCAAAGCAAAGTTGTGTTGTGTGCATAAAGAAAGAAAGGTGTATATGTTATGGACATGAAAACTGTTGATCCAACAACTTAAACCTGTTTCATCTCTAAAAGCAATGCATACCTCAACTGGTTATGGCACAAAAGGCTATCACACCTGAACTTCAAGAATATCAACAAACTTTGTAAGAAACAGTTAGTAATAGGTTTGCCTTCTATAACTTATGTTAAGGATAAACTCTGCACAGCTTATGAGAAGGGTAAGCAAAGAAAAACATCCTTTAAATCTGAACATAATTTCTCTATTGATACTCCTGTTGGTACATCCTGTGTGACGATAGCAGTCTAAGTGATCCTACATTGTGATTCTAGCAAGTGTTTGTTATATATGTTTATATATGGTTGATATTTATTAGTGTTTGTATGTTTGAACCTGATGTAACGTATTACAAGAAGTTCAAACATAAAGTACAAAGATAAAATCAATCATAAGTAATAACATAAGTTTCAACACTTAGTTGTTTATGTAAAAGGCTAGATTCGAATCATACAAGGCTTGGCATTCGAATCTGTGATAGATTCGAATGTAGCCTAGATTCGAAGAGCCCAGATTCGAGAGTGTCTTTGTGGACAGACTCGAATGGGCCTTGGGCCAGATTCGAGTTTGGCCCATAACAGACTCGAATCAAGGTCTATAATTAGGGATAGACTCGAGATATTATCAGACTTTTTGCAGAATTCGTCAGGGATTAAGCATTAAGCGATCTCGAATCTATCATCGGTTTTAGTGCAGTTTCGGAGAGAATCAGCTTGTAGGATCGTTCGTGTGTCGTTCGTTCAGCATCTGATAGTCTCCGTGTTTCGTGTGTGAGAGTTGTTAACGTCTACCCGTTAACGAGGATTCCGCACTCGTTGACGGTTCCGCGTCTAGATAGATCTGTGTTAGGTAGTCCTTACAAGTGGTATCAGAGCCTACAGAGTGTTCTTGGTGTTCTTCGTGTTCATCTAGATACATTCTAGGTTTCTTGACGTTTGTAGTCGGTTTCTCTCTCAAAAACGTATTTTTTCGTGTTCTTCGAGCTTTGCAAACAGTAATACGAAAAATACTTTGTGGTTTTTAGCGTTTTTGATCGAAATCATTATTTTTCGTTGGAAAATACTGAGTTAATCTGTAAAACGTCAAAAAATCAAAGTATTAGCCGTTTTTCGAGTTTGCGGCGCTCGAACCTATTTGGAGTAATTAGGGTTATACTTAGTTTCGAGTCTAACCAAAATCCGCTCCTTTCGAGTCTAATTTCAGAGGGTTTCGAATCTACCTAGTTTCGAGTCTGTTGCTTCATTCGAATAGGATCTCGAGTCTAGCTTAGTTTCGAGTTTATTTCGAGTTTAGCTTAGTTTCGAATAGGGGTTCGAATCTGCTGTAGTTTCGAGTGTCTCTGCCTTCGAATCTGAGGAGCTTTCGAATTTGACTTAATTTCAAGTTTAAATTGAATTCCAACACTTAATCGAATTTAATCCCAAATTAATTCGAATCTGACTATCTTCGAATCTATCTAGATTCGAACGGGTTAATTCCATTTAGTTTCGAATTAAATTAATTAAGTTCAATTCAATCACTTTCGAAAAGATGTCAAATCTCCAAAAATTCATGGAAATGGACCATGAGGTCGGGAAGGCAAACGCTCCGCCTAAACTGATGAGGATCGAGGATTATTACTGGTGGAAGGATCAGTTTACCGATTTCGTGCGCTTTAATGACATGCGCATGTGGGTATGCATCGACGAAAGATATATTCCACCGGTTTCAGAAGTTGAAGGCCGTCAAAAAGTCTTGTCATACCAAATGATGAAAGAGGATGATAAGAAACTGTTTGAAGCCGAAAACAAAGCTTTCTCGATAATCCGTATGGCTTTACCTCAGGATATACTGCACAGATTTAGGACTCAAAGGACGTCGAAGGAACTTTTGGAGTCTCTAGAGAAGAGGTGTGAGGGTAATCCTAGGGTTCGTAGAAAGCGTACAGAGCTGTTAAAACAACAGTTTGCAATCTTCAAGGCGTTAAAGGATGAACAGCTGGATGATATCATCACTCGGTTCTATCATCTGTTGACAGAACTTGAAAGCCATGGAATTGAGTATTCTGACACTGACAAGAACAACAAGCTTCTTGATGCCCTACCAGCCAAATGGGCAATGTGGGTGGCAATGATCAAGCTGAATGAAGACAAGTACTATACTCAATCTCTCGATGACATTGTGGGAACGTTGCGGGCATATCACTTCGAGCTACTGAAGGCTGAAACTGATTACGAACAAGTCCAGAATCCAGCAATGTATTTTGGAAAGTCGACAAAACCTTCAGCGACCGCCGATCTGAAGACTGCTACAGCGTTTTTCACCGGAGAAACGTCATCACCAGCAGAGTCCGAAGACTCATTGAATCGTGCGTTCTTAGGATTAGGAAGATCGGAAGAACCGCAGCCCCAAGTACATCAGGCATCGCCATCTCAGAGTTATTCGAAGATGCCCATGAGCGCAAAGTCAGCAGAAGAACATTTGAATCTGCTTGCTTCTTTTGTGGCAGCGTATGGAAATTGTGTTCAAGGCAAGATTAACGATCCTGCTCTCTGGGATGAGGACTATGATCAGGTCGACCCTGATGATCTTGAGGAGATGGACCTCAAATGGCAACTGGCCATGGTAACCCAACGGGTTAAGAGATTCATTAAGAGAACTGGAAGAAATTTGACGATGAATAACAAAGGGATAGGGTTTGATAAGTCCAAGGTCAAATGCTACAACTGTCAAGGACTGGGACACTTCGCCAGAGAGTGTCAGAGACCGAAGGTGGAGACATACCAAGGGCAGAGTCAGCATCAGGGACAATTTCAGACTCAGTCTCAACAACGATATCTTCCAAGTTCATCATCTGGTCAAGCCAACCTAGCGGGTCTTATATCCAATGTTACTTCAGACAGACAGCTAGATGGTACCTATGACTGGAGCTCACATCCTGAGTCGAATGCTAGAGCCTTCATGGCTGAAGTCACAGAATCGGGGTGTGATGAAGAAGAGCAAACCACATGGGAAAACAGTCCGATGTGGGTGGAAAAGACGGATGATCAGACAGTCCTGGAGTTTGCTGCTCAGATGGCCAACGTGGAATCTGATAACTCAAAGGTTAGTCTAACTTACTCTCTTTTTCATGAATTATGTGTATTGTGTGTTACTTCTAATGATAGGTTAAATCTAGTCTTAGAATCACATAAATCCATAACTGCTCAATATGAGAACTTAAAGATTGAAAATGCTAGCCTAAACGATATCAAGCAAGATCTTAAAGAAAAGCTTAAGGCTGATGCTCAAGACGTAATAGTTCTAAAAGACAAACTGAGTGAGCAGTGTGTTAGGATAGAGCTTATGTATGAGCACGTAGAAGCCTTGACCAAAAGTCTTAAGGACAAGGACATAGAGCTAGCTGAAACAAAGGTAAAGGTAGCCGAGGCAAATAGCAAGTTGGAGAAGTTTAGGAATTCGAGCCTAAACCTAGGGAAAGTTTAGATGCCCAAAGACAGTCTAAGAAGCCCGTTGTCTAGGATTTCATGAAATTCCTCCACCTTTCAATGCAAACTATGTGCCTCAGCCTCAGGAGAAAACTGACAAATCAGTAGACTTAGAGGACACACCTGAACCTAAATCTGAGCCTAATGTAGAAAATACACCTAAGGTGGCTGACACTACTGTCAAGATCAAGAAGGTCAAATTTGTGACTTCCTCCAGTGAAACACCTGCAGGAAAACAAAAAATTGATTGGGCTGATCAGGACGATGAGCCAGTCGCTATAGATGTACCTAAGGATCAAGACACTAATGAGACACCTAAGTCTAAGGGCTCACAAAAGAAGCCAATAGACAAGATGTCATGTTTTAGATGTCATGCGAGGGGGCATGTGGCTTCTACTTGTCCACATAGGAAAGTTGATACGACACCTAAGATAGTGAAGCCAGAACAGCCCAAACCCTCAACAAGTGTGGCGAGCACGAGTAGTTCTCAGAGTACCGAGAATACTGTGCAGGCCGCACCCAAACCTGTTGTGAAACAAACACCAGTTAAGGTTGGACCAAAAGAAGTGGTTAGGACAAATTCACCGAATCGTGTCATTAATCAAACTAGGTCAGCACCTCAACAAGTCTATAGGAGCACCACACCTAGCAGGTCACACACTCCAGTTAGGTCACATACTCCCGTTAGACATTATGTACCGGTAAGAGCTCAGGGATCACAGTCTGAAATGCAGTATAATTGGAATTATTCTAGAGCTCCACAACAAATGCCTACTCAAAGGCAAAGAGTGAATCTAAATCACTCGGCACCACAACAAACTCCTGTTCAACGACCCAAGTCACCTGAAAGGCGAGATGGGTATTTGAAAGAGTTTCAGTATGTGGACGAGAATGGTATAACCAAGTCAGTCATGGCTTGGGTTCCCCGTGATAACTAACCTATTTTCTTTCATGTGCAGGAGATTACCACAGGTCCAAACAACAAATGGTTCGTCGACAGTGGATGCTCCAGGCACATGACGGGGGAAAGAGGTCTGCTTACAGACTTCAAGGGTGGGAATAAGGGGTTTGTATCATTCGCCGGTAACAAACGAGGAAATATCACTGGAACTGGAGAAGTCACTAATTAGACGATTACATTGGATCAAGTTTATCACGTTGATAAACTGGTTCATAATCTCATTAGTGTATCTCAAATCTGTGATAAGAAGAATTCAGTACTTCTCACTAACACTGAAGCGTTAGTGTTAAAACCGGGATTCAAGATACCTGAAGATTGGATATTGATGCGGGCACCAAGGAAGAATGACTTGTACATGCTCGATATGAACAAGCCAGATACTTCGATGGGTCCGATCTGCTTATTATCAAAAGCTTCGGAGACGGAATCGGTTTTGTGGCACAGACGCATGGCTCACTTCCACCTAAGGAAGATGAACTACATAACGAAGAATGGACTGGTGCAAGGTGTGCCTCTGAAGAGCTTTCAGTTCGAGGACAAGTGTCTACCGTGCATGAAGGGCAAGCAACATAAGAAGACACACAAGTCCAAGACGCAGAACTCCATAACCTCAACATTCGATTTGTTACATATGAACCTTTTCGACCCTATCAACAAAAGGAGTATCGGAGGTAGTTGGTTTTGTTTGGTTATCACTGACGATTACTCACGCTTTTCTTGGTTTTTTTTAGGTACAAAGGACGAGACGGCTTCCAAGCTCATCGGGTTCTTAGACCAAGTGGAGAATTCCTACGGAACAAGGGTTAAACGACTACGTAGTGATAATGGAACAGAGTTCAAAAACACTGTAATTGGTGTATATTGCCTATCAAAGGGCATCATGCATCAATTCAGTGCACCATATGAACCTCAACAAAATGGGGTGGCCGAACGTAAAAATAGAACATTGATTGAGGCTGCAAGGACTATGCTTTCGGATTCAAAGCTTCCTACCATGTTTTGGGGGGAGGCAGTGAATACCGCGTGCCATATTTTAAACCGAGTCCTTACAGTCAAAGCTTTAAACAAAACATGCTATGAAATTTTGAATAAACGGCCACCTAATTTAACTGGATTCGAACCGTTTGGGGTACCATGCACTCTTTTACGAACAAAACATCAACCGAAGTTTGGTGAAAAGGCTGACGAAGGATACTTCCTAGGTTATGTGCCGAACTCACCAAACAAACGGGTTTTTAACAAAACAAATGGTACTGTGGAGATTGTGTATAACATTGAGGTTACAAGTTATACACATGAACCCCAAACTGGTCCTGAATGGTTATTTGACTATGATAAGTTATTTGAGTCATTTAACATTTCTTTGGATGATACTGCAGGTACAATCGAAAAAGACATGGCAACGTTGCATCTAAATGACGATGGCCATATCTTTCCGAGGACTACGTTTGAATCCACATCCGAGCCTACTGCAACTGTAGATAATTCTCCAGAAGTCGATGTTCCTGAAGCACCTAACACTGAGAATCAGACTCAAGCATCAAGTTCCAACTCTGAGGAAAACGTCCGTGAGGAGGAAAATGTAGAAGCTGAGCTTGTTCCCCCTTTAGGTGAAATAGGATCTAACTTAGGAGATAATCTAAGGGTTGATGAGATAGAGACCTCTAGGATTAACAAGAACCATCCATTAGAAAGCATCATAGGAAATCCTAACGAGGGTGTGAGGACTAGGAGTAGTTTAAATAACAACACTATGTTGTTGTCGATGATAAATGACTCCGAGGCATATCACACTTGTCTCTATTCATGTTTCATAACGCAAGTAGAGCCTAAGAATGTGCAGATGGCACTTAAGGATAACTCCTGGGTTGAAGCGATGCAGGAAGAACTTTCGCAACTTAGGAAACTAGAAGTGTGGGAGTTAGTTCCATTACCTCGAGGGGAAGTTGCAATAGGAACCAAATGGGTTTTTAAGTGCAAAAGAGACGATCGGGGTATAGTCACGCGCAACAAGGCTAGGCTAGTTGTAAAGGGTTTCAACCAAGAGGATGGAATCGATTACAACGAGGTTTTTGCACCAGTAGCAAGGCTAGAAGCCATTAGGTTGTTTTTAGCTTTTGCCTCCTTCAAGGGCTTTAAGGTATATCAGTTAGATGTTAAGAGTGCTTTCCTGTATGGGAAAGTGAAGGAGTTGGTGTATGTAGAACAACCGCCCGGATTCACAGATCTAAAATATCCAGAGAGAGTATATCGTTTAGATAAGGCTCTATATGGATTGCATCAGGCACCGAGGGTGTGGTATGAGACTCTATCCAACCATCTATTAGAGAACGGGTTTGAAAGGGGTAGGATAGATAGTACTTTGTTTGTCAAAAGGAAGGGAGAACACTTTATCTTGGTACAAGTGTACGTCGATGATATCATCTTTGGATCATCAGACGAACATATGTGCAAGATTTCGAGAAGGTGATGAAGTCTAAGTTCGAGATGAGTGCTATGGGGGAGTTAAATTTCTTTTTGGGGTTACAAGTTGACCAGAAGAAGGAAGGGATGTTTATCCATCAGACTAAGTATGTCTATGACATATTGGAACGTTTCGGGATGGAAGGAACAAAGTTGACTGCCCATTTCAGCACGCCGATTCAAGTGAATCATAATCTCGGACCGGGTACTGAAAGTGATACCGATGTGGATCCGACTTTATATCGGGCCATGATTGGATCACTTATGTATTTAACTGCTTCAAGACCTGACATAATGTTTGCTGTGTGTATTTGTGCTAGGTTTCAAGCTAATCCGAAGGAGATGCATATGAAAGCTGTGAAGCGGATTCTACGATACCTCAAGTCGAAACCGAAGCTGGGACTTTGGTATCACGCGGAGGGAGATCTAGAGTTGGAGGCATTCACTGATTCTGACTACGGAGGATGCAGCTTGACGCGCAAATCAACGACTGGAGGTTGCCAGTTCCTAGGAGGGAGATTGGTATCCTGGCAATGCAAGAAACAAACATTGGTAGCCGTGTCAACGTGCGAGGCCGAGTATGTTGCTGCTGGTAGTTGCTGCTCACAGGTTCTGTGGATACAACAACAATTGCGGGATTACGGTTTGGCTTATACTCAAACTCCAATTAGGATAGACAATCAATCTACAATTGCAATAACTAATAATCCAGTCAAACACAATAAAACAAAGCACATAGACATAAGGCATCATTTTATTCGTGATTGTGCTGAAAAGAACTTACTCAAATTGGTAAAAGTGGCAACAGAAGATAATAATGCAGATTTATATACCAAAGCATTTGATAAGTCACGGTTTGAGTATTTAATTCAACTGAATGGAATGCGCAACCCAGAGTAATTTGGCCTTAGTAGTCTTTTATTTCCTTTTGTAGAAGTAGTATTTCTTTCTTTTTATGGTAAGTCTACTAATTTAGGAAAGTTTCTATTTTTAGTAAGTTTCTATTTTTAGGAAGTTAGTAGTATTTTATAGCTATTTCTTTATGAAAAACAAAAAAAAAAGAGAAAATCAGAAAAACACAAAAAAAAAGAGAATATCAGAAAAGGGAGTTAAGTCTTAGATACATAGGTTCAAAGTGACGAAAATTAGCACCGTCGTTACAAACTCTAAGTGTTTAGGCTTTCACACATAATGCAACTAAATTCTAAGTGTTATACTCTATTTAGTTAGATGTGTTGGTAGGCATAATACATATAGGGAATCTCAAGGCAAATAAAATATTCTAGAAAAAGTCAAGCGTGTCACTAACTTAGATGTATGACCAATCGGTCTTAATTTTTATGTACAAGACATACAAACTTTGAGTCTAAATGAGGTATGCAAACTTTCTAGGGATGTATGGCAACATCAGATACATCTTTAAATGGAAAGCATAGAAATATCATATAATATTGAGAGTCGAAAACATGTAACTCTGTTGTACGTAAGTACAGACCTGTTGCCTCTGTTTAGATTCGGGTTAGCAGATATGTCGCTCTGTTGTACGTCAGTACAGACCTGTCACCGCTGTCTTGCTAACTTTAAAAATAAACTTTAAGTCGATCTAAGACACCTTGTTGTATGAAAATACAGACTTGTGTCCGATGGTTGTCTTTTAAAGAGAGTTTGCAAATACCAACAAGTTAGAATCTTTGTCTGTGTGCCTTGATCATAAAAGTATGTCTATGTCTGAGTCACGTGAGATAATTTCCTGATAAATAAAAATGCCAAGGGATATTCCGAAATGTAAAATGTTTAAAGGGGTAAAATACCAACAATCGGCTAAATGGGTATATCACGACAAACAAACAAAGGAATCAAAAATTCCTAAGTGTGAAAGTTTAAGTACTGAAAGTAAGTATCAGACATCGCTATCTGATTGAACCTTTCTTAGACTATACTCATCAAAAATATTTTATTTAGATTAGGTTGTAAATTTTATAAGTATAGCTTAAGTCGAGATTAAATTTTTGGTCAAAATTTTATTTTTATTTTATTTTACCTTAGTTTATTTTATTTTATTTTATTTTATTTTATTTTACCTTAATTTTTACTTAGGTAAAAGGTCTAAAATTACTGAGGGTGCATTCAAAGTTGGATAAAATTAACATTGCGTGAAATATCTTGTGCTTAGGGTAAAAGAATTGGCATAGTTTATCTTGTTACACAATACCGTAGAAAAAGGTTGAAAAAGTTGAAGTTATTTCAAAAATTTTCGAAATTTTTCTAAGTGTTTGGTGTTTTCGAGTTTAGGACAGACTCGAAAGTGGAAGGATTCGAATCTGTCAGTAGATTCGAGTCTAGCCTTAGACTCGAAGGTTGGTAGTATATATAGGTCAACAGTGAAGTCATTTATTTCTTACTGTTTTCGAATCTACTTCCTCGAATCTAAGACCAGCGATTTCGAATCTATCCTCGAGTCTACCGTATCTCTCCTAAACGACATTTTGTCGAGATTACTGCAAAAGTGTTCGAGTCTACTCTTGCATCTAGGTATAATCAACTTGATTGTACAAGATTCATGTAGTTTTATACACAATTTTAGACAAAATCATCGAGTTTTGAAGATTTAAGGGTCGAAATAGGGTTTTTACAAAATTACCAAGTTTGGGCCGATAAACAATCAAATTCAAGGCATATATCTGTGATTAGTAACTAGTAGGACTAATGAAAGTAATTTTCTAAGTCCAAAAAGGTTAAAATCAAGAGATTTGGTCTTTGAATAAATACGGCGTTTCGAATCTGTTCATGGTGTGTCTCGAATCTGTCATTAGATTCGAGAAGACCAAGACTTTCGAATCTGCCATCAAATTCGAAAATGGACAATCCGAATCTGTTACATTCGAATCTATATTTTATTTGCATTACTTAATTTAAATTTTATTAAACTTGTAGAAATTTAATTGTGTTAGATTTTGTACTTAAACAAGTTCAAAATAAAACAGAGTTAAATTTAAACAAGTTTATTGATTTTTAATGAATCTAATAGTTTCGTTTATTGTGCAGAAATGGTTGTTCGAGCGTTTGTGCCTAAGCACAATATGGTGCTTCATCCAGATCATAATCTCCCTGAGGCGCAGGGTTTTAGACAAGTGCTTGATTTCCTAGTAGAGTCTAGGATCGGTTTTGCACTATCTCATAATGTGCAGCTAGTGTTACCATATATTCGGCAATTCTATGATCATCTGCAGGTAGACTGCTCGGTCACACCGACAGTTCTACGTACTCGCATTGCTGGACAACCGCTGGTATTCTCGGCAGATATGCTGCGACAAGTGTTGCAGCTGGGCACTCAAGAAGAAGAATCGGGTCCGATAGAGTTTCCTCTGAACATAAGGCAAGCGGCCTTTCTAACAATGGGATACAGTCAAGATGTGACAAAAGTTTCATATATGAAACGCGGGTTAATTGGACAGTGGAGGTTTCTAGCTCATGTGTTTATGGTATGCTTTGCTCCAAAGAAAGCAAGGTTTGATTATATGGTTGCGAAGATGCAATCTGGGATAGTCGCAATGGTGTATAATCGTCCTTACAGTTTTTCGGAGATGTTCTTCTCAGAATTTGTTCACCAGATCACCGCGCCAGAAAATCAGCAGTTCTTGTTATATCCGCGGTTCATTATGATGTTGATCAGGCACTTCTTGCCAAATCTGCCGCCGTCAAATGACATCCAGAGTGTTGCTGTTATGGATAAACGGATTTTCGCTGATTGTTCCTCACACAGAGGAAGATTGGCTGTTCCTGTTGAGCGTCCGTTATTCGGAGCGATCTTGGATAGGGATTTTCAAGCCCCGGATGTTGCCAACTGGGCAGAGGTAGTTGAATTTCAACCGAGACAACAACAACCACAACAACAACCACAGCCACAGCCACAGCGTCCTCCAAGGTGTAGACAAAGATCAGCTGCGAGTCAAACTCAGGCGTCAAGGCCTTCGACAAGTCAGCAGCCGGAAGTTCAAGAAGCCGAGCCATCCAATGTTCAAACTGAAGCTGAGCAACTGTGCCAAACGCTTAATGAAATTTGGGAGGCAAGGCCCCATGCAAACGAAGACGTGGCTACAACATTAGTAGGTGAACTACTTGAGCCTCCAGAAGGAGAGGAAGACGTGTTAAGAGATGTTGAAGAGTATGAGCCCGAACAGGCAGGTAATGTGTTATCATCATCTACTACAGAATTGGAAGAGATGGAGGAGTTAGAAGTTGAAGCTCCTGAGTCTGAACCTACTGAACCTCGTGTTCGCATAGAAACTTATGGCTCGAGAGTCGTAGTTATCAATGAAGAGACTTCAAGGAGGAGAGTATCTCGAGAATCTGATGATTCAGATTTTGAAGAGGATGAAGCTGCTCAATTAGTGACTCGGCAAAGGGCCAAACGTCACAGGTTTATGCAAGGGTCATCCTCAGCATCCGATGCACAACAATCTCAAACTCAAACTCAAGAACCTCAAGCCACCGCTCCACCACCACCACCACCTCAACATGAACCATACATTCCATCACCATTCATCCCAATTCCTATACAATCCATTCCATCCACTTCGACCACCTACGCTGACAACCAACGGTTTGTGCAGCTTAAGGGACGCGTTGACTTCCAGCATGTCCAAATCTTAACCCTATCAAAGGCGATCGGCGAACTCCAGGCGCATAATGCAAATCTTGATAAGGATAATGCCGAATTGAAAAAGATTGTGGAGAATGTCAGGGAAGAGAACACAGAGTTAAAGTCCTTTGTTGCAGATCAATCAAAAGAGATCTGATCGATGCGGTCCCTCCTTGAGCAGCTAATGAAAAATCTAAAAGCTCAGGGGGAGACAAGTTGTAAGGATCATGAGGAGCAACGTAGAAATGAAGATGACGAAGGCAATGATCCCGATGCACCTAATGAGAATGAGCCAGTAGATTTTCCTGCTGCTCAGGCTACACAAGTTCAGGGGTAGCTCAGTCAAGTTGAAGGAGAAATAGGAGAAGCGAGTTCATCGAAGCAGCCTACAGATTTTGAAATCAGTGAGATGATCGACGCGCTTATGGATCTCGATGATGATCCGATGGATGTAGGTTTTGACTATGATGATGAAGAGCTAGAAGAAGGTGAGTTTGTGCCAGAGGAGATAGTAGACTGGCAGTCGGATGATGAAGTAGTTGCTGATGAGGATGATGAAGCTGACGAGATAGTTGTACAGCAGAATCCTATCACGGATACTTACATGATTGATGGGAATAATATTGTCAACGTAGATGTAGTGAATGCTGCGTTGAATGCTCAGCCATCAATAGAAGAACCTGCTAGAGAGCTATCAAACGAAGAAAAACGAAAGTTATGGTTCAGGGCTGAACAGACGGAGGTAGAGCTTAAGAAGACAATAAGAGTGCCAGGTACTGGGAAGCTGTCTGCACGCATATTAAGCTGGTTCTTTGATAGAGAACTGCAGCTATTTGTAATTAAGAGGAAAGACGGGCTTCAGTACATGAGGAGAACGTTAAAAGCTTTCAACTCCCTGCCAAAGATTGAAATCACAGACTTAGCATGGAAAGATCTGATAAACATTGGCAATGATCCCTACGCAGACGTTATCGCAAGAATCATAAGAAAGGAGGGGAGGTCAAGGAAGTTCGAGCGATTGAATCCAAGGGTCGGGAGAAGAGTAGAGGATCCGTCACGTATCGATCCTCTAACTGGATGACCTTGGATGAGGATTCACTATAAGCCAGCTAGATGTCTGAGGAAGGTACCTCTCAAGCCGATGCCACAGAATGTTTTGAAGAATCTGCATTGGTGGTACGTTGACACTGAGACTGGGGAAGCGGTCATGGAAGATTTTGAAGAAAATGTTATTCTTAGAGTCTACGACCCTCTTCACCTGGTAAACCTCTCCAAAGATGATCTTCACATTTTGCATGCCTGTAAGATCTCCAGTGATACACATATGGACAGTGAAGCTAGTAAGTATGAAAATGTAGTCAAGGTATGTGTTGAGAAAGGTTTGTATGCTGGTAGTAATTTGAATCAATAAATAAACAAAGTTCTTAAGTCAAATGTGAGAATTATTAGAAGCTATCGTCAAGGGGGAGTCTGTTGGTACATCCTGTGTGACGATAGCAGTCTAAGTGATCCTACATTGTGATTCTAGCAAGTGTTTGTTATATATGTTTATATATGGTTGATATTTATTAGTGTTTGTATGTTTGAACCTGATGTAACGTATTACAAGAAGTTCAAACATAAAGTACAAAGATAAAATCAATCATAAGTAATAACATAAGTTTCAACACTTAGTTGTTTATGTAAAAGGCTAAATTCGAATCATACAAGGCTTGGCATTCGAATCTGTGATAGATTCGAATGTAGCCTAGATTCGAAGAGCCCAGATTCGAGAGTGTCTTTGTGGACAGACTCGAATGGGCTTTGGGCCAGATTCGAGTTTGGCCCATAACAGACTCGAATCAGGGTCTATAATTAGGGATAGACTCGAGATATTATCAGACTTTTTGCAGAATTCGTCAGGGATTAAGCATTAAGCGATCTCGAATCTATCATTGGTTTTAGTGCAGTTTCGGAGAGAATCAGCTTGTAGGATCGTTCGTGTGTCGTTCGTTCAGCATCTGATAGTCTCCGTGTTTCGTGTGTGAGAGTTCTTAACGTCTACCCGTTAACGAGGATTCCGCACTCGTTGACGGTTCCGCGTCTAGATAGATCTGTGTTAGGTAGTCCTTACAACTCCTCTCTTCTTAATCCACATGGACTTGTTTCAACCTGTCAGTGTCCCAAGTCTAGGAGGTAGAAGATACACCTTAGTAATGGTTGATGTGTTCTCCAGGTTTACATGGGTGATCTTCCTAAAGACCAAAGGAGAGGCTGCCAGAGAAATCATTGGATTTATAAAAAAAATGGAAGTTTTGAACTCTGCCCAAGTCAAGCAGCTTAGAAGTGATCATGGTACTGAATTTTAAAAACAGTACTCCTGAGGACTTCTGTGAGGAAAGGTGGATTTCTAATAAGTTTTCAGCTGTACGAACTCCACAACAAAATGTAGTTGCTGAAAGGAGGAACAGAACCCTCATTGAAGTTGCTAGAACTATGTTTTGTGCAGCAGGTGTGCCTTCATCATTTTGGGCTGAAGCTGTCAATACTGCCTGCTTTACTCAAAACAGATCCTTAATGGTGAAATGGCTCAATTAGACTCCTTATGAGTTAATCAAAGGGAGAAGGCCAAATATAAGCTATTTCCATGTGTTTGGATGTCCCTCCTTCATATTGAATCAAAGGGACCAGCTGGCCAAATTTGAAACCAAAGCTGATGAAGGTGTGTTTGTTGGATAGTCAGCTGTTTCTAAAGCCTGCAGAGTATACAACCACAAAAGAAAGGTGATAGATGAATTTA
>JAANYP010007038.1:0-39989 GCA_020465985.1 Centrapalus pauciflorus | reverse complement strand
AAAAGTGATATCCTCGGCTTCGTGGAGTAGAATGGAAAGGTCAAGCTGCCAGTTATGGGGGGCAAATTTTGTGAATTGGGCGGATGGGAGAAGGGATTCTTCTGGCAGCTGGGCAATCTTGTTTGGGATCAGAGAATGAGGGATGGTTAGAGTAATTTGAGGATCTATATGCGACACAGTTAATTTATCAGACTTGTATAGAAGTGAAACATTGATATTAATTCTGAAATAAGCGTGAATTTGAAACCGTCTATTCTGTTTAAAGCATCAGGACTTTTATCAGTGGTATGTAACTTCTACTGAATAAAGTCAAAAGTTGATCGTTGAGAGACCAATGTTAGAATAGATGTTTTCATTCAAACACTTATTCTAACTATAACCAATGGTGCATAGGACATGACATATTTTTGTGGTTTTTGATTTTAGTGAAATGCAAAAATGGAAATTTTAAAAAATCCTAAGTGTTGAATTTCGGATGAACCGATATTCGGATGCATGAAGAACCAAATTTCGGGTGCAAGGGAAATTCAGGTGAAATGATCCTAGTTTTTTGTGGGATAGAAATTCGGATGGAGTGATGCATGAAATTAAAAACTAAATATGAAACTAAAAGATTATGTCATTCGAATTTCGGATGATGTTAACTATAGTGAACACTTAGATATTAAACATGAATGTCACAAATTCAGATTGGAACCGAAATTTGTGTGGACCCGAATTTCGGGTGGGCCGAGACAAATAGTATACTTGTAAATTTTCCAAGTGTTGTCAACTGATCCGAATTTCGGATGGATCAGAAATTCAGATTTGTCCAAGAAGTGAAACACTTAAACTGAAATTTTGTCAAAGTGGGAGTCATTCGAATTTCGGATGGATCCGAGTTATGGACTTAGTCAAACTTGCAGTTAATGTGTTCATGCACATGCAAAGGTGAACAATTTAAAATTTCATAAAAATGCATGAAAATGCAGATCCTAATGCGGAAATTGATAAGGAACATTTTATTGTACTACACTAAGTTAAAACACAATGATCTAGTAACCTAAAAATGCAAAAAACCGTGTTTAAAAACCCTAAAAAATTCGAAAATCTAAAACCCGTAATAAGATGGTATAATGTAAAATAAAGCAATAAAAAGGTTACCTGGTAGTAGATTATCACGAAATAGCAAGTAAAATGAGGAAAAACGACTGCAAAATAAAGATTTGTGTTTGAAAACCGGTTGTTAATGGCAATGGTGGGTGTGCGATGGAAGAGAGAAGAAGAAGATGAGAAGACGTAGTGCAGAAGAAAGAGTGAAATCCCTCCTATTTAATTAGGCGGGTCGGGTCAGTTTTAATGGGATCCGCGGGTTGGGCTTAAATATTTATAACTAAAAACTAAACAAAATAAAATGAAAAATGAGCACAATAAAAATATTTTTGGATCTTCTATAAAAAAATATACTAAGACATAATTAAAATAGCTAAACTCAACTGAATAACTAAACGTAACATTAATTTAATTAATCTACTAATTAAAATAAAAATAAAAATAAGATAAGAACCAACAAAAATATTTTTGAGTTTTTCTGTTAAACAAACAAAACAAAAATTTAACTAAGACATAAACAAAATCTTTTTTAGTATTTGACAAAGTAAAAATACTAGATAAAACCTAAAACTTTTTTTATGTATTTCTGAGAGATTACTTATCCTAAAAATAAAATAAGAGAAAAATAAAAATTAATTTAAAGTACACTAAACATCCTAATATGACTCCCTGTAACACCCCTCCCGATCACAGAAATGTCACGTCAAAATAATATCATAAGTGGCAACATCACAGACAATCCATGATGCACATGTCATTGGATAATGCAGATCACGGGTAATTTAAAACTTTAAACACAACGGTTAACAACATATGATTACAATTCAGTACATTTGCAAATCCCGATTAAGCTAACACATATCCCAAAACAACTATCACAAACAACTCTAGACATATCACAAAACAGATATCAGATCTTCAAATCGACCCCAGCTCTACCTTGGCGGCTGCTGAGATCCCTTCTGATTTCCTGAACATGTTAGACTCGAAGACTTGAGCAATAAAGCTCGTGAGCACGTGAGGGTTAGACACTGCACGTAAACACATAACACGTAGCACACATAGTCCTTGTCCCTATTGCCCAAGACGCATCTCAGGTATAATAGCACAAGTATGAGATCTGGACCCAGCACAATCCCTGTGGGGACCCTTCCCCGACTAACACACCACACACAACAATGACTAGCAATTACCATGTAGCACAGGAGCGACCCGGATACAGGCCCTGCCGTATATATACGCCCCAAGGACTGTTAGGGACAGTCAACCCGCGCGATCCCTTTCGCGACTCACTGTCCGTATGGAACTCATCATAGACCCCTGGAATAGATCTCATATCTCATATACGTCATGTATAAAGGATAGAAATATACCTGAGGTTCACGTCCCTGTCTCATATATATGCCACACACAATTATAGGTACACAGCTACAAACACAAAAGACCCGGCCGAGACCCGACCCGAAATCCCTGATCAAACCTGGCTCGCTGTCCGCTCATCCCTGTAAACACATAGATCCAAATGGTTAATCACAGACCCGGCCGACGGGTATAACACTAGCATAATACCCCGAAATCGACCCGGACCCGACAACCCCACGAAACCCAAAACTCAACCGAGACCCGACCTGAAATCCCAACCAATTCCCGAAACCCAAACAAAACCTGACCCGAAACTATCCCGAAGGAACCCGACACAATTCCCCCAAACCCCCTTAAGAGACCTAAATTGGATTTTCTCCCGCAGTCCCTTGGTCGCGCCGCGGGCCATTTGATGCTCGCGCAGCGACACCGCGAAAACCCCATCTCTGACCTGCGATTTCAGCTCTGCCTAGGAGTCACAGCTTCCTTACATATCGATTATAGCCTCAAAATATAAATCAACATATAAACTTCCCTATCACACAAACAATCGTCTCCCAGAAGAACTCAACACATGACACAATTTAAACCTTCAATCCAAGCTTGCTTACCTCAATACCTTCAAGAACACTTAGAAGGAAGAAGATGAGTAGCCTGATTCCAAGACTTCACACCCAATCTGAAGCTTAGAATTGGTTTCTTGCTGCTGGAATTCTTCACAAATACACACACCTACACTTAGGGCTTTCTCTCAAAATGGGTAAAGGAGAAAGGATAAGCACGCACATATATCATTCAAATTTTAGCCGGTCCCGAACCCATTAACCCGAACCCGATATCACTTTTTCAATATTAATACCCATTTGATCCCGTGTTCCTAAATATATAATCCATACGCTAAAATTATAACCCGGAGACATGCAAGCCCAATACCAACACGTATCAATCCACGAAACGGGATATAATTGGACCAACCCAATATTAATTAAATAATTATCCACTAAAATAATTACACGTACCAAGTCCAAAAGACGGATGTTACAAATCCTCCCCTCTTAAAGAGATTCCGTCCCGGAATCTAACTCGAGCTCTGGAACAAGTGAGGGTATCTTGATCGTATCTCTGACTCGGGCTCCCAGGTGGCGTTGTTACCCTTATGGTGTCTTCACTGAACGAGTACCAAGGCAATCTCTTTTTTCTCAGCTTCTTGATCTTTTTGTCGGTAACGGCCTCGGGCTGCTCCATATATCACAGCTGATCGTCGACTATAATCTCGGATAGGGGCACATACTAATCATCTTTAGCCAGACACTTCCGGAGATGACTCACGTGAAAGGTATCGTGTACGCTGAGTAATTCTTGAGGCAATCGCAGTCGATAGGCCTGATCCCGAACTCTATCAATGATCTCGAACGGCCGGATATACCACGGACTCAGCTTCCCACGATGTCTAAACCGGATGACCCCTTTCCATGGCGACACCTTAGGCAAAACGCGATCCCCAACCCGAAACTCTAGCTCTTTCAAACGGCGGTCGTCATAACTCTTTTGACGACTCTGGGCGACTTTCATATGCTCCCAAATCACAGCCACCTTATCACTAGTCTCCTGTAACAGCTCCGGCCCGCTAATAGGTCGCTCACCAACCTCGTCCCAACACACAGGAGTCAGGCACTTGCGCCCATATAGTGCCTCAAATGGAGCCATCTTGATCGTGGCGTGATACCTGTTATTATACGCGAACTCGACCAACGGCAAATGCACGTCCCAGTTACCACTCAAGTCGATCGCGCACGCTCGCAACATATCTTCGAGGGTCTAATTGGTGCGCTCGGTCTGACCGTTAGTCTGCGGTCTGTACGTCGTGCTCAGCTGAACCCTGGTACCCAATTCCCGCTGGAAACTCTGCCAGAACCGAGACGTAAACCGCGTATCCCTGTCCGAAGTAATCGACATCGGAATCCAATGTCGTGATACCACCTCGTTGATGTACAGTCTTGCCAACTGATCCATGGTGATAATACCCCGAACGGCTAAGAAGTGTGCACTCTTCGTCAATCGATCCACTATTACCCAAATCATGTCGTTCCCGTGGACCGTGTGTGGAAGTCTCACGATGAAATCCATCGTAATATGGTACCTCTTACACTCGGGGATCTTTAACGGCTGTCGATGACCGTGCGGTTTCTGATGCTCGGCCTTGACCCTCAGACAGGTCATACACTGTTCAACATACCGGCCCATATCCCTTTTCATTCCCGGCCACCAGTAGAAGTTACGGAGATCACGGTACATCTTGGTACTCCCTGGATGCACGGATAGTCTCGATCGGTGCGACTCATCAAGAATCAACTATCCCAGATTCCCAACCCTTGGGACCCAAACTCTGTCGTGAAATACATACAGTCCATCATCGTCCCTGATCAATACAACAAGCTGCCCAGTCAGACGTTCCCGCTTCACATTATCCCCTCGCAGGCCCTCCTACTGCGCTAATCTCAAACTGTCCGTCAATGTCGAGGCAATCTCAAGCCTCGAGGCCCTGGAAGTCACAGTCTGGCTGCATGCCTTACGGCTTAGTGCGCCGGCTACCACATTAGCCCGACCCGGGTGGTACTGAATCTCACAATCGTAGTCCTTAAGCAACTCAAGACTATGTCGCTGCCGTATATTTAGATCCTTCTGGCTGAACAGGTACTGAAGGCTCTTATGATCGGTATACCCAATAAACCAAGACCCATACAAGTAATGCCGCCAAATCTTCAACGCGAACACGATGACGTCTAATTCCAAATCACGCACAGTATGGTTCTACTTGTAAGTCTTCAGTTGGAGCAAAGCATACGCAATCACTTTCCCCTACTGCATCAAAACACAGCCCAGCCCTGGCCCTAAAGCATCACAATAGACTACGAAGTCCTCGGTACCCTCAAGCAACGTTGTTGGTACATCCCGTGTGACGATAGCAGTCTAAGTTGTCTTACATTGTGATTTAGCATATGTTTGGTATATATATTATGTATGATTGATTTTTATCAGTGTTTGTATGTTTGAACTTGATGTAACGTATTACAAGAAGTTCAAACATAAAGCTCAAAGATAAAATCAGTCATAAGGTAATATCATAAGTTTCAAACACTTAGTTGTTTATGTAAAAGGCTAGATTCGAATCACTTAAGGGGATACATTCGAATCTGAGATAGATTCGAATGAGACCATAGATTCGAGAATAGGCTAGATTCGAATCTGTCAGATGGACAGATTCGAATGGGCCTTAGGCCAGATTCGAGGTTGGCCCACAACAGACTCGAATCAGGGTCTATAATTAGGGATAGACTCGAATGATTAGAAGACTTTTTGCAGAATTCGTGAGGAATTGAGCATTAAGCGATCTCGAGTTTATCAGCTAGGTGAGTCCCGTTTCGGAGAGAATTAGTACGTAGGATCGTTCGTGTGTCGTTCGTTCAGCGTCTAATAGTCTCCGTGTTTCCGTTGGTTGAGAGTTGTCCGTCTGACCGTCAACGAGGATTCCGCACTCGTTAACGGATCCGCGTCTAGATAGTTTGATGTGTTGGTAGGCATAATACATATAGGGAATCTCAAGGCTAATAAAATATTCTAGAAAAAGTCAAGCGTGTCACTAACCTAGATGTACGACCAATCGGTCTTAATTTTTATGTACAAGACATACAAACTTTAAGTCTAAATGAGGTGTGCAAACTTTCTGGGGATGTATGGCAACATCAAATACATCTGGAAATGGAAAGAATAGAAATATCATGAAAAACTGAGAGTCGAAAACATGCAACTCTGTTGTACGTAAGTACAGACCTGTTGTCTCTGTTTAGATTCGGGTTAGCAGACATGTCGCTTTGTTGTACGTCAGTACAGACCTGTCACCGCTATCTGCTAACTTTAAAAATAAACCTTAAGTCGAACTAAGACACTTTGTTGTATGAGAATACAGACCTGTGTCCGATGTTTGTCTTTTAAAGAAAGTTTGCAAATACCAACAAGTTAGAATTTTTGTCTGTGTGCCTTGATCATAAAAGTATGTCTATGTCTGAGTCACGTAAGATAATTTCCTGATAAATAAAAAGGCCAAGGGATATTCCGAAATGTAAAATGTTTAACAGGGTAAAATACCAACAATCGGCTAAATGGGTATGTCACGACAAACAATCAAAGGAATTCAAAAAATTCCTAAGTGTGAAAGTTTAAGTACTGAAAGTTAGTATCGGACATCGCTATCTGATTGAACCTCTCTTCGACTATACTCATCAAAATTATGTTGTTTAGTATTAAGCTTAGCTTGTAAATTTGTTTTTATAACTTAAGTCTAGATTAAAATTTTTAGTCAAATTTTATTTTATTTTATTTTATTTTTACCTTAGCTTATTTTATTTTAGTTTAGTTTAATTTTTACTTAGGTAAAAGGTCAAAAATTACTGAGGGTGCATTCGAAGTTGGATAAAATAAACATTGCGTGAAATATCTGTTGCTTAGGGTAAAAGAGTTGGCATAGTTTATCTGGTTACACAATACCGTAGAAAAAAATTGGAAAAGTTGAACTTATTTCAAAATTTTCGAAATTTTTCTAAGTGTTGGTAATTTCGAATCTAAGACAGACTCGAATGTGAAGTATTTCGAATCTGTCAGTAGACTCGAATCCACATAGACTCGAAGGTAGGTAGTATATATAGGTCAATAGTGAAGTCATTTATTACTTTACTGTTGTCGAATCTATATCCTCGAATCTGTCTGTGACGATCTCGAATCTGTTCTCGAGTCTACCGTATTGCTCCTAAACGACATTTTGTCGACTCTAAGGCTACTGTGTTCGATTCTACACTCATATCTAGGTATAATCAACCGGATTGTACAAGATTTTGGTAGTTTTATACACCATTTAAGGACAAATCGTCGATTTTTGAAGTTTTATTGGTCAAAATTGGGTTTTTGCTAAATAACTAAGTTTGGACCTATAAAAGATCAAATTAAAGACATAAATCAATGATTAGAACCTAGTTGAACTAATGTATGTGATTTACCAAGTTCAAAATGGTTAAAATCTTGGGTTTTTGTTGAAAATTCATATGTCGGCACTTCGAGTCTGTTCATGGACTTTCGAATCTGTTCATAGGTTTCTCGAATCTATCATTAGATTCGAGATGACAATGATATTCGAATCTGTCCATTAGACTCGAATAGGGACTCTTCGAATCTGTCCACTACATTCGAATATGGACACTTCGAATCTGTTCCCTTCGAATCTGTACTCTATTTAATTTCTTTAATTTAAATTTTATTAAACTTGTGGAAATTTAATTGTGTTAGATTTTGTATTTAATAAAGTACAAAATAAAACAAATTTGAATTTAAACAAGTTTATTGATTTTTAATGAGTCTAACAGTTTTATTTATTGTGCAGATATGGCAGTTCG
Organism: Centrapalus pauciflorus; assembly: GCA_020465985.1. Lineage (NCBI taxonomy): Eukaryota > Viridiplantae > Streptophyta > Magnoliopsida > Asterales > Asteraceae > Centrapalus > Centrapalus pauciflorus. The sequence continues at coordinate 32,091 of JAANYP010007038.1, read as the reverse complement.
TGCTTTTGTCCCTAAGCACAATATGGTGCTTCATCCGGATCATGACCTCCCTGAGGCGCAGGGATACAGGCAGATGCTAGAATTTCTTGTGGAATCTAGGATAGGATTTGCACTATCTCATAATGTTCAGCTCATATTGCCTTATATCCGTCAATTTTACGATCATCTTCAAGTAGACTGCTCGGTCACTCCGACAGTACTACGAACTCGCATTGCTGGACAACCGCTAGTATTTTCAGCGGATATGCTGCGTCAAGTGTTGCAGCTGGGCACTCAAGAAGAAGAGTCTGGACCGATCGAATTCCCTCTGAACATCAGGCAAGCGGCCTTTCAGAGAATGGGATACAGTCTAGACGTGTCGAAAGTGTCCTATATGAAGAGCGGCTTAATCGGGCAATGGAGATTTCTTGCTCATGTCTTCATGGTATGTTTTGCACCAAAGAAAGCCGGGTTTGACTATATAGTTGCGAAGATCCAGTCTGGGATAGTCGCGATGGTGTACAATCGACCATACAGTTTCTCGGAAATGTTTTTCTCCGAATTTGTTCACCAAATCACCGCTCCTGAAAATCAGCAATTCCTGCTATATCCGCGGTTCATCATGATGTTGATCAGGCACTTCTTGCCAAATCTGCCGCCATCAAATGACGTTCAGAACGTAGCTATTATGGACAAAAGGATATTCGCTGATTGTTCCTCACATCGAGGAAGATTGGCTATTCCGATCGAGCGACCGTTGTTTGGAGCTGTTTTAGACAGGAACTTTGTGGCACCAGATAATGCCAACTGGGCAGGTGAAGTAGAAGTTCAGCCTCAACAGCAACAGCAACAGCAACCGCATCAACAACAACAACAACGACGTGCACAGTCACAAAGGCGAAGACCAAGAGCTACTGCGAGTCAGACTCAGGCGTCTAGGCCTTCCACAAGTCAACAGCCAGAGCCAGAGGTACAGGAAGCAGGGCCTTCAAGTGCCGTTCCAGAATCCGAGCAAATAGCCCAAACCTTGGAAGAAATCTGGGCGTCTGGACCTCATGCCAATGAGGAAATTACTGCAGAGTTAGTTGATCAGTTGTTACAGCCTCCGGAAGGAGCAGAAGATGTGTTTAGGCAAGTTGAAGAATATGAACCTGAGCAAACTGGTACTGACGTTTTGTCATCTTCAGCAACTGAGTCAGAAGAGATGGAGGAGGTAGAAGCTGAAGCTCCAGAGTCAATGTCTGCCGTTCCTGAAGTTCAAATTGGAACTTATGGTTCGCGACTGATTATAAATGAAGGTGGGTCTAGGAGACGATTTGACAGGGAATTGGAGGAGTCGGATTTCGAAGAAGAAGAAGTTTCTCAGCTTGTGTCGAGGCAACGGGCCAAACGTCACAGGTTCATGCAAGGATCCTCTTCAGCTGCCGCAGAACAACCAGAAATCTCTCAACCTGAAATTCCTCAACCACAGGACCCTCAAACCACCATTCCACCATCACCACCTCATGATGCACCATATATTCCATCGCCAATACTTCCAACTCCGATACAGTCAATTCCATCAACCTCATCATCATACGCTGACAATCAAAGATTTTTGCGCTTAAAAGATAGAGTTGACTTCCAGGAAATCCAAATCTTTGGCCTAACGAAGGCAATCGGTGAGCTTCAGAAGCATAACGCAGATATTGATAAGGAGAATGCCGTTTTGAAGAAGATTGTGGAAAAGGTCCAGGAAGAAAACACGGAGTTAAAAACATTTGTTTGTGATCAGTCAGCAGAGATAAGGACGATGCGCTCCCTAATAGAGCAGTTAATGAAAAATTTACAGGCTCAGGGGGAGACGTCGTGCCGTGATCAGCAAGTACAGAGGCCGAGAGATGATGATGATGAAGATAATGAAGACAACCAAGGCAATGATCCCAGCCCTAACAGACAGAATGAGCCAGTAGATTTTTCTGCAGCTCCGACTGCTCAATCTCAGGGGGAGCCTAGTCCAGGAGGAAAAGTAGGAGGAACAGGAGGAGAAGCAAGTTCTTCAAAGACTTTAGATAGCGACATGATAGATGCGCTAAAAGATATTGAAGAAGAGCTGATGGAATTTGATTTTGAAGAGGATATTGAAGAATTAGAAGAATTTGAAGAAGGAGAGTTTATTCCGGAAGAGATAGTTGATTGGCAACCGGAAGATGAAGTAATAGCTGATGAGGATGATGAAGCTGACGAAATAGTTGTACAGCAGAATCCTATCACTGACACTTATATGATAGATGGAGATAGAATGGTTGATATTGACATAGTGAATGCTGCCTTGAATCCTAAGTCATCGATTGAAGAACCAGCAAGAGAGCTAAGTAACGAAGAAAAAAGGAAGCTATGGTTCAGAGCCGAAGAGAAGGAGTTGGCAATAAGGAGATCAATGAAAGTGCCTGGTACAGGGAAGCTATCTGAGCGAATATTAAGTTGGTTCTTTGACAGAGATCTTCAACTTTTTATAATTAAAAGAAAAGACGGGCTTCAGTACTTAAGGCGAACTTTGAAAGCATTCAACACCCTTCCAAAGATTGAAATCACCGCGCTTGCATGGAAAGATCTGATAAATATTGGTGATGATCCTTATGCGAATGTGATTGAAAGAATAATAAGAAAGGAGGGGAGATCGAGGAAGTTTGAACGGTTGAGTCCAAGGGTCGGAAGAAGAGTCGAGGATAAGTCACGTATAGATCCTCTTACAGGCCGACCTTGGATGAGGATTCAGTACAAACCAGTTAAATGCCTGAGGAAGGTACCTCTGAAGAAAATGCCACAGAATGTTTTGCAAAATCTAAAGTGGTGGTATGCTGACACGGAAACTGGGGAAGCAGTTATGGAAGACTTAGAAGAAAAAGTTATTCTTAGAGTCTATGACCCGCTTCACCTGGTAAACCTATCTAAAGAAGACCTGCAGACTTTGTATAACTGTAAGATTTCCAGTGACGCACATATGGATGCTGAAGCAAGTAAGTATGAAAATGTGGTCAAGGTATGCATTGAAAAAGGTCTGTATGCTGGTAGTGTTTTGAATCAATAATAAACCATGTTCTTAAATCAAATGTGTGAATTATTAGAAGCTATCGTCAAGGGGGAGTCTGTTGGTACATCCCGTGTGACGATAGCAGTCTAAGTTGTCTTACATTGTGATTTAGCATATGTTTGGTATATATATTATGTATGATTGATTTTTATCAGTGTTTGTATGTTTGAACTTGATGTAACGTATTACAAGAAGTTCAAACATAAAGCTCAAAGATAAAATCAGTCATAAGGTAATATCATAAGTTTCAAACACTTAGTTGTTTATGTAAAAGGCTAGATTCGAATCACTTAAGGGGATACATTCGAATCTGAGATAGATTCGAATGAGACCATAGATTCGAAAATAGGTTAGATTCGAATCTGTCAGATGGACAGATTCGAATGGGCCTTAGGCCAGATTCGAGGTTGGCCCACAACAGACTCGAATCAGGGTCTATAATTAGGGATAGACTCGAATGATTAGCAGACTTTTGCAGAATTCGTGAGGAATTGAGCATTAAGCGATCTCGAGTTTATCAGCTAGGTGAGTCCCGTTTCGGAGAGAATTAGTACGTAGGATCGTTCGTGTGTCGTTCGTTCAGCGTCTAATAGTCTCCGTGTTTCCGTTGGTTGAGAGTTGTCCGTCTGACCGTCAACGAGGATTCCGCACTCGTTAACGGATCCGCGTCTAGATAGATCTTGCATTGGTAGACCTTACAAACGTCAACACTAGGGCCTGACCTAATCGGGTCTTCAACTCTTGGAACGCGCGCTCCTGATCCTCGGACTACTCAAACGGTACGGACTGCCGTGTCAGTCTTGTCAACGGCAAAGCAATCCTCGAAAAGTCCTGAATAAAGCGTCGGTAATACCCTGCGAGACCCAGAAAACTGCGAATCTCTGGCACTGACTTCAGAGGCTCCCAACCCACACTGCCTCGATCTTAGCTGGATTTACATTAATACCCTCGACACTAACCACATGTCCAAAAAACTGTACCTTGCGTAGCCAAAACTCACAATGACTAGCAATTACTAAGTAGCACAGGAGCGACCCGGCTACAGGCCCTGCCGTATATGTACGCCCCAAGGACTGTTAGGGACAGTCAACCCGCGTGATCCCTTTCGCGACTCACTGTCCGTATTGAACTCATTACGGACCCCTGGAATAGATCTCATATCTCATATACGTTAAGTATAAAGGATAGAAATATACCTGAGTTTCACGTCCCTGTCTCATATATATAACACGCCCAATTATAGCTACATAGCTACAAACACAAAAGACGGCGCGTGTTTAGAAAAGAACTCGAGTACTCACCTGACTCGTTCACGGAAGTCTGGCCTCCCTGATCAAACCCGGCTCGCTATCCGCTCGTCCCTGTAAACACACAGATACCAACAGTTAATCACAGGGCCGCCCAACGGGTATAACAATACCATAATACCCCGAAATCGACCCGAACCCGACAACCCCACGGAACCCAAAAGCAACCAAGATCCGACCCGAAATCCCAACCAATTCCCGAAACCCAAACAAAACCCGACAATCCCGAAGGAACCCGACACAATTCGACCCCAAACCCCCTTAAGAGACCTAAATCGGATTTTCCCCTGCAGGCCCTTGGTCGCGTCCTGGGCCCTCTGATGGTCGCGCCACGATACCGCAACAACCCCATCTATGACCTGCGATTTCAGCTCTGCCCAGGAGTCACAGCTCCCTTACATATCGATTATAACCTCAAATTAACACATAAATCATCATATAAACTTCCTTATCACACAAACAATCGTCTCCCACAAGAACTCAACACATGACACAATTTAAAACCTTCAATCCAAGCTTGCTTACCTCAATACCATCAAGAACACTAAGAAGGAAGAAGATGGGTAGCCTGATTCCAAGATTTCACACCCAATCTGGAGCTTAGAATTGGTTTCTTGCTGCTGGAATTCTTCACAAATACACACACATACACTTAGCGCTTTCTCTCAAAATGGGTAAAGGAGAAAGGATAAGCACGCACATATATCATTCTATTTTAGCTGGTCCCGAACCCATTAACCTGAACCCGATATTAATTTTTACAATATTAATACCCATTTAACCCATTTGATCCCGTGATCCAAAAATATAATCCATCAGCTAAAATTATAACCCGGAGACACGCAAGCCCAATCCCGACACGTATCAATCCACGAAACGGGATATAATTGGACCAACCCAATCTTAATTGTAATATTATCCACTAAAATAATTACACGTACCAGGTCTAACAGATGGATGTTACACTCCCCCTCAATTAAACAATTATCCATATAAATCTAAGCCATAGAATGTTTTGACCCATTGAAATACAGACAAACCTGGATATAATCAGCGTTCCACTCAACTATGAACAATTTACATAGAAACTTTCAGGATCATTAATCATTAAAAATAGGGTTAATATTGAAAAAACCCCATAAACTTTCTTAGTTTTGTGATTAAGTACCTAAACTTTTTATCTGATTGTTTAAGTCCCTTAACTATTTTTGTCTTATTCGAAAAACTCACTATCTTTACATGTTTTAGAGATTAAGTCCCTAAACTCTTTGTTTTATTGGTTATGTTTTACCTACTCATCCGGTAGTCGGTCAAAAATTTATAATTTTGAATAATACAAAAATAGTTTAGGGACTTAAACAATCGAGAAAAAAGTTTAGGGATTTAATCGTGAAAATAAGAAAAGTTTATAGAGTTTTTTCAATATTAACCCTTAAAAGTATACATAGATAAAGAAATATTAAACTTAATTTTGTGACACAACCTTTAAATTTAAATAACAGATATTTTCTAAATAATAAAAAATCTAAAACACCGATAAGTTTGGAATAGAATTATTTAGAAAATGTGATGAATTTAACTAGAAGATGGATTCAACATGCTGATATGAGATACTAAAGAAATGAAAACGAGGTTTGTCTAAAGCCTTAGTAAAAATATCAGCGAGTTGAAATTCTGTGGCTACAATATACAATTCAATTGTTCCTTTTTCTATGTGATCTTTAATAAAATGATACCTGATGTCTATGTGTTTCATTCGTCAGTGCTGCACAGGATTGCAAGAGATAGTAATTGTGCTTCTAGAATCACAGTATATTGGGATATTGGTGAGCGAAAATCCATAATCATGTAATTGTGTTCTCATCCCCAGTACTTGAGTGCAACAGCTTGCGGCTGCTACATACTCAGCCTTTGTTGTGGATGTGGAGACACAGTTTTGCATTTTGGAAGATCAACTCACCGGTTTGTTACCCAAAAACTGTATTTCGTCTGAAGTGCTTTTCCTATCGACTCTAAAACCTGCAAAATCAGCATCTGAAAATGTGGTAAGATCAAAATTGGTTCTCTTTGGTTCCAAAGACTAAGATCGGGGGTACCCTTAAGATAACAGAAAATGCGTTTTACCGAAGTTTGGTGTGATTCTCTTGGGTCGGCCTGAAAATGAGCACAAAGACATGTTGAGAACATTATATCTGGTCTACTGGCCGTAAGATAGAGTAGAGAACCAATCATTCCTCTGTAAGTTGTATTGTCGACACTTTTCCCTGCAGGATCAGTGTCTAACTTACAGTTTGAAGCCATGGGAGTTGCGATACTCGTGCAAGAGTCTAACTTATACTACTTGAGAATGTCAAGAGTATATTTTGACTGGTTCACATATATCCCATTTTCAAATTTTTTGACTTGTAATCCAAGGAAAAAATTCATTTCCCCCATCATACTCATCTCAAACCTGGAGTCCATTAGGGATGAGAAATCCTTACAAAAGTTACGGTTAATAGATCCAAATATAATATCATCAACATATATTTGGACTAGGATTATGTGCTTGCCTTCCTTTTTAGTGAACAATGTTGTGTCCACCACGCCATTGCTGAAACCAGCTGAGATAAGAAAATTGGAAAAGGGTGTCATACCATGCTCGAGATGCATTTAATCAAACCATAGAGGGCTTTGTCTAGAACATTAACATGGTCTGGTTTATGTGCTTCAACAAATCCTTGTGGTTGTTCAACGTACACCTCTTCGTTGAGTTCACCGTTCAGGATGGGTGTCTTGAAGTCCATTTGGTACACTTTGAAGTCTTTGTGTGCCGCGTACGCCAAGAAGATTCTGGTTGCTTCAATCCGTGCAACTGGAGCGAAGGTCTCGTCATAATATATTCCTTCTTGCAGTCGGTAGCAGTTGGCGATAAGTCTTGCTTTATTTCTTATCACGATGCCGTTTTCATCACGTTTGTTCTTCAAGATCCACTTTCTTCCGATTATTGTTCGGTCCTTGGTTTGGGAACTAACCTCCATACTCTGAGTTATTTGTACTGGTTGAGTTCTTCTTGCATTGCTACAATCCAGTCAGGGTCTTTCAAAGCTTCATCCACACGAGCAGGCTCTATCATGCTAAGGAATGATACAAAGAGACATTCATTAGCAGATGCCATTCGAGTTTGGACACCAGTAGATATATCACCAATGATTTGATCGGTTGGGTGACTCCGGGTCCATTTCGTCTCATGTGGAAAGGGTGAACGTGAAGGAATCTTAGAAGGAGTAAATAAGAAGATTGTGATGAGTCTCCGGGCATTGGTGTAATGCGAGATCCTAATTGGTCAACTTCAGGAGCCAGTCCAGCCATTTCATCGAATGTGACATGCACACTCTCATTAACTGTCCTAGTGCGAGTGTTGTATGCGCGATATGCCTTCGAATTGGATGAGTATCCAATGAAGATTGCTTCATCCTCCTTCTCGTTGAATTGCCCGAGGTTGTCCTTGTTGTTTAGCACATAGCACCTGCTACCAAATACACGTAAGTACTTGATGAAAGGAACTTTATTCAAAAAGAGTTGGTAAGGAGTTTTATTGAAGCGCTTATGGGTTATGAAAAGTTTTTTTGTGTGTAGCAAGCCGTTGACACGGCTTCGGCCCACAAGAACGGAGGTAGCTTTGAGTATGTCAACATTGTGCGAGCGGATTCCACGAGGGTATGGTTACGCCTCTCAATGATTTAATTTTGTTGAGGTGTTTTAGCTGCTGGAAACTGATGATGAATACCTTTGGATCGAAGGAAGCTCTCAACTACCAAGTTCTTGAATTCTATGCCGTTCTCAGATCGGACTGATTATACAGGCAGCTGCTGTTGGGTTTCGACACTCTTGATGAAGTCTATGATTTCTTGAGCTGTCTTATCCTTGGATTGCAAGAATTTAACATAGGTATATCGCGAATAGTCATCAACGATAACCAATACATATCGTTTCCCGTTTATGCTTTTAGTTCGCATGGGACCATATAAATCCTTATGAAGCAACTCCAATACTATTTTTGATGATGGTTCGGTTTTGGATTGTGAGATGATCTTTTCATTTTTCCTTTCTTACACGCTCCACACAGATGATCCTTTTCATATCGTAGTTCTGGGAGTCCTTTAACCAGTTGTTTTGAAGACAGCTTGTTTATACTGTCGAAGTTCAAATGAGATAACCTTCGGTGCCACAACCAAGAGTCTTCTGACGAGGCTTTTGATAATAGGCAGATGCTATCCTTACCCATAAGCTTGGCTACGTCTATGGTTTAAAGGTTTGAGATGCCGGAACCAGTTATAATCTTTTTTCCATCACTGCTATTGACACTACAGTTCTTAATCCTAAATGTAACTTCTATCCCTTTGTCACAGAGTTGTCCTATGCTAAATACATTATGTGATAGCCCCTCAACATAGTTAACATCCTTAATGACTAGATTATTTAAGACTAAATCCCTGTATCCTTTGATTTAAGCATGATTGTCGTTACCGAACTTTACTGTCCCACAATACTGTTCTACAATGTTAGACAGTAACTCTCTCCTCCCAGTCATGTGTTTTAAGCAACCCGAATCCATATACCAGATGGATTTTACCTGAAAATAAAATTGCATAAAATGAAAATCTATAGGCATTAAACAAATCCATAAAAAGTAACATGCAAACCGTGTTCTAAACTGAGTTGATCAAAAGACATGAAGAGTTTAGACTGAGTCCTGAGCTGAGTGCATAGAAGCCAAACACGTCAGTTTAAGCACAACTGACAAGCAGAAGAATGGGTCCTAGTCTAAGATAACTAAAAGCCATTTCATTGAAGTGTGGATCTTCATATGAAGTAACAAAGAACCATCTGCATTAAAGTCACACAAGTTTGGGTACCCATCTTAGGATGGGTCTTTTTGGGTTAGGTGTTCTAGGTGTATATGGCACGTTTGTAGTCTTAGGAACCCATATTCCAGATTTGTGTGGAATAAATGCTGAGCCTTTTGGAATCCATTTATGTTTGGATTTAAATGGCTTTGGAACCATAGGCGATGAAATTGCCTTTGGTTTTGGACGATTTGAAACCTGTTTATCATTTGCTTTAGGTTTGGGCCTTGTTAAAGTACAAGTGTCAAGTTTTCTTTTTTCCAATGACGCACTATTTTTTATTTTCTTTTTACGAATTCTTTTAGCAGGATAAGGCATGAATTTATTCATTTCAAGAACTTGACGTCTAAAACGAGTTGGACATAATTTAAACAAATCCTCAAATGAATAATTTAAAAAAGAAACAGAATTTGGTACATCATTACAATATTGTTTTCAGAGATTACATGCATCCTATCTCTAGAAACAAAATCAACTGGCTTACAACCTTCTTCACAAAGAAACTTGAAAAGGCACCCTTCTCACATGATCTGTAGGAACAAAACGATGAGAGTCAGTACGTTTAGAAGACTTAGACTTGGAAAAATTTTCTTGGTGAGTGGGTTTCTTGGAAGACTTAGATTGACTCTGAGTCTTCTTTGAAACCTCAGTATTGGAAGATTTTGAGCATTCACCTTTACAAGTGAAAGAAGGAACTTCAATCTTGTCTTTACCTTTTTCTGATGATGCAGGAGGGTCATTGTAGATGATTAACTCTACATTTTGTTCAAAACTTTGACTTTCCAATATCTCCTCGCTCTTGAGAAGAGCTTCTTAATAATCAAGAGCTTTCTTTCGAGATGTCTTTAATTCCTTTTCTAAAACTTTTATTTTATGTTGAAGAACTTTTTTAGGAATGTAAAGATGAGGGATTGGTTTGACAGGTTCGACGTTCATTTCAGCTGATGAATAGCTAGACAAGAAGTCCTCCTCTAGAGTAGGTACTTTATAAGGATAACTCTCATTTAGTTCATCATATTTAAAAGGCATTTCATTTTCTTTGTTTTCACTCAGTTTCTCATCCTCTTGGGTTAAAACTTCTTCCGATGATTGGTAAACGAAAGACATAAACCCAGCACCCATGTATCTCATATCATAAATAAGAGGTAAAACTTGCTGAACCTTTTCCAAATACTTAGGATTTTAAAAAGCAATTCTTTGTTTGGAATGATAAAACCTAGTCTCTTTGGGTTGATTTAGATGAATAGTTTGTTCAGTTTGACCCCTTTTTAGAAATTTATCATCTAGGGTATTTACTCGTGAGTACAAACCAACACTCTCTTCTTCTATCATTTTGTATTTATCCAGATTGTCTATGTTTTCCATGCTTACGGACTCTAAGCGTTTTGAAAGAACAGATATTTTAAAGAGTTCTTTTCCTTGGTGATTTTATCCATGCAACTCTCAGTAAGTATTTGTTAATTCAGATTTCATGCAATTCAATCAACATTAAACATAAACATATGAACAATTATCACAATCACAGAATATTGAATGCTTGAATTAATGAGAGAATAAATATTACAATTGGGTGCTTGACTTGCTAAGCAATTCTTCTCATCAACCTCTAATCAGATCCGTATTCTTCTATTCTTACTTCTTCCATTTCTAAATTGTTGACTCGTGTATTTTTACAAAATACAGCATATTTAATATTTACAATAAAGGCCCCTGAACTTTATACAATATAAATTGTTTACAACGCTATTATAAATTGTACCCAACAATCTCCCCCTTAGAGATGAAACCAATTTTCAATTAAAGTTCTCTGTTCAGGTTGATTCTTTTATTTGATCTCTGAATATTTTGATTAAAGCTTCTCCTTTATTGTCTCTCTTTGATCTTCACATCTCTTCTTTTCTTATCTTCTCCTTTCTTGATATCACACTCTCCCTTGGATTGTGAATAGCTTTCGATTCTCTCCCTTTATCAATTGTCTTGATAAGTTGTTGCAATTGTCTTCAGTTGTCTTCAATCTTCTCAACCATTGTCTCTGAACTCTAGCTTTTCTACCCCTCATGATGATCATAAGAATTATGAACATCATGCAAAAGTCTTGAGAGACATTAATGCACTGAATATATATTAGAACAAATACAACAACAATTACAACTCAGAAATTATTTCAAATTGATTTTCTCCCCGTTAAACTGATATCTTCTCCCCTATACTAAACAAATCTATCTCACTCCCCCTCGAATTGAAACTACATCTTTTCAGAACAAAAACAAAGCTTTTCAACTTTGGGGAAAATGAAACACATTCATTTTGTGAGATAACGAGTCCAGGTCCTCATAGGATTCCTGTTTGCACAATAGACAATATCTATGTGACCTACATTCAGCGTTGGCGTGATGTTAACACTGGTAGGATTTCCAAATAGTCATCGTGGAATCCTTTATCATGAAAGAATCACTCTTATTTGTTCCGGCTTAGTTACTTTGGACTAGCAGTTTATAGTCACGCAGACTGTCAGACTCGATGTGTCCTAAAACTGTATATAATTAGCTCTAGACACAATGTGCATCAAGTGAAGTCAGAGACCGGAGCAGCTGTCTTCCTTATTTCAATATCAATAATATCCAAATGATATATCAATAGAATAGTGCTATAACTCCGTGATTATTGAAACAGAAATCTTCTGAGAGATAACTGAGTAGTTGGTGGGGTTAAGTGCATTCGTCACTAGGTCCATGACGTTTTTTTCAATATCAAGTCGCCTAGGGCTTGATAGATTATGTGGATTACCCAGCCGACACAGTTTAGGTAGGATTTTCTTTTCTTTTAATCCTTTCTCAACTCTCAGCACTCAGCATTTTTCAACTAAGCTCCCTCCGGCTCACTTTTGGGAAATAAATTCAGCCAGCTTTATAGCAAAAGCATGATCTAATGCACCAACATCTCCTTTCAATATCAATATCCCTCTCATTTACATTTTATCTCTGCTAGACCCTGTCAGTATCCCATGATAACTGACACTTCTCAACTAATAAACCTAAAGAACCCTCACCCGCACAATCTATAGATGGTTTGCTTCTTGGGTAGGTCTTCCGGTTCTGGTTAGACCATAAAAGCGATATTTATGCCTAACACTCAGATTGGTGCATAATCAGAGTCAGCAGAAAGATTTTCAGCTTTGAAGCTCAAGGGATATCGGAGAGATTATATTCAGATAATATGGGAGATATCAGAATGAAATAGAAAATCAGATATATAATATGAAAATAATCAGATTTTCTTGAAAGAATTATCACATGGGGAGATAACTGGAGAATCCAGTATGAATTGTAAGAGTTATAACAAAGAGAATCTCAGAAGAAATCAGATTATGAAAATTAAAGAGATTAGATCAATTAATCTCAATGAGAGATTCAAAGAATGAGAAGATTATAGAAATATTTTTCTTTTCAGCTCAAAAATGTTTTTATGTGTGCATAAGATTTGTTCGTGAAAATTTCACACAGTTTTTGAAAAAATGTCTTCATCAAAGTTCGTTTGAAACTCCACTTGGAAATAAGCACACTAAGTTAGTCAACTCAAAGAGAATTAATCAGGAGCAAAAAATTAAAAAAATAATAAAACTCCCTCTTTTTCAATGCAACATTGGAGTTGAATTCAGGGCTGGAATTCCAGAAGGATTTGTCTCTCAGACTCGGGTTCTAATCTGAAGTGATTAGAAGCCATTTGTTGCAGAAGCTCAGGTTTCAGTCTGAAGTAACTGAAAGCCTGTATCTTTGGTTCTGTACTGTGAAGTACAAATGAAGATAGGGTTTTAGTCTGAAATAACTAAAAACCTTTACCATTGAAGACCGGGTTCTAGTCTGAATTAACTAGAAACCATCTTGAGTTGAAGGACGGGTCTTGATCTGAATTAATCAAGAGCCTATGTTGAATTGAAGAACGGGTTCTTATCTGAAATGATAAGAAACCTATAACCTACAAAATTTAAGATGTCTTTGGTATCCAAACAGATTTGGATCCAGACTTGTTAGCGCTCTTGGATACCCATTTCAAAACGGGTTTTGGTACCCACTTAAATTGGTGTTTAGGTACCCAGTGCAGATTATAACAATTAGCTTATCTTTGAAAGCAGAAAACAAATTTCTTTGAGTATTTGAAAATTGAATATCTGAATTTCTAAAGAAACTTGAGTTTGAATGTTCAGACTTTTTCAAATTCTTCTTTATGAACAACTGTCTGGTTCTAGCTTGTTTCTGGTAATACTTGGTGTTTTTCTGCGAAATTCTTTTCTGTGAAGAATGACCAGTATTTCAAGAAACTTTAGGAAAAGTTCACTTCGAAGATTCACCAGTGTAAATCTTTACCGGAAGTTGTTCAACAACTTTATCTTTGCCTCTGTGTATCTTTAACAGTTACTTAAGTTTAAGATCTGAAGAAAAATCAAATTTAGAAAATTTAGTTGGATTATTTTCACTTTCTGTAGATAAATCAGAATGATCAACTTTGGATTTTATACAAACTGAAGATAACTTAGATTTTGTTCTTTCATCTTCAAACAACTTAGATTTTGTTTTAAAATCTTGTTCTTTCAGAAAGAACTCATGTCTTTCTTTCTCAAGAGAATCTTTAGTTAAAGATAACTCTTTTTCAAGAGCAAAAAATTCTTCAGATTTTTTTAAAATACAATTTTGATCAGTATCATTTGTCTTGGAAAGTAATTCTTCAAATTCTTTAACTTTCTTGTAAAGATCAGATCTTTCAGGCAAAAGGTATTTGAGTTGAGTTGCAGTCTGAAAATTTTATTGTTTCAGTTCCTCAAGTTCTTTAAGTAATTTAGATATTTTCAATTGATGAGCACAACTCTAAGAGTTTTGTTTTTCTTTTAAGCTCTGAATTTATTCGTTCAATATTCGTACGTCATGTAACGCCAAATTTTTATTAGTATTTAACTGAACGAGAATGTCGTAATTGTTCTTACGAATCTTTTCAGATTCAGTAAGTTTGGCTATCAACTCAGACTTTGAAAATTTTTCAATTTCCATTATGAATTGCAGAAAAACGAACTTCCAAGATATTTAATTGGACTTATGAAAATTTGAATGAATCTTGATTGAAGAAAAACGAATCTTGAATGATTAATTTGTTAAAAATCAGCTCTGATTTGACTTTTTGACGTTGAAATTTTTGATTTTCTGCAGAAAAATGCCCGTAACTTTTTTCTGGAGTGGAATTGGGCCTCGATACTCGAATGGTTATGAATGAAACTCAAATGAAGAAGGTTGAAACTCGAATGGTTATGAATGAAACTCGAATGAAGCTTTATAAAACTCGAATGATAAAGTATGAAATGCGAATGGTTATGAACGAAACTCGAATGAAGCTTTATAAAAGTCGAATGATAAAGTATGAATCTCGATTAATGAAGCCAGAAACTCGATTAACAAAGCTTGAAACTCGATTAATGAAGCTAGAAACTCGATTAACAAAGCTTGAAACTCGATCAACGAAGCTTGAAACTCGATTAATGATTCTTTGAAACTCGGATAAAGAGGTTTGAAACTCGATTTAGTCTTTATAAAACTCGATTAACACTTGAATAACAGGTATGTTCGATTTTTAACAGAAACTTATAAAACCAAGTTTAAAAATCATAATTTTCAACAAAAATTCACCAAATGAGCTCAAATTGTGATCGAGTGTGCGTTTTTAATACAGAAACAACTTTTGTGAAACAAGTTTGGCTAATTTCAGATCAAAAGTCCAAAATTTGACAAAAACGTGAAGAACACAACTTTTAAAATTTTTTTTTGAAAAATCTTAATTAAATTCTATGTGTTTTAATTTATGATTTGAGTTTTATATCATCGATTTCGTCTTCAAAAATAACACACTCGATCCAATTTTCAGATCATATCATCCAACCAATTAAAACCCTTTGATGATTTTCAAATTTTCGAAAAAACTTGAATGTAACGAATCTTGAATGTAAAGAATCTTGATTGAAGAAAAACGAATCTTGAATGATTAATTTGTTAAAAATCAGCTCTGATTTGACTTTTTGACGTTGAAATTTTTGATTTTCTGCAGAAAAATGCCCGTAACTTTTTTCTGGAGTGGAATTGGGCCTCGATACTCGAATGGTTATGAATGAAACTCAAATGAAGAAGGTTGAAACTCGAATGGTTATGAATGAAACTCGAATGAAGCTTTATAAAACTCGAATGATAAAGTATGAAATGCGAATGGTTATGAACGAAACTCGAATGAAGCTTTATAAAAGTCGAATGATAAAGTATGAATCTCGATTAATGAAGCCAGAAACTCGATTAACAAAGCTTGAAATTCGATTAATGAAGCTAGAAACTCGATTAACAAAGCTTGAAACTCGATCAACGAAGCTTGAAACTCGATTAATGATGCTTTGAAACTCGGATAAAGAGGTTTGAAACTCGATTTAGTCTTTATAAAACTCGATTAACACTTGAATAACAGGTATGTTCGATTTTTAACAGAAACTTATAAAACCAAGTTTAAAAATCATAATTTTCAACAAAAATTCACCAAATGAGCTCAAATTGTGATCGAGTGTGCGTCTTTAATACAAAAACAACTTTTGTGAAACAAGTTTGGCTAATTTCAGATCAAAAGTCCAAAATTTGACAAAAACGTGAAGAACACAACTTTTAAAATTTTTTTCTGAAAAATCTCAATTAAATTCTATGTGTTTTAATTTATAATTTGAGTTTTATATCATCAGATTCGTCTTCAAAAATAACACAACTTCGCTTCCAAACGTTCAGATCATATCATCTCAACCAATTAAACCCTTTTGATGATTTTTCAATTTCCGAAAAAACTTGAATGTAATAGTGTTCGAAAATTTCAAATCTCAGATTCAAAATTCACTCAATTCCGGCCATATTAGGCTCTAATACCAATTGTTAATTCAGATTTCATGCAATTCAATCAACATTAAACATAAACATATGAACAATTATCACAATCACTGAATATTGAATGCTTGATTATAAGAGAAGAAATATTACAATTGGGTGCTTGACTTGCTAAGCACTTTCTATCAACCTCTAATCAGATTCGTATTCTCTATTCTTACTTCTTCCATTTCAAAAATGTGTCTCATGTAGTTATACAAAATACAACCTATTAATATTTACAATAAAGCCCCCGGAAACTTTACAATGATAAATGTTTACAACCCTATTCAATTGTACCCAATAGTATTCCTATCCAAACCATATACCTTTTCAATTCTCATTTTCTTTATCACCTCGTGGTTGTTTAGCCACTTCTTTTCATATATATTAGATGTTTCTTTTAAGGATTAGGCTGTGTTTCAGCCTTGACACACTTTTACTTTTTAGCATTATACCTAGCTTCTAAGTCAAGTATTTGTGTGTTCAAGTTACACTCACTTTGTAAAGATAAAGTACTTACATGCTCATGAACGTAAAAGGAATGTACCTCGTTTGACTCTGAATCTGACGTGGAGCATTCGAAATCCCCGGACTTGGCCATCAGACAGGCTGTTGGATCTTTTTTTGTCTCCCCTTGACAGCCGTGTCTGATTCTGAATCGGAAGTAGTCGCATAATCAGCTAGTCAAACTCTACCAACCATGTAGCAATTTCTTCCCCTATCATCTTTATCGTCAGAGTCAGCGTCATCCCAATAGTCTTCTTGAGCAACGAGGGCCAAGGCATCAGACCTTTTCTTTAGTGCCTCCAGCTTTCTTTCATAATACCCGATATCACGCTCGAACTGATTCTTACATCCGATCAAAGTGGCCCGGTTTACCACATGTGTAGCATAGACGCTCATCAGTTGCCTTAGGCTCATTAGCTCTAGGCCTGTCGTCTCTCCTATCAGCCGGCCTGTTGTCAGCTCGGCGTGGTTCGCTATCATCTCGACGATTGTAATCTCTCCTATCGTCACGTCTATCGTCACACCTTTTGTAACGGTGATCATCCCGATAGTCTCTTTTGTCATCACGTCTCTCTCTCCTGTCATCACCTCTGTCTCTGCTATCATCATACCTCCTATCATCTCTCCTTTCTCTCCTGTCATCATATCTCCTATCATCACGATCATTGCGATTCCAGTCATCACGTCCCCTATCGTTCCTATCATCTCTTCTCTAATCATCTCTCATTTCATCACTGGCATCACATCTATCATCAGAATACCGTCTTGCACCCGTATAATATCTAAGTGTGTTGTTGGTCTTATTGTGGTAGAACCGTTTTTGCTGAAGACGGTTTGACCATAAGGCAATTTGTTCTTGTATGGTTGCCTCTTCTTCGTCAAATGGCTCATGCGGTGGTGATGCGTATCTGTACTGAGATGATGGGGAACCTTGATTGTAGTAAGGTATGAGAGATGAGTTTGGTGGGGGTGCATTGGAAAGTGTCTTGTTGGAGAGTAGGGCGAAAGAACCAGTGGGTTTGGTGCTCGGGTTTGATGATAACAACAAGGATGCCAAAGTGTTTGCCTTCTGTTTATGTTGATCTACATCACCTTTGTATTTCTTGAGTTCCTTGAATACCACATTAATTGAGACATTTGGAATGTCCGGAACTCGTCTGGTAGCTCGACTTGCGATTTGCCATTCTTGAGCCAAGGAAGAAAAGAATTGGATATTGAAGTCATCTTTATCCTTTTTGTTGTGCAGTTTGTTCAGCTCATTAAGAACTACACAGAACCTTGTGAAGGTACGTTGAAGAGACTCCCCATATTTGGGTCGGAACTCAGTAAATTTTGCTCTGGCGTCTTTAGTCTTGGTCTTGTCATCTAAATCTGCCCCAAGCATTTGTATTTCTAATTCATCCCACATTTCTTTAGATGACAATTTGCTGTCAACTCCAACAAGGATATCGGTGGGAAGAGCTTGATAAATGAGATATTCCGCCCTTTTGTCAGCATGTTGTGTGTCCCTTTCGGCTTCAGTGGAAGGTTCACGAACTGTCTTTGATGCTGGGACTGGTGGATCAGCATCTGGCCTTGCAGGACATTCCCGATAATAGATAGTCGGTCCTTCAGTGATAGATGTGAACAGTAACTCGGATGAACAATGATTTGGATCAACAGTAACTCGGATGGTTGAAGAACTCGGATGATGAGTAATTCGGATGGAAGAAATTTTCGATGAGTAAGTCGAATGGACGAAACTCGTATGGACCGAATTTCGGATGAAGACCAGTATCTCGGATGGTTTAATTCGGAAGATAAGATCAACTCTGATGATCTGAATTCGGTTGATGGTCAGAATTTCGGATGATCCGAGTTGGCGTTGAAAATTGTTAGTAGATTTAATGATCCGAAAAATCTTTTAACAGTATTTCGGATGACCAGAATTTCGGATGGGATCCGATATTTGATCGAAAATATGTTAAAATTTGAAACGAAATTATCCGAGATATAATCCGAAATGTGATCCGAATTTTGGTTCGAGATGGTCCGAATTTTAAACTTGATTAAATTCCAGATTTTCAGTTTTAACAAAAATGCAGTTTAAGCACTAGAAATAATTTCTAAATATTTGGTGCGACTTTTAAAACAAGTTTTGTGAATCACAAGTAACCAAAATTTGAGCTTTTTTTAACCAAAATACGAGAATAAAACTCAAGAACACGAGAGAATAATTTCACCAAATAATCGATAAAACATGTAATGACTGAGCAAATAGAGCTCAAAATCAGTATAAGAGTAAATTTAGATTATTATAGACTAGAAAAACAAGCAAAAACAGAATATTAAGAAGGATTAAGATCAAAACCGTGAGAATGGATGAAGAACACGAATAACACAAATCCGAATCAGTTGAAATCGTATTCGCAGGCTCTGATACCAATGGTTGTAATCGTCCCAATGATAATCAACACACAATAATACTTTCAGCACAAGATTCAAGACAAAAAGAATGTGATTACTCGATTTCTGACTTTGAATATTGAGAGAATATTGGTGAAAAAGTGGCGGCCGTAATTGCTTGATTGAGAATACTGCCAAATGTTGTGGGAAACCCTATGTGGGGTTTCCCTTATATAATGAATTCAAGTATCAGAGAATTACAACCAGACCCCTAAACTTCTAAAATGCACTAATGAAATTATAAAAGAAATAAAATACTTGAAATAAATTACATGGAAATATAATAAAGTAACTATTACAAAATAAAGTCTCGCATGATCGAAATTATAATCTAACAGAACTTCATATTGTAATATCTTTCTCTCTATCAATCTAAGCATTCGACTTCCTGTGTTTATTATTAATATTCATATGATTGTGTTTTATGTTGAATGAATTGCTAGATATTAAATTAATAGAAAGCCAAATAAAGTTAGGTTAAAAAGACAATATGCTTTAGTTATTTAACATGCTTCAATGTGGGTGGATTGATTATAAACCCAAATAAAGCCCGGTTATTTAATCGGGTCTGATACGTAACAGGTCCGATTAGTAATATAAGTAAGGAAAAAATTTACATATAGCCCATTTTATTACTAAATAACCTGGTCCAAAACGTATATTTTTTTAAATAATTTTTTTTCTAATCTATTTTCCAGCATAAAGCTTAATTTAATAGTAATCTGTGTTTCCTAATACGTGCAGAAAATACAAATTATAGAAATCAATCGTAAATTATTTCAAGATACATAACATTCTAATTTTACAAGTTCTACTTTAAAAACATGTTTCAACGTACATAACATTTCAATCTTCCAAAAACTAAGTCATAAAAATGTTTAAAGAACCCTCATTCACTCTCAACTCCACGATTCTTTGTTGTCCTTCGCGCACCATTTTATTGACCATTCAATCATGTTATCCTCTGACACACTTCTTTCTTACCTATAAATTATACTCACATTGAACTTCAATCAACACTAACAGAAAAAATCTAAAATATAAATAAAGCTGTGAGTGGGGGTGCTGTGAATTGAAATTTACAACATGTTGAGTTTGTATGTATGTCCAAAATTCACACCAGAGTCCAAGTCTTAGATCTGGTCTTGCGGTTTTTATTTGAGTTGCTTGCTGATCATTTTATTTAAATCACGCTTTATCCATTGTAATTTACTGTCGAAATCAGTTGAAAGCAGAAAGGGTATGGTTCTATGTATGTGTAGAGTTTGTGTATCTGTGTGTTTGTTATTTATTTAAGTATCTAAGTCGCCATTAATCCATCTATTTTTGCTGCATGAAATTGATTAAAACAAAAATAAAACTAAGTTGTGAGTGTGTGCGTGTTTACATCTGTTGTTTTCATGTACATGCTAGACTCTGAGACTATGTTGTCTCGGAGTGTTGAAAACTCGCAGCAGCCATCTCTGAAGACACACACACACATAAGCTGAATAAATTCCCCAAGTGATGAATGTGAGCAGCAGCCCCTTCCTAGCTTTGTTACTTAAACTAATACAAATGTCTATGAGGGGCTGGACATGTAGTCATATTGTCTTTCTGTTGGTGATGTCCACATCGAATCACAACATAATTTAACATTATGCATATATGTACTCTTAGTGTGATCAAAAGCTAATAGGCAGTAACAATATCATGAAACATGTATGTTGTTTTCCTATTAAAAGTCAAAATCAGCAAGTCTAATAGGGGTTGTGGCTGTTAAAACATGACAACAACAACACCTCAACATGAAATATAAATCTAACACTTCACATGGGTGTGTTTTGTCATTAAATCATAGCAGCAATAACATCAATAAGCACTACATACATACATATAAACTAAATGTGTAGTGTGATTAGCTGTTACAACAAAAACTGATAAAACAGATCAGTTGGAACACCAAGTATATATACATGTATGCTGTCCAGAACCAGAGGGAATGAATACAGTTGCAGCAACAACCCCAATAGTCTATTAAAATCATGTAACCTGTTTATGTTTGTGTGCTGCTAAACAGAAAGAAAGGAAGAAACAACAGGCAACAACAACAAGAATATATACATACATGCAAAATTTTATCGACCATTCAATAATGTTATCCTCTGACACGCTTTATTTCTTACGTATAAGACATAACCACATTCAACTTTAATCAACACTAACAAAAAACAATCTATTATCTAAGAATAAAGTCTATTGATATCACCCCATGTTTTCTTATATTAATTGACAATGTTTGTGTGGTGGACCTATCTTCTAAGAACTTTAAAACACATATAAATAAAAAAATCCATATGAATTAACCGGTGTTTGTGAACTTACCTTTCATTTGGGCCAAAACTCAATTCCATCAATCATCATCCACAATCATCAACATAGTATGAAAACATAAATGAGGTTTGTTTTCTATAATAATTAAAATCTAAATATAAATAAGATTTTATATCATCCATCTTCTATTTCGTCTTGTCTCTCCTCAACCACACAACCTAGATTATAAGTATACATATAAGCTCCTAAGTCATGTCAAGTTCAAAATGATATAGGATTTGTAATGATATAGAGACTAACGTGACCCCTCTCCTAATAGTAGCATGCTATATACTATAGTAATTTCATCATCATTGAGCTTAAAAAAACAAAAGCAAAACGTACCTGATTAGCTTAAAAAAAATCTGGCAGAAATTGTTCGATCCAGATACCAACGATTTGGTCCAACTCTGTTGAGGTAAAAGGAGATGCAATCTGCCAAAAGAGCTATATACAAATTAATTAATAATTTATTTTGAACAAATGACATATTTTAAAGAAAAAGACAACTCCAAAAGATTATATAATTACATACTTTATGGGAAAATTGTATTGTCCATCATATATGAATTCATGGACGCATGACGTAGTAGCCACACTCCCAAGACTCCCATTGTTGGTTGCACTAAATTTGAATATCAAGTTAATTATTCTTTATAAAGTTGTATATATGTCACATAAAGTGATCAAGATCATTTGCATTAACAAATTTCCATGTAAAAGCAACATTGGTCACTTCTTGATTATAACTTTTAATGGCCCTAAAAATAACCAATACGGAATTAATATTTTTACTAATAAATGTGAATCATATATAAATTAGTAACATTTTTTATAGTCAATAGTAGATTACCATTCGACATGTCTAGTGAGTTCATAAACATACGCGGTCTTTCCACGCTTCATCGAATCTAATATGTACCCACTTTTTGCTTGAGGAATGATTATATGAAGCACCCAATGGTTGTTGAAGTTAAAATATGAACATTTTACTAAATATAAATCATAACAATGAAGGTAGTAGATAGAAGTACCTTTGCCAAAACAGGGCAAGAAAAAATAAATTGATGGTGATGGTATTGCATTGTTCGGAGCATGTAATGTCTAACACCATCCGGATTATTTTTACATGTAACATCCTCAGATTTAAATTATTGTAATTGTGGTTTATTAGTTTAAATTTGTAATTTAAGTGGAGTTGAAATTTGGATTAATTAAAAGTTGGCTGCTTTATTTAGAAATTGAGAAATTTCAATTTATTTAAGTGAATAAAATTATTATTAATTGTTAAGGATAATAAAATAAAAATAGAATTCTTTATTTTATAAAATCAGTATTTAATGGAACCGGATAAGTGGAGGGACTAGTTATGTCAATAGCCGAAAATGTGGAATAAAAGGGATGAAAGTCTCTCATTTTATCTATCACTCTCTCTCTCTAAAGCTCTCATCTCTCTCGGCTCTCTCTCTCTCTAAACAATCGAAGATCATCAAAAGTTGGATTTGAGGTTTGAAATTGGAATCAAGGTTCCATACAAGGAACTATTACATCTGCAATTAACAAATTAAGGTAAACATTTCACCAACTCTTCGAAATTAATGGTGTTTGGTTCGGTTTTGAGAGAAACCAAATCACAGATTTAAGTTGTAGATGATGTTGCATGTAATATGTTGTTGTTGATTCCTTCAAATCGAGTACTAAGGGAACTATGTATCAAATTTCAGCTTCTAATTCCGTCTATAAGTATGATTTTTGGAGATTAGTGTGTGTGTGCACCGATGGGGATAAAAATGGACAAAAAGTGTTCAATTTGGTACATAAATGTGTTTATATTAGTGTTAAAATGGTTGGAATTAAGTGTATTCTTGTTGGCATAATTTATTTCATACAAAGAAATAAGTATAAAAAGGTTTGGAATTAAATCTAGAAAATATTCAAACTGCACAAGTTCGAATGGTCCGAATTCGGATCCGAGATGAACTCGGATCTGGTCCGAATTCGGATGAGGTCCGGAATTTCATGGGGTTCGAACTTGACATGGTTCGAACTTGGCATGGGGTTCGAATTTGATATGAATCCGAACTTGACTTGGGTTCGAACTTGCATAAGGATCGGATTGGGACTTATATGAGGTCCGAATTGGGGTCTGAATTCGGGTGGGGTCCGAATTCGGACATGGATCTGAAATTCGGGTCAAATATTGCAAGAATTAAAAAATCTGGTTTTATTAAATTAAACAGCTATTGACACAATGTTTTGATACAACTGACTTAACAAGTCCCTTGTGGTGTTGTTTAACCCACAGTGGGGTACTTTGTGGATCCGGTTGAAAGCCCGAGGAGAAATAATTATCGATTAAAGTTTAATAACGCACCCACTGTGAGTACATATGATTTCGCATGTTTATATCTGCTTTATGTTAGTTATTGCCTGCTGAGACATGTTGCTCCATTATCGTTTGGAATTCTACTAAGTTGCATAGATTTAGATGCACATTGATCTTGTTGCATGTCCATTCTTTTGTTGTGCATCTATTGAGGGACCGGTGGGTCGCATCTGTTATTCCGTGTTACTGCGCTATATGACCTGGAGCTGATCCCTCCGAGGTTCTGGTAAGTAGTAAGCCACCCCCGATGTTATGTCTGTCTCAGATGGTTGGTTTATATGCCGAGCTTTGGGCTCGAAGGAGCTGCGGCTCTTGCTCTGTACTTGGTGTACGAAGAGAGTATACGACGTTCGTCGTCGGTGTTACTCTTGGGGCTTCTTAAAGATTTATAAAATGCGTAAATCTATGTATTCACTAAGCATTCGCTTATCCCTCAGTTGTTTAATTTTTACAGGAAAATGAAAATCCGCTGCGGGACCTTCTAGTTAGGTCGTTTGTGAAGTCTTGGAAGATTTGATACTACTCAATCGGTAATTGTGCTATGGGACCAATGTTGTAATATGTTTGGAATGATTGTAATAATGTTTGAGTATGTAGACTTAGACTTGAAACCTTGTAGCACCGTAAGGTGTTTATAACATTTGTATTACTTTTATTGTAACAACCTAACTTTTGGCCCAACCTTAATTTTAGTATTGTTGATTTAATAATGTAATTTTATTACATTATTTGTTTGTAATATTAATTAAGTATGAAATAAATTTAATTATATTATATTTATCTTATAAATTATTAAAGATGATTAAAATTTAAAGATATGTAAAATACAAAAGTTAAGTGGGTTAATTTCACATAATGTCAAAATGAAATATATAAATCAAGTTAATGGTCATTTAAACACCATTTAAGAAATTCAATCTCTCTTTCTACTCTCTCTCTCTAACTCTCGGATATCTCCAAAATTTTACCAAGAAATCAAAATTTGCTCAATTAAGAGAAGAATTAATCAAGAAAGGAGTTCCAAACAATCATCAAGCATCAAGAATTTACAAGATTTTGAGGTAATAACTACTTTAATTTCGAAATATATGGGTGTTTGGTTCGGTTTTGTGTAAAACGGAAACCAAAGATTTAAACATGAAATTTATGTATTGCATCTGTGATTTTTTAGTATATAATGATGAATTAAAGTTACTAGATAAAACAGAATCAAAAATCGGAGGTTAGATCGTCCAAATAAGCAAGAGATTTGAATTTTTATGAAAATATGTGTTCTTGACAAAATTTGCCTATTTTGGACGATTTTGACCGAATGATTGTGTTATTGATAGGGAAAAATAGTATAAAATCAACCCATTAATGATAATACACCTTTATATTAAGTTGCATGTTGAAAAAATCGAGTTTTGTGAATTTTTATGTAAAATCCGTATGAATATGACCAAGAACACCAAGAACAATTTCTAGAAAAATTACAAGTCTGGGATCCGAATTCGGATGACCCGAATTCGGATGGTTCCCAATTCGGATCCCATGTTTCGGACTCAATAATTCGGATGGTACTCAACTCGAATCCCAATTTCGGATCTTGCTTTGGTCCCATTTTCAGATGAAGCTTATTTCGGACCCTACGTTTCGGATGCTTCTAATCCGGTCCCAATATCCGAATTCGGATGCTGCCCTTCGGATAAAGCTCAGATCGGATCCTAATTCGGACAGCTCAATTCGGATCATTTCGGTCCGAATCCGGATGGTCCGAATTCAGAGAATCCGGATCCGGGTGTTTCATTTTGATATTTTAAAAACCACGACTAAAGCAACATGATTATATATATATATATATATATATATATATATATATATATATATATATATATATATATATATATATATGTATATATATATATATATATTCTTATATATATACATAGAATTTTTGGAGAATTTAATGAAACAAAGAATATGCATAAATGAAATATTGATGAGTTATCAGTATCAGATTCAGATAAAATAATGATTTTAAAGCTAAAAGCTAATGATATGATATGATTCTGGACAGCTTCAGTTAAATTCTGAACAAAGATTTAAAGATTAAAAAGATTGAAAGCGGGTCTCTGATTTGAAAAGAATTGACAGAGAACAGATTGACAAAGATTAAAGATAAAATCCTGAGATAACTCAGGTGGTGGATTTTATATCTGCTTGATAAAGACCCCAAATTGTGAGTTATAGATATTCAGATTTAACATGCTAGATTTCCGGTTGAGACATATTGTTGATGTTAGATTAATTTGACACTCTTATTATCAGCTGGATTCTGACATGTGCACACTATGGTTCGGTGTTGCCCAGTAGATCATGATAGCTATTTGATTTATCACTTCATATGACTTTGTGAATTACTATTCATTTCTGATATTGTATGAGATTACTGCTATCATGACTTTGATTACGTATGCTTCATCATTGCATATACTTTGACATATTGATTCAGCTTGATTAGCCTTGTCGGTCTATTGTTCTAGACCTGACTATTTCACCAGTTCTATTGAACTTGGTAATGACCCTCCGATGTTCCGCCATGTTGATTTACTGGTAGCTACCCCAGTATGTGGCTGATCCCCACGATTTAAGCGTGAGCGTGGCTTGAAGATCATCCGACTCTATGACTACTATGTCTCAATCATGAGTGGCTGTAGCAGCAGTGAAGACATATCACGCTTGAATTTATGATCCGCTTGATAATGCTTGTTAATTTGAAAATCCATTTACTCACTAAGCATTGCTTACAGTTGCTACCTTACATTTTTACAAGAAAAGACAAAGGAAAGTCACCTGCCGGACCTAATTCTTAGGTCTTACAAGATCAAGACAGAAGTTTTCATAGACCTCTACTCAGCAAACCCTTTTTCGTACTGATTGGAAGATGACAATTGTGGTGGTTTTGGGTAGACTTGATATGATTTTATGATGTAATGTATTAGATTAGATGGTACCCTTTATAAGTTTAATTTGAAAAACTGTAAACTGTATTAAACATAATCCTAATATTTTGTACTGTAATTATTATTCCGCAACTTAATTACTCTATCTTAGTTATGGTTGATATCGTATTGCATGATGTGGGACCAAGAATCGTGACTACCTCCCCGTAAGGGGTGGTCTTCACATTTATTATGTACTTTTATGCTTCCGCAATTATATTAAGTTTTCAGATCATTATGTAATCATGTGTTTGGTGATTAATCCTGGGTGTAATGAAACAGTGGTTATTGTGGCAAGGGTGTCACATCGAGATGGTATCAGAGCAGTAGTTTGAGATTCAAGTGTCCGTGAGGTCTCGGTCTCAAACATTAAGTGATGATATGTAGTTATTTTAAGTAATGATCTGAACTAAGATATGTTACGATCTAGTAATTATAGGAGATTGATTTTCATACGGGATAATGGGTGGTGCCTTTAAATTAATGACATATTACTAAACAAGTTATATATTTTATATTTCAGAACATGTTTGGAGGAGGAATGACACCCGAAGAAACAAGGGAAATCATGCTAGCCTTGATGGCTGAGCAAAATCAGACGATTCAAGATCAGTTTCGGGCTCGAGATGAGGCCGAAGCTAAGCGAAGAGAAGACAAGAGAAAGAATAAGGAAAAAGAGGGGGGGAAACAATGAGGAACGAGATGATAACACTGGGTCATCTAATAAGCCCAAAGGTTGTCGGTTTAAGGACTTCAAGGGAAATGGAGCAGTCGAGTTTAATCGATTGGGTGATGTTGTTGCCGCACTTGAATGGATAACAGCAACCGAACAGACATTCCCAAATCAGCGATTGTGCTGAGAAGGACATGGTTCGGTATGCTACTGCTATGTTCACCAATGACGCGATTATGTGGTGGAATTCTATGGTTAACGCCTTAACCTTGGAGAAAGTTTCTGTAATGACATGGGCTGAGTTCACTGACCTATTCACTCAGCAGTACTGTCCGGTTGATGAACGCCGAAGACTTGAGGCAAAGTTCATGACATTGATACAGGGGACTAAGACTGTGTCCCAGTATGCTGTGGAATTCACGAGGCTGAGTCTGTTTGCGCCTCATCAAGTTGATACTGAAGAAAGGAAAGTGACCAGATTTGAGGCTGGTTTGGATATAGAGATTTGGAGAGTTATGAGCAACGTGCGCTACACTACGTTTGCTGGCTTACTTGAGGCTGCCAGAAATGTAGAACAATTTCTGATCATGTCGGGTTACTCAATTGGGTTTGCTGTTGTTTCCACCAACCCAACACAACCATCACCGCCGAAGCGCCAGTGTGAGGGAGGATACTCGGGGTCTTCTCGCTCGTCACAGTATTCGTCACAGTATTCGCCACAGCAGTCTTATCGCCGATCATCTGGGTCTTCTGGTCGTGCTCGTGCCAAGTCCATCAACACCGAGCCGCGATATTGTAATAAGTGTCATCTAGAACACTTCGGCAAGTGCACTAATGGGCGCGCTTGCTTTTGCTGTGGAGAGTTGGGCCATTTTCAGAGTGAGTGTCCATGAAAAGCCGATGATTGCCATAAGTGTGGGGTATGGGGGCACTATAGTAGGAACTGTCGAAAGAATGCTCCAGCTGCTGCTCCATCTTCAACCCGATCTTCTGGGGGATCTAGTAGTGGTTCAGTCAACCGCCGGAACCAGCCACAAAGGGCACCGGCTCGTGCATTTCAGATAACCGCAGCGGAAGCTAAGGAAAACTCGGAAGTGGTTACGGGTACGTTTATAGTTAACTCTTTACCTGCACGAGTGCTGTTTGATTCTAGTGCCAACCGTTCATTTTATCTACCAAGTTTGCACAACGACTGTCGATGCCTATGTCTAAGTTATCTACTATACTTGATATTGAAACTGCTAGTAACACTTTAGTCAAAGTAGATCATGTATACCGTAACTGCACATTAGTGATTGAAGATGTAGTCTTCAATCTGGACCTGATTCCGATAGCATTCAGTGAGTTTGACGTGATAGTCAGAATGGACTGGTTGATTGAGAATGAAGCCCATATAGTGTGTAAGAAGCGTATGATAAAGATAACTACTCTTGATGGGCGTGAGATCTGTATATATATACGGGGATAGGAGAACGGGGATCTGTGCTTATTGACCATTGCAAAAGCCCGAAAGCTTGTTGTAAAAGGATGTGACGCCTACCTGGCATATGCTATTGATGCCAAGGCTGAGAAGAAGACTGTGGTTGATGTGCATGTTGTATCACAATTCCCGAATGTGTTTCCGGAAGACTTGTCTGGCGTGCCGCTAGAGAGACAAGTGGACTTCCGAATAGATTTGATCCCTGGAGCTGCACCGATAGCTCGTTCTCCATATCGCCTTGCTCCTACCGAGATGCAAGAAATGATGAAACAACTCAAGGAGTTGTTGGATAAGGGCTTCATTCGACCGAGTTCATCTCCATGGGGAGCTCCGGTACTGTTTGTTAAGAAGAAGGATGGCACGATGAGGATGTGCATTGATTACCGGGAGCTAGATGGGGCAAGTGTGTTTTCTAAGATTGACTTGAGGTCGGGATATCATCAACTGAAAGTTCGAGAGGAAGATGTGCCTAAGACAGCTTTCAGGACACGTTATGGGCACTATGAATTTTTGGTTATGCCTTTCGGGTTAACCAATGCCCCGACTGTATTCATGGATCTGATGAACAAAGTATGTAGACCAATGTTAGATAAATCGATAATTGTGTTTATTGATGACATCTTAGTGTATTCCAAGACTGAAGCGGAGCATGCTGTTCATCTAACAGAGTTATTGGAACTGTTGAGAAAAGAGAAGTTGTATGCCAAGTTCTCAAAGTGTTAGTTTTGGCTGCAACAAATTCAGTTTTTGGGACATGTTATTTCGGGAGCTGGGATTTCTGTAGATCCAGCTTATGTAGAATCGATAAAGAACTGGGAACCGCCTCGTTCAGCTACAGAAGTTAGAAGTTTTCTTGGGTTGGCGGGCTACTATAGGAGATTCATAAAGGACTTTTCTAAGATTGCAGTTCCTTTGACTGCATTAACGAAGAAGAATGCACCGTTTGTTTGGGAAACCATGCAGCAAGAAGCATTTGGAATCTTGAAAAAGACGCTAAGTGAAGCACCGATACTTGCCCTACCAGAGGGTAATGAGGATTTTGTTGTATACACGGACGCATCAAGACTGGGGTTAGGCGCTCTACTGATGCAACGTGGAAAAGTAATTGCATATGCCTCGAGACAGCTTAAGCAGCATGAGAAGGATTATTCAACTCATGATCTTGAGTTGACTGCTGTTACTTTTGCTTTGATATTGTGGAGACACTATCTGTATGGAACTAAGTGTCAACTATATACGGATCATAAGAGTTTGAAATATATCTTTAGTCAAAAGGAGCTTAATACGAGACAACGCAGGTCTATAGAACTTATTAAAGGCTACGTTTGTGAGATACTCTAGCATCTTGGTAAAGCTAATGTGGTAGCCAATGCCTTGAGTCTCAAAGCCTATGCCAAGGATTGTTGTTACGTGATGACGTCTACAATATTAACTTCCACGATTATTGATGATATAAAAGCTTCTCAAGTAGAAGCTTTGAAGGAAGAAAATGTTGGTGTTGAGGATATAAGGGTACAGATAAAGATCATGGAAACGAGCGAGTCGGGATTGAATGGTATATATATGGAACGATATGGGTGCCGAATATTGGTGGTATGAGAAAGGTGATCATCGAAGAAGCACATCAATCTAAGTTTTCTGTACATCCCGGGAGCACAAAGATGTACAACGAGCTGAAAGCAGATTTTTGGTGGTTGGGATTGAAGAAGGATATAGGCCAGTATGTTGAAAGATGTCAGACTTGTCGGCTTGTAAAAGCCGAACATCAGCAACCATACGACAGTTTGCAACCGCTTTCTATTCCGGAATGGAAGTGGAACACATAACCATGGATTTCGTCACCAAGTTGCCCAAGACTAGGCGTCAACATGATGCAGTTTGGGTGATAGTTGATAGGTTAACCAAGTCCGCACACTTTATACCTATTAGAGAGAGTTATTCATTGGAAAGATTGGCTCACATTTATATGGACGAGATTGTTTCTAGACACGGAGTGCCTAAGTCCATTGTATCGGATCGGGACAGCCGATTTACTTCAAACTTCTGGTCGGCTTTGTAAGAAGGGTTGGGAACTAGGATCGCTATGAGTACAGCCTATCGTCCACAAACTGATGGTCAAAGCGAAAGGACAATCCTTACTCTAGAAGATATGATGCGGGCATGTATCTTGGATCTCGGTGGCAATTGGGACGATCATTTGCCACTGATAGAATTATCCTACAATAACAGTTATCACGTAACGATAAAGAAAGCACCTTTTGAAAGCATTGTATGGGAGAAGGTGTAGGACTCCTACATGTTGGAGAGAAACCAGAGAAACACCGATTGCTGGGCCGGCATTGCTACAGGAGACGAATGAGAAGATTGGAGAGGTGTTACACGTTTTGTAAAGAGAGGCAAGTTGGCTCCGAGATTCGTCGAACCATTCAGAATAATAGAGAAAGTCGGAAATCAATCATATCGTTTGGAGTTGCATGAAGAAATGTCAGGCATACACCCGGTGTTCCATGTGGGGAACCTTAGAAAATCATTCACTACCGGCGACGAAGATTGGGCCGATCATACTGAGCTGAAGATTGACGAAAGGCTCCGATATGTTGAAGAACCGGAATGTGTTTTAGATACTAAAGTGAAGAAATTAAGAAGCAAAGAGATAGAAATGGTGTTGGTACGTTGGAAGCATCATAAAGGAGCAAATCACAATTGGGAGACAAAGGCAGAGATGATGAAGAAATATCCGCAACTATTTGGATCCAATTATCTTCGAGGACGAAGTTTGAGCGTGGTGGAGCCGATGATGTAACATCCTCAGATTTAAATTATTGTAATTGTGGTTTATTAGTTTAAATTTGTAATTTAAGTGGAGTTGAAATTTGGATTAATTAAAAGTTGGCTGCTTTATTTAGAAATTGCGAAATTTCAATTTATTTAAGTGAATAAAATTATTAATAATTGTTAAGGATAATAAAATAAAGATAGAATTCTTTATTTTATAAAATCAGTATTTAATGGAACCGGATAAGTGGAGGGACTAGTTATGTCAATAGCCGAAAATGTGGAATAAAAGGGATGAATATTTTT
>JAANYP010007037.1:617500-670434 GCA_020465985.1 Centrapalus pauciflorus | reverse complement strand
ACATTCCTAAATTAGTTAAAGGCAATGCAACAGTAGACAAAGCAAAAAGACAAAAGTTCTGCACATGTGAAGACAAGTCTGCTTTTCAGATAGGTGCAGAAAAGGTTATGTTGTCTTTTTCAACAAGACTTCTCCTTTTTCATTTCGTCCAATGAAGATGTTTCTCTTAGATCCTCTAAGTGAGTATAAAAGGAAGCTTCTAAGGTCAGAAAGAAGGGTGAAGAAAGCTAAGTGCTGAAACCCAAGAGTGAACGTGCAAGTGTGATTTTCATGCATGCAAACCTTCTGTGTAAACCAGCATCTGTGTGTATAAGCTGTTTTACATAAGCCGTTCCTTTAAGTCTTGTAAACACAGTGAGTGCTTGTTAGTGAGTGTATTCATTGTATACTAGTTTGAGTCTGTCTTAGACTAGTAAGCATACTGTTGTATCTGTCATCTCAGCTTGAACTATTCCGCATTCAAGCTTGTTTGTAATTAACAAATTGTTGATAATACATACAAACATTGAGAAAAGAGTGTCTAGTTTTTAAATTGCTGTATTCACCCCCCTCTACAGCTTATAACTATATACTTTGGGAACCTCTCGGGACCTACACAAACTTACTGAATCTGAAAAGATTCGTAAGAACAATTACGACATTCTCATTTAGTTAAATACTGATAAACATTTGGCGTTACGTGACGTACAAATATTGAATGAAGAAATTCAAAGCTTAAAAGAAAACCAAAACTCTGAGAGTTGTGCTCATCAATTGAAAATATCTGAATTACTTAAAGAACTTGATGAACTGAAACAAGAAAATTTTCAGAATGCAACTCAACTTAAATATCTTTTGCCTGAAAGATCTGATCTTTACAAGAAAGTTCAGGATCTTGAAGATACACTTTGTAAGACAAAACCAACTGATCAGAATTGTATTTTAAACAAAAATGAAGAAATTTTTGCTCTTCAACAAGAGTTGTCTTTAACTAAAGATTTGATTGAGAAGGAAAGACATGAGTTCTTACTTAAAGAACAAGATTTTAAATCAAAATCTGAATTGTTTGAAGATGAAAGACAAATGTTCTTAATCAAAGAACAATCTTTTAAATCTGATTACCAATCATTTGATCATGACAGAAATTCAAATTTAGTCATTATCAAAAGTTTGGAAGATCAGATACTTCATCTTACAAAACAATTACATGTGTTTACTTCGTCAACTGAGTCAAAGGTTAAGACCCCTTCTTCAGTGTGTTTAAAATCCAATGTTGATCACTCTGGTTTGTCTTCTGAAAGTGAAGTGAATCTAACTAACTCTGCTAAGTTTGATTCTTCTTCAGATCTTAAACTTAAGTATCTGTTAAAGATACACAGCGGCAAAGATAAAATTGTTGAACAACTTCCGGTCAAGATTTACACCGGTGAATCTTCGAAGTCAAATTTTCTTAAAGTTTCTGAAAATACTGGTCATTCTAATCAGAAAACATTTTCACAGAAAAATACCAAGTATTATCAGAAACAGGCAAGAACCGGACAGTTTTTCAAAAAGAAGAGTTCGCAAAAGTCTGATCATTCAAATTCAAGTTTCTTTAGAAATTCAGATATTCAATTTTCTCATACTCAAAGAAATTTGTTTTCTGCGTTTGAAAGAGAAGCTGATAGTTATAACATGCAATGGGTACCTAAACCCAAGTACAAGTGGGTACCAAAACCTGTTTTGAAATGGGTACCCAAGAGCGCTAACAAGTCTGGATCCAAATCTGTTTGGATACCAAAGACATCTTAAATTTTGCAGGTTATAGGTTTCTTATCATTTCAGATAAGGACCCGTTCTTCATTTCAATAGGCTCTTGATTACATCAGATCAAGACCCGTGTTTCAAATCAAAATGGTTTCTAGTTAATTCAGACTAGAACCCGGACTTCAATGAACCAGAGTCAAAGGCTTTCAGTTACATCAGACTGAAACCCGCGTCTGAGAGACAAATCTTACTGGAATTCTTGCCCTGAATTCAACTCCGAAGCTGAAATTGACAAAGAGGGAGTTTTATTTTTATAATTTTTTGCTCCTGATTTCATTTCTATGAGTTGACTAACTGCGTGTACTTATTTCCAGGGGGAGTTTCAGACATTCTTTGACGATGACATTTTTCAAAACTATGTGTGATTTTTCACGAAAATATTTGACACACACATAAAAAGAGTTTTTGAGCTAAAAAGAAATTTTTTTTTATGAATCTCTGAATCTATCATTGAGATTAATTGATCTAATCTCTTTGATTTTTATAATCTCATTTCTTCTGAGATTCTTTTTGTTAGAACTCTTCCAATTTATACTGGATTCTCCTGTTATCTCCCATGTGCTAATTCTTTCAAGAAAATCTTATTCTTTTCATATCATATATCAGATTTTCCATTTCATTCTGATATCTCCCAAAATTATCTGCATATCATCTCCAATACCATATAAGTTGGATTTCATCATATCTCATGACCTTTCAAAGCTGAAAATTTTTCTGCTGACTCTGATTATGCACCAATCTGAGTGATAGGCATAAATATCGCTTCTATGGTCTAACCAGAACCGGAAGACCTACCCAAGAAGCAAACCATCTATAGATTGTGCGGGTGAGGGTTCTTTAGGTTTATTAGTTGAGAAGTGTCAGTTATCACGGGATACTGACAGGGTCGAGCAGAGATAAAATGTAAATGAGAGGGATATTGATATTGAAAGGAGATGGTGGTGCATCAGGTCATGCTTTTGCTATAAAGCTGACTGAATTCATTTCTTAAAAGTGAGCCGGAGGGAGCTTAGTTGAAAAATGCTGTGTGCTGAGAGTTGAGAAAGGATTAAAAGAAAAGAAAATCCTACCTAAACTGTGTCGGCTGGGTAATCCACATAATCTATCAAGCTCTATGCGACTTGATATTGAAAAAGACGTCATGGACCCAGTGACGCATGCACTTATCCCCACCAACTACTCAGTTATCTCCCAAAAGATTTTTGTTTCAATAATCACGGAGATATAGCACATTTCTATCGATATATCATTTGGATATTATTGATATTGAAACAAGGATAAAAGTTGCTCCGGTCTCCAATTTCATTTGATGCACATTGTGTCTAGAGCTAATTATATACACTTTTAGGACACATCGAGTCTAACAGTCTGCGTGACTATAAACTGCTAGTCCAAAGTGACTAAGCCGGAACAAATAAGAGTGATTCTTTCATGATAAAGGATTTCACGATGACTATTTGGAAATCCTACCAGTGTTAACATCACGCCAGCGCTGAAAGTAGGTCACATAGATTTTGTCTATTGTGCAAACAGGAATCCTATGTGGACCTGGACTTGTTTTCTCACAAAATGAATGTGTTTCATTTTCCCCAAAGTTGTAAAGCTTTGTTTTGTTCTAAAAAGATATAATATCAATTCGAGGGGGAGTAAACTTTTTGAGGGGGTGAGATAAATTTGTTTTGTATAGGGGGAGAGATGTCAGTTTAAGGGGGAGAAAATCAATTTGTAATAATTTCTGAGTTGTAATTGTTGTTGTATTTCTTCTAACTGTAATTTCATTGAATTAATGTTTCTGAAGTTTTTGCATGATGTTCATAATTTTTTTATGATCATCATGAGGGGGAGAAAAGCTGAATTTCAGAAACAACTGTTGAGTAGTTTGAAATCAACTGAAGGCAATTACTACATCATCTCAAGACAATTTATCAAGGAAGAGATTTAAAAGCTATTCATGATCCAAGGGGGAGTGTGCTTACAAGAAAAGAGAAGATTAGAATAGAAGAGATGTGAAGATCAGAGTGAGACAATAAAGAAGAAGATTCAGAGATCGAAAAGAAGGTGCAAGAAAAGTTTCAAGAAAGAATGTTCAAGTTCCCTGCAATGTACTTTAATTTGAAAATTGATTTCATCTCTAAGGGGGAGATTGTTGGGTACAAATTTATATAGAGTTTTAATCAATTTTATTGTAAAAGTTCAGGGGTTGTTTGTGTAAATCCTCAATACTTTGTATTGTGTATAAATAGGAGTGTATGTGTGCTGTTATAAGAGGAATCGAAGATTACACAAAATACACGGTTAGAACAGTAGAGAGAGAAGAAGATTGCTGTCCAAGATAGCCAAGAACTCAATGTAATATTTCTCTCTTTAATCATTCAATATAATGTGTTGGATTGATAATAATTGTTCATATTGATTGTTTGTATGTGATTGGATTGCATGAAATTTGAATTCACACATAAGTTCGAAGGATTTATATTAAGTTAATTTTTAAATGAAATTGTTTAAGTCCGAAAACAAAAAGTTTTTGAAAGAATGTCGAGTTTGCAAAAATTCCTGGAAATGGACCATTAAGTTGGCAAAGCAAATTATCCACCTAAGCTGATGAAACTGGAAGATTACTACTGGTGGAAGGATAGGTTGCTGACTTTGCAAGATTCAATGACATGCGTATGTGGATATGCATTGATGAGGGATATGTTCCTCCTACACAAGAGCTTGAAGGCCGACAAAGAGTCTTGACGTATCAGAACATGAAAGATGACGACAAGAAATTTTATGAGGCCGAGAACCGAGCTTTTTCAATTATGAGAATGGCATTACCTCAGGAAATCCTACACACATTGAGGAATCATAGGACTTTTAAAGAGCTTTGGGATGCTCTAGAGAAGGGATGTGAGGGAAATCCTAGGGTCCGCAAGGGAAGAACAGAGATGCTGAAGCAACAATTTGCCATCTTCAAAGCACTGAAGAATGAGACGCTAGATGAGACGATTACTAGATTCTATCATCTGCTAACTGAACTTGACAATCACAATGTTGAGTATCTAGAGACTGAGAAGATAGAAAACTTCTGGATGCTTTACCGGCTAAGTGGGAGATGTACACGGTGCTAATAAAGCATGATGAAGAGAAGTTTGAGACTCTTACTCTTGAAGGGGTTATCGGAACGCTGAGGGCATACAACTTCAAGTTACAGAAGAACGAACAGAAATTTGATCAGGTTCAAGATCCAGAGATGTATTTTGGGAAATCAAAACCGTCAACCGCTAGTGAACTAAAGTCGGGGGCAACAACATTTTTCTAGGGAGAAGAGCCTATTCCAGTTGAGTCAGAGGACTCTAGTAATATGGCGTTCATAGGGTTTTCCAAACAAGAAGTAAAACCACATCACTCAGCGTCTACTTCTCAAGGCTATTCAAAGATGCCGATGAGCGCAAAATCAGCTAAAGATCATCTGAATCTTCTAACTTCGTTTGTCGCAGCGTACGACAATTGCGTTCAAGGAAAAATAAATGATCCAGCTCTGTGGGAAGAAGACTACGATCAGGTAGATCCTGCTGACTTGGAAGAGATGGACCTACAATGGAAACTGGCCATGGTGACTCAAAGGGTCAAGAGGTTTATGAAGAGGACAGGAAGGAATCTGAGCGTAATCAACAACAAAGTTGGGTAAGACACGTCAAAGGTAAAGTGCTATAATTGTCAAGGATTGGGACACTTTGCCAGAGAGTGTCAAAGGCCAAAAGTGGAAAATTTTCAGAATCAGAACCAAGGGAGATATCACTCTAGTGGTTCTGGGAATCAAGTAGCCATCGCTGGACTGTTAACTAATGTGTCATCCAACAGACAGCTTGATGGAACATATGATTGGAGCACTTATCCGGAGTCGAATGCCATAGCCTTTATGGCTGAGGTAACTGAGACCGGGGTGGGATAGAGCTGAAGAAGAAGCAGAGGACACCCAGCAGACAGAATCAAGTCCTTTGTTGGTGGAAAAGTCAGAGGAGCAGTCCATTCTGGAGTTTGCAGCTAAAATGGCTAATGTGTAATCGGACCGCAAAAAGGTAACTCTAAACTTTTCTACATTCCATGATTTATGTGTTTTAAGTGCTACTTTAAATGATAGATTAAATCTAGTTCTAGAAACACATAACACCTTAACAGCTCAGGTCCAATCATTAAAATCTGATAATGCTAGTCTTCTAGATATTAAGGAGGACTTAAGGAATAAGATGAAAGCAGATGCTCAGGACGTGATAGTTCTAAAAGACAAGTTAAGTGAACAATGTTTCAGGTTAGAACTCATGTACGAGCA
The DNA here is from genome assembly GCA_020465985.1 of Centrapalus pauciflorus. Taxonomy (NCBI): domain Eukaryota; kingdom Viridiplantae; phylum Streptophyta; class Magnoliopsida; order Asterales; family Asteraceae; genus Centrapalus; species Centrapalus pauciflorus. Next base: position 664,334 of record JAANYP010007037.1, on the reverse strand, counting down.
TGTTGAATCTTTAACCAAAGACCTCACTCTTAAAGAAGTAGAGCTAACAGAATCTCGAGTTAAGGTTGCTGAGGACAATAGCAAGCTTGAATAGTTTAGGAACTCATGTCTAAACCTAGGAAAGATCTTAGAAGCTCAAAGGCAGTCTAAGAAGCCAGTAGGCCTAGGTTATCAAGAGAGTCCTCCACCGTTCAACAACAACTACGTGCCTTAACCTCAGGATAAAACCACTGAACCGGTTCAATCAGAGGTAGCAACTGTAACTGAATCTGAAAAGGATAATTCAACTAAGGTGTCTACCACAACCTCTAAGATTAAGAAAGTCAAGTTTGTGTAGTCTACTAGTGACACTATAATAGGAGAAGCTAAACCTGTAATTGATAATCAGCAAGAGGAAGTGATCACTGTAGTTGAATCGAAAGAACATGACACTAGTGAGACACCTATATCAAAAAGTACGTATAAGAAGTCGATTGATAAGATGTCATGCTTTAGATGTCATGAGAAAGGACATGTTGCGTCTAGCTGTACTTATAAGAAAGCGGAGTCTACACCTTCTAAAACAGAGTCTAGACCTACTGCAGGGAAGCAAGATCAACCAGCCCTAAGGCCAGTACCTAGTATTGCTAGCTCAAGTAGTTCTCAACATACTGAGAAGAATTTGAGTGCAACACCTAGGGTAACTGCTAAACAAATACCGTTGTCGGTAAGACAGAATGAAGTGACTTGGACTAATTCTCCGAATAGAGTCCCTAGTCAATCAACGCCAGGACCGCAACAAGGTTATAGAAGTACAACACCTTGTGAAGACCTTCCCTTACGGGGCAGTCCTCAAAGTCTAGGTCCCAATTCATGCAACACGATATCAATCATACTAAGATAGGGTAATTAAATTGCGGAATAATAAAATTACATGTACATACAAGATTAGGATTAAGTTTACATATTTCAAAATAAAGTTATAAAAGGGTAACATCTAATCTAATCATAATATCATACATTACATCAAATCTACCCAGAACCACCACAATTGTTGTCTTCCAATCAGTACCAGAAAGATTTGTTGAGTAGTGGTCTAGAAAATCTTCAAAACTTGGATCTTGAATGACCTAAGTACTAGGTCCTGCAGGTGATTTTCCTTTGGCTTTTCCTGTAAAATATTAATGCAACATCTGTAAGCAACGCTTAGTGAGTTTATAGATTTTCAATATCAACATGCGTGTCAAGCGGAGTCATTAGTCTTAGCGTGATATGTCTTGGCTGCCGCTACAGCCCTCATGATTGAGATATAGTATCATAAGATCGGATGATGTTCAAGCCACACTCACGCTTAAATCGTGGGGATCAGCCACATACTGGGCTAGCTACCAGTAAGTCAATATGGCGGAACATCGGAGGTCATTACCAAGTTCATAAGAACTGGTGAAATAGCCGGGTCTAGAACAATAGACCATAAGGGCTAGTCAAGCTGAATCAATCTATCAAATGTCTGATCAATGATGTAAGCATATGTCTTAGAAGTCATGATAGCAATGAATCATAAGGCAAAGTCTGAAGCAATATTAAATGCAATATGATAAGATAATCAAATAGCTATCATGATCCACTGGGCAACACCCATCCATGGTGTGCACATGTCTCAATCCAGCTGATAAAGTGAATGTCAATAAATCTATCAGCAACAATATATCTCAACAGGATCTATGCATGTTCAATCTGAATATCTATAACTCACAGGTCTGGGTCTTGGTCAAACAGATATATGAATCTGCCACCTGAGTTATCTCAGGATTTTGTCAATCTGTAATCTGTCAATTCTTTTCAAATCAGAGACCCGCTTTCAAGTCTTTAAGTCTTTAAATCTTTGTTCAGATAATAACTGAACCTGTTCAAAATGATAATATGATGTTAATTTCATCGTCTGTATCATCATCATTATCATGGAATTTCATTATTTCTTTTGGTCATTAAAATCTGTAATTCTATCTGATTCTGATAACTGATATCTTGTCAATCTTTCATTAAATTCTCATAAGTTCTCTTTTCTTATATATATATATATATAAATCATTTAATTTATTGAAATGTCAAAAATTCATAGAAGTTGGATTTTCGGATCATAATTTCGGATCAGCCCGGATTGGGATCCGGATTCGGATCATCCGGATCCGGACATCCGAATTAGCATATATCCGAAATGGTACCCGAATTGGCTTCATCCGAATTAAGCATTTGACCGAATTAGGATCAATATAGGCACCGAATTCGGATCCTTCAAGATCCGAGATGTTATATCCGAAATCGGGACCATGCCAGATCCGAATTAATATCCGAATTGGGAACCGAAGTGGTGCATCATCCGAATTCGGACATATCCGAATTCGGATCCTTCATGTTCATAAATTTCCAGATTTGTTCTTGGTGTTCTTGGCTATACTCATACGGATTTTACATAATAAATCTCAAAAACACTCTTTATTAACATGCAATGTTATATAATGTTGTAATATCATTATTTGAATGTTTTTATATAATTTCTTTGATCAAAAACATCTTAATTTGACCAAGATAATCCAAAAACTCATAATTTTCTCAAGAACACATATTTTAACAAAAATTCCGATTTCTTCTTATTTTGGACAATCTAATCACCGATTTTTGTTTCTGTTACATTTATTATCATTAATTCATCATAATCTACTAAGATCTAAAACATGCAACTTAAAATTCATGTTTTTAAATCTTTGGTTTCGGTTTTTATCAAAACCGAACTAAACCTCTAAAAATCTTGAAATATAGCTCAAGAATTACCTCAAATTTGTCAATTGATGATTCTTGATAATGATTATAACTTCTTTTAGTCTTCAATTCTTCAATTAATTGCAACAATTTGATGAAACTTGATGATGGCCGTATGAATGTAGAGAGAGAGTAGAGAGAGAAAGAAATTTGGTGTTAAATGATCTTAAATGATCATTATTCTAGGCTTTTATATATAATTTTGGTCTCATTTGTTATTTAACCCACTAAACTTTTGTATTTTTCATCTCTTTATTCTAATCATTTTAATTATATCATAAATATAATTTAAAATTATATTTACTTAATAAATTTTCATTCTTAATTAATATTTGCAATACAAATAATATAAATAAATTATATTATTATCTCAAAATAACATTACATAATTGATCAACAAGCTGGGTTGTTACAGAATGGGCTCCACCACGCACAAACTTCGTCCTCGAAGTTAGCTATGTTCGAACAGACTGGGATATGTTGCTTTCATGACATCTCTGGATTTCCAAGACTGATGCGAACCTTTTTGGTGTTTCCACTGGACAAGCACCATCTGTATTTCTTTATTCCGAAGCTTTTTGGTCTTCGAGTCCAGAATACGTTCTGGCTCTTCAACCACGCGAAGCTTCTCATCAATTTGCAAGTTAACGTGTGGTATCTGCACTTCTCTTTCGTCTGCTAAACTCTTTCTCAAGTGACTAACATGGAATACAGGATGTATTCCAGCTAAGTCCGCTGGTAGATCAAGACGATAAGACTGATTCCCAATCTTTTCAACAATCTTGAACGGACCAATAAATCTCGGGGCTAACTTATTTCTTTTAATAAAACGCACCACATTCTTCATTGGGGATACTTTTAGCATCACCCAATCGTTAACTGCAAAACTGATTGATCTATGCCGATTATCATAATATGACTTCTGCCTGCTTTGAGCTTCAAGAATATTTCTTCTAACTAGTTGAATCTTTTCATGAGTCAACTGTAGAAGGGCAGGTCCTGCTATTGGCGATTCACCTGTTTCGCGCCAACAGGTAGGAGTTCTGCATTTTCTTCCATACAAAGCTTCAAAAGGAGCCATCTTGATTGTTGAATGATAACTGTTATTATACGAGAATTCGACCAACGGCAAGTGGTCATCCCAGTTACCACCTAAATCAAGAATGCAGGCACGAAGCATATCTTCGAGAGTTAGGATAGTACGCTCACTCTGGCCATCTGCATTTAGATGATAAGCAGTACTCATAGAAATCCGAGTACCCATCCCTTCCTGTAGTGCTTGCCAGAATCTGGATGTGAAGCGACTATCACGATCAGATACAATAGACTTTGGCACACCGTGATGAGAAATAATTTCTGTGATGTACAATTGTGCCAATCTATCTAGGGAATAAGTTTCTTTCATTGGAATGAAATGTGCTGATTTCGTTAAACGATCAACGACTACCCAGATAGAGTCGTGCTGTCTTTTGGTCTTTGGCAGCTTCGTAATGAAGTCCATTGTTATATGCTCCCACTTCCATTCAGGAACTGGCAGTGGTTGCATATCCCCGAAGGGTTTCTGGTGTTCTGCCTTAACCATCTGACATACTTTGCAGCTTTCAACACATTTTCCGATGTCTTTCTTCATTCCTGGCCACCAGTAATCGGCTTTCAGATCAAAATACATCTTTGAGCTGCCAGGATGAATAGATAACTTGGACTGATGAGCTTCGGATAGAAGAGTGCTACGGATTGAACCATACTTAGGAACCCAGATTCGGTTTCCCTTGAGACAGTGAAGTCCCAAACGATTCAGAGTTAGAAATTGTAGTTGCCCTTTTAGATTTTCAGAATCTATGTTCTCTTCTTTCAGCGCTTCAGTTTGAGCAACTCGAATATCTTCAATAAGATCAGAAGAGAATATAACTGGAGTTAGGGCATAACAGCACTTTTCTGGATATACTTTTCTACTCAACGCATCCGCGACAACATTTGCTTTGCCGGGATGATATAAGATCTCGCAGTCATAATCCTTGATAAGCTCCAAGGACCGACGCTGTTTCATGTTCAGATCTTTTTGAGTGAAAAGGTATTTGAGACTCTTATGATCGGTGTAGAGCTGACACCGAGTCCCATATAGATAGTGACGCCAGATCTTCAGCGCAAAGGTAACAGCAGCCAACTCAAGATCATGAGTTGGTGCACTTTTCTCATAGTCTTTTAATTGCCTTGATGCATAGGCAATTACTTTTCCCCTTTGCATCAGAACACATCCTAAGCCAGTACCAGATGCGTCGCTATAAACAACGAAATCATCATTACCTTCTGGCAAGGCTAGGATCGGCGCTTGAATCAACTTTTGCTTCAGAATATCGAATGCCTCTTGCTGTTTATTGGTCCAAACGAAAGGAGTATTCTTTCGTGTTAGCATTGTAAGCGGCACAGCAATCTTTGAGAAATCTTTTATGAATCGCCGATAATAACCGGCCAATCCAAGGAAACTTCGGATTTCAGAGGCATTACGAGGCGTTTGCCATTTCTGAACGGCCTCGACTTTCGAAGGATCAACGGATATTCCTTCGCCAGAAACGATATGGCCAAGGAATTGAATCTATAAGATAATCAAGATAGGAATTCAAGTTCTGATGTGAATCATAGAATAGTTAAGGAAACAGCTCAAAACATATATAATAGAGATTATACCTGTCTGAGCCAGAATTCGCACTTAGAAAACTTTGCGTAGAGTCTTTCTTTTCTTAACAACTGTAGCAACCGTCGCAGATGAACGGAATGATCAGCCTCCGTTTTGGAGTAAATCAGAATATCGTCTATGAACACGATAACAGATTTATCCAACATTGGTCTGCACACGCGATTCATGAGATCCATGAATGCCGCTGGTGCATTTGTTAAGCCGAACGGCATCACGAGAAATTCGTAATGACCGTATCTTGTACGGAAGGCTGTCTTCGGAATATCCTCATTTCTTACTTTCAGTTGATGATACCCAGAACGGAGATCTATCTTTGAGAAATAACTAGCTCCTTGCAGTTGATCAAACAGATCATCAATCCTGGGCAGAGGATATTTATTCTTTATGGTAACCTTGTTCAACTCGCGATAGTCGATGCACATACGGAAAGTTCCGTCTTTCTTTTTAACAAATAGAACTGGTGCACCCCACGGAGAAGAACTCGGTCGGATAAACCCCTTCTCTAACAGCTCTTGCAGTTTCTTAGACATTTCTTGCATTTCTGCAGGTGCAAGTCTGTATGGAGCTTTTGCAATAGGAGCCGCACCAGGAACCAAGTCAATACTAAACTCGACTTGACGTTCCGGTGGCACTCCGGAAATATCGTCAGGGAATACGTCTGGGAACTCACAGACGATAGGAATATCAGATAAAGACTTCTTTTCAGAGTTGGATTCAGATAAAACGTAGCACAGATAGGATTCGTGACCCTTGGATAGATACTTATAAGCTTTATCAACAGAAATGAAACAGTGATCACCTTTTCGCTTCTCGCCCTTGATCTCAAGTACTCGGCCGTCTGAAGACTTGATTCTGATGACTCGTCGGTTGCAGATAATTGTAGCCTCGTTGTTCATTAGCCAATCCATGCCGATGATGACATCAAATTCTTTTAACGGAATCGGGATGAGGTCGAGATTAAATACGATATTATCAACAAGTAGTGTGCAGTTTCGATAAACGGAATCAGCCATAACGAAATTGTTACTGGCTGTCTCAATGTCTAGTATCACGGGAAGCTTTGATGGAGACTTATGTAATCTTGATGCAAAAGAAGTCGATATGAAAGAACGACTCGCGCCGGAATCAAATAGTACTCGAGCAGGAATAGAGTTAAGCAAGAACATACCGGTAACTACGTCAGGTGTTTCTTTTGCTTCCTCGGCTGTTATTTGGAAAGCTCGAGTCCGTGCAGTCGGCGTTGCAGCAGAACTTTTCCCTGTAGAACCTCCTGCGGATGATTGAGACTGATAACGTTGCCCGCTTCGACACTGGTACATGAAGTGTCCTTTTTTACCACATTTCGCACATCCTCGTCCCTGCTGTGGACATTCCTCACTGCTGTGACCGATCCTATTGCACGCAAAGCAAGTAACATCTTCTGGATTGCACAACCCCATGTGTGACTTTCTGCATCGCTTGCAGAATCGTGGCTCGTTCGTGAGGGAATAAGCTTGTGCTTTCTGCGGTGAACTATGTTGATGAAATTGCTGAGATTGTGACTGAGACTTATTTGGCTTAAAGAATCTGCCAAATCTTTGTTTCTTTGGAGGAGACGGATTCATCGGGTTAGTAGACGGAGCATAAAGCTGATCGCCGTACTTTAAGTATCCTCGCTCGATCTGTCTCGCTGCTTCTACCATTTCCAGATAACTCTTATATTTGATAGCGCTCATCGGATGCCTGTATCTTGGATTAAGTCCTACACGAAATCTATTCATCTTTCTCTCCTCGGTAGCTACTTGGTATGAGGAGTAACCGCATAGTCGTGAAAACTCGTGTTCGTATTCATCAACTGTCTTCGTCCCCTGAGTCAACTGCATCAACTGTACCTCCATCTTATCTCGTTGGTCAATCGGGCAGTACTTTGCATTGAACATTTCAAGAAACTGCTCCCATTCTAAAGTCTGAATCACCTCTTCTCCATAGATACTTCGCTGGGTTTTCCACCATGCACGGGCAGCTCCCACAAATAACGCGGATGCATAACTTACTTTCTTCGAGTCTAAACAATCAGAAATCCTGAAGATTTCTTCAGTGTGACTAATCCAATCCATCGCCTGAATCGGATTAACTGTACCCTCGAAGTTCAGGGCACCGCTCGCTTTGAAATCTTTAAATTTGCAGCCTTTTGGCTGAGCAGTTTGGGTTTCAGGATTAGATTTATCAGAATCAGATTCATTGGTCTGGACTTGCTTTTCTTTTCTCTTATTTTTCTTTTCTTCGCGTCTTTTAGCTTCGGCCTCATCTCTGGCCTGAAACTGTTTTTGCATTATTTTGTTCTGTTGTTCTGAGTGTTGGGCTAGAAGTTGTTGCATCATTTTAAACATTTGTTGTGGATTCATGTTGCTGGGAATATCACCTGATCCTGATCCTGACATCTTCTACTGAAAATTAAAATCAATTAACTATCAGTTTATGGACTTAGATCTATGTACCCTTTTTCCCATCCTAACAGTCTGTACATCCTATCCCAGTTCAAACCACCTAAATGATTGATACATATGTATTGCTTCAGTTTGAGACGAAGTATACTCACGTAATACTTGATTCACTCAAACTATGGGCTCTGATACCATCCTGTGAAGACCTTCCCTTACGGGGCAGTCCTCAAAGTCTAGGTCCCAATTCATGCAACACGATATCAATCATACTAAGATAGGGTAATTAAATTGCGGAATAATAAAATTACATGTACATACAAGATTAGGATTAAGTTTACATATTTCAAAATAAAGTTATAAAAGGGTAACATCTAATCTAATCATAATATCATACATTACATCAAATCTACCCAGAACCACCACAATTGTTGTATTCCAATCAGTACCAGAAAGATTTGTTGAGTAGTGGTCTAGAAAATCTTCAAAACTTGGATCTTGAATGACCTAAGTACTAGGTCCTGCAGGTGATTTTCCTTTGGCTTTTCCTGTAAAATATTAATGCAACATCTGTAAGCAACGTTTAGTGAGTTTATAGATTTTCAATATCAACATGCGTGTCAAGCGGAGTCATTAGTCTTAGCGTGATATGTCTTGGCTGCCGCTACAACCCTCATGATTGAGATATAGTATCATAAGATCGGATGATGTTCAAGCCACACTCACGCTTAAATCGTGGGGATCAGCCACATACTGGGCTAGCTACCAGTAAGTCAATATGGCGGAACATCGGAGGTCATTACCAAGTTCATAAGAACTGGTGAAATAGGCGGGTCTAGAACAATAGACCATAAGGGCTAGTCAAGCTGAATCAATCTATCAAATGTCTGATCAATGATGTAAGCATATGTCTTAGAAGTCATGATAGCAATGAATCATAAAGCAAAGTCTGAAGCAATATTAAATGCAATATGAAAAGATAATCAAATAGCTATCATGATCCACTGGGCAACACCATCCATGGTGTGCACAGGTCTCATTCCAGCTGATTAAGTGAATATCAATAAATCTATCAGCAACAATATATCTCAACCGGATCTATGCATGTTCAATCTGAATATCTATAACTCACAGGTCTGGGTCTTGGTCAAACAGATATATGAATCTGCCACCTGAGTTATCTCAGGATTTTGTCAATCTGTAATCTGTCAATTCTTTTCAAATCAGAGACCCGCTTTCAAGTCTTTAAGTCTTTAAATCTTTGTTCAGATAATAACTGAACCTGTTCAAATTCATTCATGATAATATCATGTTAATTTCATCGTCTGTATCATCATCATTATCATGGAATTTCATTATTTCTTTTGGTCATTAAAATCTGTAATTCTATCTGATTCTGATAACTGATATCTCTGTTAATCATTTGATTCATTTTTCTTTAATTTTGTAAAAATATCAAAATAGGATATCCAATTTCGGATCATCCGGATTCGGACCAATCCGGATCTGGCACCCGGATTCGGACCAATCTAAAATAGCCATTCTAATTCGGACCAATTAATCATCCGGATTCAGATTCAACCGAAATGGGCATCCCAAGTCGGACCAAGCACACATCCGGATTCGGTTCATTATCCGAAATTGATATCATCCGAAATGAAATCATCCGAATTGGACCCGAGTTCGGACCATCACTTAACAAACAATAATAATTTTTTTATTTTCCGAAGTATGGGAACCGAAGTGGCCTCATCCGAATTTAGGGTCCGAAGTGGGACATCATCCGAATTCGGGTCATCCGAATTCGGATCCCACACTTGTTATTTTTCCAGAAACTGTTCTTGGTGTTCTTGGTGTTCTTCATACGGATTTTTGTCAAATTTCACTAAAACTCATTTATATCGACATGCAATGTATTATAATGTTGTAATATCATTATTTGAATGTTTTTATATAATTTCTTTGATCAAAAACATCTTAAATTGACCAAGATAATCCAAAAACTCATAATTTTCTCAAGAACACATATTTTAACAAAAAATTCCGATTTCTTCTTATTTTGGACAAATCTAATCACCGATTTTTGTTTCTGTTACATTTATTATCATTAATTCATCATAATCTACTAAGATCTAAAACATGCAACTTAAAATTCATGTTTTTAAATCTTTGGTTTCGGTTTTTATCAAAACCGAACCAAACCTCTAAAAATCTTGAAATATAGCTCAAGAATTACCTCAAATTTGTCAATTGATGATTCTTGATAATGATTATAACTTCTTTTAGTCTTCAATTCTTCAATTAATTGCAACAATTTGATGAAACTTGATGATGGCCGTATGAATGTAGAGAGAGAGTAGAGAGAGAAATTTGGTGTTAAATGATCTTAAATGATCATTATTCTAGGCTTTTATATATAATTTTGGTCTCATTTGTTATTTAACCCACTAAACTTTTGCATTTTTCATCTCTTTATTCTAATCATTTTAATTATATCATAAATATAATTTAAAATTATATTTACTTAATAAATTTTCATTCTTAATTAATATTTGCAATACAAATAATATAAATAAATTATATTATTATCTCAAAATAACATTACATAACTGATCAACAAGCTGGGTTGTTACACACCTAGAAGGACTTACACTCCAGTTAGGTCTCATACTCCTCAAAGACAGCAGACACCAGGTAGAGCCCAGGGATATCATAATGAAATGCATTATAATAGAAATTATTCTAGGGCTCAACCGCAAATGCCAGCCCAAAGGCCAAGAGTGAATGTTAATCACTCAGCATCGCAACAAGTTCTCAATCAAAAATCCAAGTCACTTGAAAGGAGAGACGGGTATTTGAAGGAGTTCACATATGTGGATGAGAATGGTATTACCAAGTCAGTCATGGCTTGGGTTCCCCATGATAGCTAATTTGTATTCTTTTATGTGCAGGAGTTAACTACAGGTCTAAACAATAAATGGTTCGTCGACAGTGGTTGCTCTCGTCACATGACTGGGGAAAGGAGTCTACTCACAAACTTCAAGGGAGGGAACAAAGGCTTTGTATCATTTGCTGGAACAAGGGAGGAAATATCACTGAAACAGGAGTGGTCACTAATGAGACAATCACACTTGATCTAGTAAACCATGTTGATAAACTTGATCACAATCTTATTAGTGTATCTCAGATCTGTGATAAGAAGCATTCAATTATTTTTACTGAAACTGAAGCGTTAGTGCTGAAGCCGGGATTCAAAATACCTGAAGAGTGGATCATGATGAGAGCCCCAAGGAAGAATGATCTGTACATGATGGACATGAATGTATTAGACTCGTCAATGGGAACGGTTTGTCTACTATCTAAAGCTTCAGAGTCCGAATCTATACTATGGCACACACGCATGGCACACTTGCACCTAAGGAAAATGAACTACATCACGAAAAATGGTTTGGTGCAAGGTGTTCCACTGAAGAGTTTTCAGTTTGATGACATGTGTGTCCCGTGCAAGAAGGGAAAACAACATAAGAAGTCACACAAGTCAAAGACTCAGAACTCGATCGCTTCCACCTTCGATTTGCTGCATATGGATCTCTTTGATCCAATCAACAAAAGAAGCATAGGTGGTAGTTGGTACTGTTTAGTTATTACTGATGATTACTCACGTTTCTCTTGGGTTTTCTTTTTAGGTACAAAGGACGAAACAACTGGCATGCTGATTGGGTTCTTAGACCAAGTTGAGAACTCTTATGGGACAAGGGTAAAACGTATCAGGAGTGATAACAGAATAGAATTTAAGAATGCAGTAATTGGTGTATGTTGCCTAACTGAAGGCATAGTGCATCAATTTAGTGCAACTTATGAGCCACAACAAAATGGGGTGGCAGAACGTAAAAACAAGACTTTGATTGAGGTTGCAAGGACCATGCTCTCGGATTCAAAGCTTCCTACCATGTTTTTGGGGGAGGCAGTGAATACCGCTTGTCATGTTTTAAACCGGGTCCTTACCGTTAAATCACTGAACAAAACCTGTTATGAAGTTCTGAATAAAAAACCACCAAATTTAACTGGCTTTGAACTATTTGGGGGTACCGTGTACTTTACTGAAAACAAAACATCAACCTATGTTTGGTGAAAAGGCTGACGAAGGATACTTCCTAGGTTATGTTCCTAATTCACCAAACAAGAGGGTTTTTAACAAAACAAATGGTACGTTTGAGATTGTGTTTAACATTGACGTAACAAGTTATTCACATGAACCCCAAACTGGTCCTGAATGGTTATTTGATTATGACTCTGTGTTTGAATCATTTAACATACCGTTTAGTGGAAATGCAGGTACTGTGGAAAATGACTTCTCATCATTAAATCTCAACGACGAATGTCAAGGTTTTCCAAGATCAAGCATTCCATCAACATATGAGACAACAACGAAAGAAGATGGGTCTCCAGCAGATAATGAACCTGAATTACCTACAAATGAGAATCAGACAAGTGATTCTACCTCCGAAGATAGTGATCATGAGGTAGAAGTTACTTCGTCAGAAGTCATACCTCCAGTAGGTGAAATAGGATCAAACTTGGAAGATAATCTTCAGGTCGATGAGATTGAGACATCGAGGATAAACAAGGATCGTCCAATTGAGGGTATCATTGGGAATCTAAATGCTGGTGTGAGAACTAGGAGTAGTGTGAATAATAACATAGTGCTGTTATCGATGATCAACGACTTCGAGGTGTTTCACACATGTTTATACTCGTGCTTCATCTCACAAGTAAAGCCAAAGAATGTGCAAATGACACTGAAAGGCAATTCTTGGGTTGAAGCCATGCAAGAGGAACTGTCGCAGTTCAGAAAGCTTGAAGTATGGGAGTTAGTGTCGTTACCTCGAGGAGAAGTTGCTATAGGGACCAAATGGGTCTTTAAGTGCAAACGGGATGATTGGGGTATAGTTACTCGTAACAAGGCAAGACTCGTGGTAAAGGGGTTCAACCAGGAAGAGGGAATAGATTATAACGAAGTGTTTTCACCAGTGGTGAGGCTTGAGGCGATTCATTTGTTTCTGGCTTTTGCGTCCTTCAAAGGGTTTAAGGTATATCAACTCGACGTCAAGAGTGCATTCTTGTACGGCAACGTGAAGGAATTGGTGTATGTCGAACAATCGTCAGGGTTTACTGATCCTAAGTATCCCGACAGAGTATATCGACTTGATAAGGCTCTGTATGGATTGCATTAGGCACCTAGGGCTTGGTATGAGACATTGTCAACTCATCTCTTAGACAATGGGTTTGAGAGAGGGAGAATTGATAGTACACTATTCGTCAAAAGGGAAGGTGAAGATTTTATCTTAGTACAAGTGTACGTGGACGACTTCATCTTCGGGTCGTCAAACGAGCAGATGTGCAAGGATTTTGAAAAGGTAATGAAGTCGAAGTTTGAGATGAGTGCTATGGGAGAGCTGAACTTCTTTCTCAGTTTACAAGTTGAACAAAGGAAAGAAGGAATGTTTATGCATTAGACGAAGTATGTCTACGACATTTTGGAGCGCTTCGGGATGGAAGGAACAAAGCTGACTGCACATTTCAGTACTCCGATTCAAGTGAATCATAATCTCAGATCGGGTACAGATAGTGATACAGACGTGGATCCGACTCTATTGTTGGTACACCTTGTATGACGATAGCAGTCTAAGTATAGTTGGCATTTTGTGTAAGCCAAATTACGTAATATTGGATATTGGCTAGTGTTTGTCATATGTGATTTTGTGTGTTTGATATTTATTGTTTGTATGTTTGAACTTGGTGTAACGTATTACAAGAAGTTCAAACATAAGGTTCAAAGATAAATTCAAACATAAGTTAAAACATAGATTCAAATAGAAGTTTGTCATGTGAAATTCGAATTTAGGGTAAATTCGAATTTATCATGAAGGTAAACTCGAATTTGTCATGTGGAAAAATTCGAATGGGCCTTGGGCCTGGTTTGAGTTTGTCCTAAGACAAACTCGAATTGGTCAGTATAATTAAGGATTAACTCGAATAATTATGAGACTTTTGCAGAATTTCGGAGAGTAATTAAGCAAAGGCGATCTCGAGTTTACTAGTATTCAGAGAGTGTTTTCGGAGAGAATCATCGTGTAGGTACGTTCGTCGTCGTTCGTATAACATCGTGGTAGTCTCCGTGTTCCGTGCGTGTGATCTTACCATCAAGCCGCTAACGAGGATTCCGCACTCGTTGGACGGTGTCGCGTCTAGATAGATCCGTGAGTTCAAGACCTTACAAGTGGTATCAAAGCCATTGGGGTGTTCTTGGTGTTCTTTGTGTTCATAAGCAACATCCTAGGTTTCTTGACGTTTTAGACGGTTAATATCACGATTTTTGAGGTTATTTCGAGCTTAACAAATAAGATTTCGGGAAATACTTTGTTGTAGTTCAAATTTTTGACCAAAATCAGTATTTTTACTTGTAAAAATATTGATTTAATCTGAAAAACTTGAAAAACTCGAAGTATTAGCCGTTTTTCGAATTTGCGGCGCTCGAGTTTAGTAAGGGAGTATTAGGGTTTTCTAAAATTTCGATTTGACCAAAATACGCTCCTTTCGAGTTTCTTTAAAGTTTGCTTCGAATTTGGTCAGTTCGAATTTGCTTTGGGTTTCGACTTTACACTAAAGTCGAATTAGGGAATTCCGAGTTTAGTGGACCTTCGACTTTGTCATTAATTTCGAGTTTAGCTGGATTTAAAAACTTAATTCGAATTTAATTCCGAACATGTTTAAATATAATTAGATTCGAATTTACCTAAATTCGAAAGAATTAATTTAACTTAATTTCGAATTAAATTAATTAAGTTTGAATTCAAGTATATTTGAAACAATGACAAGTCTGTAGAGGTTCATTGAAATGGATCATGAGGTTGGAAAAGCAAATTCTTCACCGAAGTTGATGAAAATAGAGGACTATTACTGGTGGAAGGATAGGTTTGGCGACTTCGCAAGGTTTAATGATATGCGAATGTGGATCTGTATCGACGAAGGATACATTCCACCTATAGCTGAGGTCGAAGGACGACAAAAGGTTGTTCCTTATTCTAAGATGAAGGATGACGATAAAAAGCTGTATGAAGCAGAGAACCGTGCCTTCGCTATCATTAGAATGACGTTACCTCAGGAGATCTTACACACCTTCCGTAATCAGAAGACAACAAAAGAGCTATGGGATGCGTTAGAAAAACGGTGTGAGGGTAACCCGAGGGTCAGAAAGAATCGAATGGAAATGCTCAAGCAGCAGTTTGCAATCTTCAAAGCCTTAAAGAACGAAAAGCTAGATGAGACTATTACACGATTCTATCATTTGCTAACTGAGTTAGACAGCCACGACGTGGAGTATAGTGAAACGGAGAAGATTAACAAGATTCTGGATGCTTTACCGGCCAAATGGGAGATATATGTGGCCTTAATAAAGCATGATGAAGACAAATTCTACACTCTGACTCTAGATAATGTTATTGGAACGCTGAGGGCATATAACTTTGAGTTGGTAAAGAAGGAAAAGGATTATGACCAAGTTCAAGATCCTGCTATGTACTTTGGGAAATCAAACTCCTCAGCAGCAACTGAATTGAAGACGACTACAGCTTTCTTTTCAGGAGAAACATCGTCACTGGCTGAAACAGAAGACTCAGTAGGTAGGGCTTTCTTAGGGTTCGCAAGACCAGAAGAAAAGCAGCATCAGGCTACTCCGACATCTACATCTCAAGGATATTCAAAGATGCCTATGAGTGCAAAATCGGCTGAAGACCATCTGAATCTGTTGGCTTCATTCGTGGCCGCCTACGGCAATTACGTTCAGGGCAAAATTAATGATCCTGCACTTTGGGATGAGGATTACGATCAGGTAGACCCTGATGATCTTGAAGATATGGATCTGCAATGGCAACTGGCCATGGTAACTCAGAGAGTTAAAAGGTTCATCAAAAGAACGGGAAGGAATCTGAACGTTAGTAACAATAAGATTGGATTTGATAAGTCCAAGGTTAAGTGTTACAACTGTCAGGGGTTAGGACACTTTGCTAGAGAGTGTCAGAGACCTAAAGTAGAGAACTACCAGGGATAGTATCAGAATCAATCGCAAGGGCGATATCTACCGAGTAGTTCAACCAGTCAGGCTAATATAGCTGGTCTGTTATCCAACGTCACATCAGACAGACAGCTCGATGGAACTTATGACTGGAGTACACATCCAGAATCGAATGCTAGAGCCTTTATGGCTGAAGTGACTGAGACTGGAAGTGATGGAGCAGAGGAAATCACAGGGGACAGTAATCAGAATGAAAGCAGTCCGATGTGGGTAGAAAAGTCAGCTGATCAGACAATTCTGGAGTTTGCCGCACAAATGGCCAACGTGGAATCAGATCATGCCAAGGTAACTCTAAACTTTTCTCTTTTCCATGATTTATGTGTTTTATGTGCTACATCTAACGATAGGTTAAATTTAGTACTGGAATCACATCAAACCGTATCTGCTCAAAATGAAACATTAAAATCAGATAATGCTAGCCTAATAGATATAAAGCAAGATCTTAGGGATAAACTTAAGGCAGATGCACAAGATGTTGTAGTTCTAAAGGACAAACTGAGCGAACAGTGTGTTAGGTTAGAACTGATGTATGAACATGTTGAGGCATTGACCAAGGAGCTTAAAACCAAAGAGGTAGAGCTAGCAGAATCTATGGTGAAGGTAGCTGAGGTAAATAGTAAACTTGAAAAGTTTAGGAACTCATCTCTTAACCTAGGGAAAATCTTAGATGCCCAGCGTCAGTCTAAGAAGCCTGTAGGTCTAGGATATCATGAGAGTCCTCCACCTTTCAATGATAATTATGTACCTCAACCTCAGGAGAAAACTGAGAAATCAGTTGAATCAGAGGAAATATCGGAACCAGTGTCTGAAATTGCTAAGGAAAATGAGACTAAGGTGACTGCTAATAATATCAAGATTAAGAAAGTTAAATTTGTGTCATCCTCTAGTGATAAACCTGTAGGACAACACAAAATTGACTTTAATGATCAGGAGGATGAACCAGTCGCTATAGTTGAAACATAAGAGCCAGACACTAGTGAGACACCTAAGTCAAAGGGCACACACAAAAAGTCAATTGACAAAATGTCTTGCTTTAAATGTCATTAAAGGGGGCATGTTGCTTCTAGCTGTCCGCATAGGAAAGTAGATAATACACCTAGGACTGGAAAGCCGGAACAACTTAAGCCTTCTCAAAGTGTTGCAAGCACTAGTAGTTCTCAGAATACCGAGAAAACTGTGCAAGCTGCACCAAAATCTGCTGTGAAACAAATAATTGTGTCAGGTCGACCAAAAGAGGTGATTAGGACTAATTCACCAAATAGAGTCATTAATCAATCTAGGTCAGGACCACAACAGAATTATAGGAGTACCACACCTAGCAGAGCTTACACTCCGGTTAGGTCACACACTCCTGTAAGACATCAGACACTAGGTAGAGCTCAGGGATATCAGACTGAAATGCATTATAATCGTAACTATTTGAGAGCTCCACAGCAAATGCCTACACAAAGGCCGAGAGTGAACTTAAATCACTCTGCACCACAACAGACTCCAATTCAAAGACCCAAGTCACCTGAAAGGCGAGATGGGTATTTGAAAGAGTTTAAGTATGTGGACGAGAATGGTATTACCAAGTCAGTTATGGCTTGGGTTCCCCGTGATAACTAACCTATTTTCTTTCATGTGCAGGAGATAACTACAGGTCCAAACAACAAATGGTTCGTCGACAGTGGTTGCTCCAGGCACATGACAGGGGAGAGAAGTCTACTTGCAGACTTCAAGGGAGGGAATCGGGGATTTGTATCATTCGCTGGCAATAAAGGAGGAAATATCACTGGTACTGGAGTGGTTACTAATGGGACTATCAAATTGGATCAAGTTTATCACATTGATAAACTGGTTCACAATCTGATTAGTGTATCTCAAATCTGTGATAAGAAGAACTCAGTACTATTTACCGATACTGAGGCGTTAGTGCTAAAACCGGGGTTCAAAGTACCTGAAGAGTGGATACTGATGAGGGCTCCAAGGAAGAATGACTTGTAAATGCTCGACATGAACAAGCCGGAATCTTCAATGGGACCAATTTGTCTGTTATCTAAAGCTTCAGAGACTGAGTCGGTATTATGGCGCAGACGCATGGCACACTTGCACCTGAGAAAGATGAATTATATTACGAAAAATGGATTGGTGCAAGGTGTTCCTATGAAGAGTTTTCAGTTCGAGGATAAGTTCGAGGATAAGTGTCTACCGTGCAAGAAAGGAAAACAACACAAGAAGGCACACAAGTCCAAGACTCAGAACTCAATCGCTGCCACATTCGATTTGTTGCATATGGACCTCTTCGGACCAATCAACAAAAGGAGTATAGGTGGTAGTTGGTACTATTTAGTTATTATTGACGATTACTCACGTTTTTCTTGGGTTTTCTTTTTAGGTACAAAGGACGAGACGGCTGCCAAGCTTATCGGGTTCTTAGACCAAGTTGAAAATTCATACGGAACGAGGGTTAAACGTATCAGAAGTGATAACGGAATATAATTTAAAAACACAGTTATTGGTGTATATTGCCTATCAAAGGGCATAGTGCATCAATTTAGTGCACCTTATGAGCCACAACAAAATGGGGTGGCCGAACGGAAAAACAGGACATTGATTGAGGCAGAAAGGACCATGCTATCGGATTCAAAGCTTCCTACAATGTTTTTGGGGGGAGGCAGTGAATACCGCATGCCATGTGTTAAACCGGGTCCTTACTGTCAAATCATTGAACAAAACCTGTTATGAAGTTTTGAATAAACGACCACCTAATTTAACTGCTTCGAACCTTTTGGGGTACCATGTACATTAATGAAAACAAAACATCAACCTAAGTTTGGTGAAAAGGCTGACGAAGGATACTTCCTAGGTTATCTGCCGAACTCACCAAATAAAAGGGTTTTCAATAAATCAAATGGTACAGTAGAGATTTTGTATAACATTGAAGTCACAAGTTATACACATGAACCCCAAACTGGTCCGGAATGGATATTTGATTATGACAAATTGTTTGAGTCGTTTAACATTCCGTTGGATGGAAATGCAGGTACAATCGAACAGGACTTGTCGTCATTAAACTTGAATGACGATGGTCAAAGTTTTCCGAGGACCACCTTTCCATCAACATCCGAGCCTACATCAACTGAAGATAGATCTCCAGAAGAAAATGATTATGAAGTACCTACAAACGAAAATCAGACAACAAATTCTAACTCTGAAGACAGTGTCCATGAGGAAGGAAATGTGGAGTCTGAAGTCGTTTCCCTGTTAGGAGAGATAGGATCAAATATGGGAGATCATCTGAGGGTTGACGAGATAGAGACATCTAGGATCAACAAGAATCATCCTATTGAAAGTATCATAGGAAGTCCTAATGCTGGTGTGAGGACTAGGAGTAGTTTAAATAACAACACAGTGTTGTTGTCGATGATAAATGACTCTGAGGCCTTTCATACCTGCCTCTACTCATGTTTCATCTCGCAAGTAGAGCTGAAAAATGTGCAAATGGCACTAAAAGACAACTCTTGGGTTGAAGCGATGCAGGAAGAACTGTCATAGTTTAGGAAACTAGAAGTGTGGGAGTTAGTTCCGTTACCTCGAGGAGAAATAGTAATTGGAACCAAATGGGTTTTTAAGTGCAAAAGAGATGATCGAGGTATAGTCACTCGCAACAAAGCAAGACTGGTGGTAAAGGGTTTCAACCAAGAGGAAGGAATCGATTACAATGAAGTGTTCGCGCCAGTGGCAAGGTTGGAAGCAATTCGTTTGTTTCTGGCTTTTGCTTCCTTCAAAGGTTTTAAAGTCTATCAGCTAGATGTTAAGAGTGCTTTCTTTTATGGGAAAGTGAAGGAACTGGTATATGTGGAACAGCCACCCGGGTTTACAGATCCAAAAAATCCAGACAGAGTATATCGGTTAGATATGGCTTTTTATGGATTACATCAAGCACCAAGGGCGTGGTACGTGACGCTATCTAATCATCTTTTAGACAACGGGTTTGAAAGAGGGAGAATAGATAGTACACTGTTCGTGAGGTGAAAAGGAGAACATTTCATCTTGGTACAAGTGTACGTCGATGATATCATTTTTGGATCATCAGACGAGCAGATGTGCACTGATTTTGAAAAGGTGATAAAGTCAAAGTTTGAGATGAGTGCAATGGGTGAGTTAAACTTCTTTCTGGGTTTGCAAGTCGAACAGAGGAAAGAGGGCATGTTTATTTATCAGACGAAGTATGTCTATGACATCTTAGAACGCTTCAGGATGGAAGGAACCAAGCTGACAGCTCACTTCAGCACGCCGATTCAAGTGAATCACAATCTCGGACCGGGTACAGAAAGTGATACCGATGTGGATCCGACGCTATATCGGGCCATGATTGGGTCACTTATGTATTTAACTGCTTCTAGAACTGATATAATGTTTGCTGTTTGTATTTGTGCTAGGTTTCAAGCTAATCCGAAAGAGATGCACATGAAAGCTGTGAAGCGGATTCTACGATACCTCAAGTCGAAACCGAAGCTGGGACTTTGGTTATCACGCGGAGGGCGATCTGGAATTGGAGGCGTTCACTGATTCAGACTATGGAGAATGTAGCTTGACTCGCAAGTCAACAACTGGAGGTTGTCAGTTCCTAGGAGGGAGACTTGTTTCCTGGCAATGCAAGAAACAGACTTCGGTAGCCGTGTCAACGTGCGAGGCTGAATATGTTGCTGCTGGTAGTTGCTGTTCACAGGTTCTGTGGATACAACAACAATTGCGGGATTACAGTTTGACTTATACTCATACTCTTATTAGGATAGATAACCAGTCAACAATTGCAATAACTAATAATCCAGTTAAACATAATAAAACCAAGCACATAGACATAAGACACCATTTTATACGTGATTGTGCTGCAAAGAACTTAATCAAGCTGGTAAAAGTGGCAACGGATGATAATAATGCAGATTTATTTACCAAAGCTTTTGATAAGACACGTTTTGAGTATTTAATTCAACTAAACGGAATGCGTAATCCAGAGTAAGTTGACCTTAGTAGAGTTTTATTTCTTTTTATAGCAGTAGCTTTTCTTTCTTTTTATAGTAAGTATTAGTAAACTTAGGATATTTTCCTTTTATAGTAAGTTAGTAGGTTATTTTATTTTCTTACTCTTATTTATGAAAAACAAAATAAAAAAGAGAGAAAACCATAAAAAGTTCAAAAAAAGAGAATATCAGAAAATGAGTTAAGTCTTAGATGCATAGGTTCAAAGTGACGAAAATTAGCAAAGTTGATACAACCTCTAAGTGTTTAGCTTTCACACATAATGCACCTAAAATTCTAAGTGTTATACATTATCTAGTTTGATATGTTGGTAGGGATAATACATATAGGAGTCTCAAGGCTAATAAAATATTCAAGAAAAAGTCAGACGTGTCACTAACTTAGATGTATGACCAATTGGTCTTAATTTTTATGTTAGAGACATACAGACTTTGATTCTAAATGAGGTATGCAAACTTTCTGGGGGATGTATAGTAACATCAGATACATCTTAAAGAAATGGAAAGAATAGAAATATCATATACTGAGTTGAGAGTCAAAACAAGTAACTCTGTTGTACGTAAGTACAGACCTGTTGCCTCTGGTTTGACTCGAGTTAGCAAGATAAGTCGCTTTGTTGTACGTCGGTATAGACCTGTCACCGCTGTCTTGCTAGCTTTAAAAATAAACCTTAAGACAAACTAAGACACTTTGTTGTATATAAATACAGACCTGTGTCCGATGTTTGCCTTTTAAAGAAAGTTTGCAATACCAAAAAGTTATAATCATTGTGTGTATGCCTTGATCATAAAAGTATGTCTAAGTATGAGTCACGTAAGGTAATTTCCTGATAAATAAAAAGGCCAAGGGATATTCCGAAGTGTAACATGTTTAAAAGGGAAAATAATACCAACAATCGGCTAGAAATGTATGTCACGACAAACAATCAAAGGAATCAAAAATTCCTAAGTGTGAAAGTTTGAATACTGAAAGTGCGTATTTGACACCGCTGTCTGATTGAACCTTTCTTTGACTATACTCGTCAAAAATATTCTGTTAAGTGTTAAGTATATGTTGTAAATTTTAAATTTAAGACAGATTAGTCTAAGTTTAAATTTTTGTTCAAGATTTTAATTTTTACTTTATTAATTTATTTTATTTTATATTATTTTTACTTCATTTTTATTTTTAAATTTTACTTTTTAATTTTATTTAGGAAAAAGGTCAATGTTACTGAGGACACATTCTTACTTGAATAAAATAATCACTGCGTGAAAATCTTGTGCTTAGGGTAAATGATTTTGAATAGTTTATTCTGTTACACGAAAAAGTTGGAAAAGTTGAATTTAATTCAAAGATTTTCGAAATTTTCAAGTTAAATTCGAGTTTAAGGCAAATTCGAATGTATATTCGAATTTGGCAGTGACTTCGAGTTTGGCAATAAATTCGAAATAGGTCACAAACTCGAAGGAGGTTAGTATAAATAGGTCAACAGTGACATTCATTATTCACCTACCTTCGACTTTAGTGCTTCGAGTTTATCCAGAGAGATTTCGAGTTTAAGCCTTCAACTTTACCGACTTCGAGTTTTTCACTATTTGTCGAGTTTTTGTCCGTTTGTGTTCGAGAATCCTCACAAATCTAGGTATAATCAACATCATTGTACAAGATTTAGGAGGTTTTAGACTCAATTTGAGCTAAAATCAACTGATTTGAGGTTTTAATGGTGTGAACTTTGTATTTCAAAATAACAAAGTTTGAACCGGTGAAACATCAATTAGTGACAAATATCTTTGATTAGAACCTATTAGGACTAATGGACGTAATTTTCTAAGTCTAGAATGGTTGAAATCTTGGATTTTTGTTGTTAAAGATACCGACATATTCGAATTTGATCATGGCTTCGAATTTGATCGTGGCTTCGAGATTTTCACTAAACTCGAAGAAGCCAATAAACTCGAATAAGGGTTGTTTCGAATATGTCATTCAAATTTACCTTTAAAATCGAAATATTTGACAAATTTTGAAACCAAACTTGTAGAAATTCATATGTGTTGGATTTTGAACTTACATAAGCTCAAAATAAAACAAATTTGAATTTAAACAAGTTTATTTTGATTATTGCTCATTCTAATATATTATATTCTTTTTGTGCAGATATGGCAGATAGAGTGTTTGTTCAAAAGCACAATATGGTCATTTCTCCAGACCGTGAGCTGCCTGAAGCTCAAGCATTCCGACAAATGGTGGATTTTTTGGCCGCTTCGAGGGTTTCGTATGCCCTTTCACATAACGTTCAGATTGTGCTGCCATATGTTCGTGAATTTTGGGACCATCTGCAGGTGGATTGTACTGTTACTCCAATAGTATTGAGGACCAGGATTGCTGGACACCTCTCGTGTTTTCAGCTGATGTGTTACGCATAGTGTTGCAGTTGGGTTCTTCAGAGCAAGAAGCTGGGCCGATA
Source organism: Centrapalus pauciflorus (assembly GCA_020465985.1). Classification (NCBI taxonomy): domain Eukaryota; kingdom Viridiplantae; phylum Streptophyta; class Magnoliopsida; order Asterales; family Asteraceae; genus Centrapalus; species Centrapalus pauciflorus. The sequence continues at coordinate 640,815 of JAANYP010007037.1, read as the reverse complement.
GACTTTCCATTAACAGTTAGGCAAGCTGCGTTCATAAGAATGGGTTATAGCCTTGACGTGACAAAGTCCTCATATATGAAGAGCGGGCTAATTGGGCAGTGGAGATATCTTGCACACGTCTTCATGGTGTGCTTTGCTCCGAAAAAAGCAGGTTTTGATTATATTGTGTCGAAGATTTAGTCGGCAATGATCGCGTTAGTCTACAATCAGAGATTCAGCTATTCGGAAATGTTCTTTGCGGAGTTTGTTCACCAGATAACAGCTCCTGCAAGAGAAAGATTTTTGTTGTATCCGAGGTTTGTGATGATGTTAATCCGACATTTCCTGCCGAATCTGCCGCAATTACCTGAAATTCAAAGTGTTGCTGTGATAGACAAGAGAATATTTGCAGATTGTCAAGCACATAGGGGTGCTTTGGCTAGGCCAGTGGAGGCACCACTTTTTGGTGCAGTGGTTAATCCGGATTTTCAAGCCCCTAAAGGTGCCAACTGGGCCGGGGAAGTTCATGTACCGCAACAGCCACAACAACAACAGCAACAGCCTAGGCCTCAACAACAACAGAGAAGGAGGCAGAGACCATCAGTTCGACAGACTCAGGCTTCTAGGCCTTCATCAAGCAGCGTGCAGGAGCCAGAAGAAGCTGGGCCTTTAAGTGTAGCCCCCGTAATTGATCCACGGGTGGAAACATTGGAAGAAATATGGGCACAAGGTCCTCATGCAAATGAAGAAATCACGTCTGAGCTCGTTGGGAATATTTTTGAGCCTCCAACTGGGGAAGAAGATATCTTTAGGCAGATAGAGGAATATATGCCTGAGGAAGCAGGTCAAGCTGTGACAACCTCTGAATCTGAATCAGAAGAAGTAGAAGAGATTGAGGTTGAGGAAGAGACAGTAGACCTGTGTATCCAAAGACGCACATATGGATCCCGAATAATGGTGATAAATCCAGAGGCAGAGAAAAGAAGAGTGTCTGGGGATTCGGATGACGATGATTCTGATTTTGAGATTGAGGATACTACTCCTTTGGTGCCTAGGCATAGGGCCAAAAGGCATCGTTTTATGCAGGGAGCTTCATTGGCCTGTGCTTCTAAGCCAGAAATACCAACCGCTCAGCCATCAGCTCAACCATCCATTCCACCACCACCACCACCACCTGTTCAAACATCCATTCCACCACCAATCATTCCGACACCCATTCAATCCATTCCATCCACCTCATCCACCTTCACTGACAATCAACGGTTTTCTGAGCTTGGTAAGCAAGGTTGATTTCCAACAAGTCCAAATATTTCAGCTCACTAAAGCCATAGGCGAGATACAAGCGCATAATGCAGATATTGATAAAGAGAATGTAGAGTTGAAGACATTTGTTGGGAAGATTGAGCAAGAGAATCTTGAGCTGAAGACATTTGTTGCAGATCAAGCTGCAGAAATCCGAATGATGAGGTCCCTTATTGAGCAATTAATGAAAAATTTAAAGGCTCAGGGGGAGACAAGTTGTAGGGATTCTGAGGAGCTAAGAAGGGGAGATGATGATGAAGGCAATGATCCCAATGCACCTAAGGAGAGTGAGCCTGTAGATTTTTCTGCTGCTCAACACCCTGAACTTCAGAGGGAGCCAAGTCAGACTAATGTTGAAGGTGAAGGAGGTCAAGCTGGTTCCTCAAGGACTTTAGCGAAATGATAGACGCGCTGAAAGATATCAAGGAAGAAGTAATGGAGTTTGATTTTGAGGAAGAGATAGAGGAATTGGAGGAAGGGGAATTCGTACCGGAGGAAATAGTTGATTGGAGATCTGACGACGAAGTGATAGAGGATGAGGACGATAATGTCAATGAAGTGATTGTCAATTCACAACCTATCACGAAGTTGTATGTGCGAGATAATCACAATGTGATTGATATAGATGAGATCAAAATAGCATCGGTCGAAGACTCTGAACTTGAAGAAGAAGAAAAGGAGCCATCTAGGGCTGATTTGATGAATTTGTGGTTCTAGAAAGAGGAAAAGAAGACAGAGCCAAAGACGAAGAAAAGAATGAGAGTTCTAGGCTCAGGTAATCTCTCGGGAGGAATTATAAGCTGGTTCTTTGACCGAGAATTGCAGCTATTTATATTGAAAAGGAGAGATGGTCTTCAATACCTAAGGCGAACACTTAAAGTCTTTAATACATTGCCGAAGGTTGAAGTGAAAGAATTGGCATGGAAAGAGCTGATTAATATTGGTGACGACCCATATGCTGAAATAATTGCAAAGATTATCAGGAAAGAGGGTCGGTCCGGCAAATTTGAGCGGATCAAGCCTAGAACCGGGAAGAGAGTCGAGGACGAATCAAGAATAGATCCGCATACAGGTAGGCCATGGGCCAGAATGGTATACAAACCTGTAAGATGCTTGAAGAAGGTGCCCATGAAATCGATGCCACAGAATGTCTTAAGCAACATGAAATGGTGGTATGTCGATAATGAAACTGCTGAAGCTATAATGGAGGATACATAGGACAAAGTTATTTTGAGAGTGTATGATCCACTGCACTTAATAAACCTATCGAAGGATGATCTAAAGAAGCTACATGATCAGCCTATCTTCTTTCATGAAGGATGGAGATCTGAAGCCAAAAAGTTCCAGAAGATAGTTAGAGTATGTATAGATGCATGTATATATGCAGGAAGTAGTATATATGGTTCTAGTACTTAATCAAAATGTAAATAGTTAGAAGCTATCGTCAAGGGGGAGTCTGTTGGTACACCTTGTGTGACGATAGCAGTCTAAGTATAGTTGGCATTTTGTGTAAGCCAAATTACGTAATATTGGATATTGGCTAGTGTTTGTCATATGTGATTTTGCGTGTTTGATATTTATTGTTTGTATGTTTAAACTTGGTGTAACGTATTACAAGAAGTTCAAACATAAGGTTCAAAGATAAATTCAAACATAATGTTTCTAGACCTGACATAATGTTTCAAACATAAGGTTCAAAGATAAATTCAAACATAATGTTTTCAGACCTGACATAAGGTTCAAAGATAAATTCAAACATAATGTTTCTAGACCTGACATAAATTCAAACATAATGTTTCTAGACCTGACATATAAGGTCACTTATGTATTTAACTGCTTCTAGACCTGACATAATGTTTACTGTATGTATTTGTGAAAAGTTTCAAACAAATCCAAAGGATATGCATATGAAAGCCGTGAAGCGGATTCTTAGATACCTGAAGTCGAAACCGAAGCTGAGACTTTGGTATTATGCTGATGGAGATCTGGAATTGGAGGCTTACACGGATTTAGACTATGGCGGGTCTAGCTTGAACCGGAAATCAACGACTGGAGGTTGTTAGTTCCTTGGAGGGAGACTCGTATCCTGGCAATGCAAGAAACAAACTTCGGTAGCCGTATCAACGTGCGACGCCGAGTATGTAGCTGCGGGTAGTTGCTGTTCACAAGGTCTGTGGATTCAACAACAATTGCGGGATTACGGTTTGACTTATACTCATACTCCCATTAGGATAGACAATCAATCAACTATTGCTATAACAAATAATCCAGTTAAACACAGTAAAACTAAGCACATAGACATAAGACATCATTTCATACGTGATTGTGCTGAAAAGAACTTGATAAAACTTGTAAAAGTTGCAACGGAAGACAATAATGCAGATCTATTGACGAAAGCATTTGATAAGTCACACTTTGAATTGTTAGTTCAACTAAATGGCATGCGTAATCCGGAGTAACTTGACCTTAGTAACAGTTTATTAGTTTAACTCATTTTTTTCTTTCTTTTTGTAGTAAGTTATTAGTTTAATTTTATCAGTTTATTTTACTTACAAATGAAAAACAAAAGAAAAAGGAGAGAAAACCATAAAAATTTCAAAAAAAAAAAGAGAATATTGAAAAATGAGAGAAGTCTTAGAGTCATAGGTTCAAATTGACAAAAATTAGCACAGTCTAACAAACTCTAAGTTTTAAGCTTTCACACATAATGCACCTTAAAATCTAAGTGATATACATATTCTTGTCTGATGTGTTGGTAGGCATAATACATGAAGGAAATCCTAAAAGCTAATAAAATAATCAAGAAAATGTCATATGTGTAACTAGCTTAGATGTATGACCAAAAGGTCTTAATTTCTATGTTAGAGACATACAGGCAATGATTATGAATGAGGTTTGCAAATTTATTGAGGGGATGTACAACAACGTAAAAATACATTTTAAACAAAGAAAGAAAAGGTTTTGAAAAGTAACGAAAGTCAAAACAAGTCGCTTTGTCGTATGTGAGTACAGACCTGTCACCGCTGTTTTGACTTAAACTAGCAAGATAAGTCGCTTTGTTGTACGTGAGTACAGACCTGTCACCACTGTCTTGCTAACATAAGAGGAACTCTAAGACAAACTAAGACACTCTGTTGTATGTAAATACAGAACTGTGTCCGCCGTTTGCATTTTAAAGATAATTTGCAAATACCAAAAAGTCATAATCATTGTGTGTCTGCCTTGATCATAGAAGTATATCTAAGTATGGGACATGTAAGGTAGTTTCTTGATAAATAAAAAGGCCAAAGGAAATTACAAAGTGTTGAATGTTTAAAAGGAAAAAACATACCAACAATCATCTTGAAGTGTATGTCACGACAAACAATTCCTAAGTGTGAAAGTGAAATACTGAAAGTGCGTTTGACACCGCTATCTAATTGAACCTTCTTGGACTATCTCGCAAATATATTCAGTTAGTATATTCTAAATGTACTTGGATTTTTACTTTATTTAATTTAATTTAATTTAATTTAATCCTACTTTATTTTATTTTAGATTAGATTATTTGAACTTTAATAAATAGGAACAAGGTCAAAGTTAATAGGATGTATTTTTAGTTAGAGAAACAAAATTGTGTGATAATCTGTTGCTTAGTGTGAATGTCTTGCAAAGTTGAAAAAATTCCGTTAAGTGAAAAAAGTTGGATTTTATTCAAGAATTTTTAAAATTTTCAATTAAGTTCGAACATCAGACAAGTTCGAAGTTACATTCGAACTTGCTTCAAGTTCGAACTTAACATAAGTTCGAAGTAGTTTGGGTATTAATAGGTCAACAGTGTTCATTCAATACAACTACCTTCGAACTTCTCCTCACGAACTTACTCCAGCGATCTCGAACTTGCATTCGAACTTACCGTTTTCTCGAATTTGGACTATTCCTCGAAGATTCACTCAGTTCCTCGAACATATACTTTAACCTAGTAGTTGTACATCACAAATCTCTAAGTAAGTAAGGTTTTAGGCTAATTTTATGGCAAAAAATTCAAAAATTTTAGGTTTAAAATAACTAAAAACTAGGTGGCTCAAATCACGAAGTTTTAGGTTATAAAACTTAAAATTAATACATAATAAACTTGATTAGAACCTATTAGGACTAGATTCTACAGTTAATTAAGTCTAAAAGGGTTAAAATCATGGTTTTGAAGTTTAATATGCCCGACTTCGAACTTGTTCTTCAGATTCGAACTTGTCAGGACTTCAAACTTGTCAAAAATATCTATAAGTTCGAAGTCAGACATGTTCGAATAGTAATCTCGAACTTTAAGTAAGTTCGAAGGTCAAAAGACTGTTCGAACTTAAGTAAGTTCGAATGACTTAATTTAAGTAAGTTCGAAGATGTTCAAATTCGAACTTAATCAAGTTCGAATTTAAAGAAGTTCGAATAACTTAAAATTTTCAAACTCAATTTCTAACAGTTTATGTGTATAAATTGTGTGCAGATGTGGGTGATCGAGCATTCTTCAATAAGCATAACATGGTTATGGTAGTTGACCTTCAGCTGCCAGAAGCTCAGCCTTACAGGCAAATGATCGAATTTCTGTCACAATCCAGGGTGGCATATGCTCTGACGCACAACCACCAGATCATCCTTCCATACATTCGACAATTCTAGCAATCGCTGCAGTTGGATTTCAGTGTTACACCTACACTTCTACGCACGAGGGTTGGTGGCCGTCCCATTGCATTCTCGGCCGATCATCTTCGATTGATTTTGCAACTGGTCCAATCGACTTCCCAGCTCTCATAAGGCAGGCGGCCTTCTTAAGAATGGGCTCTGCTCAAGATATTACCAAGGCATCCTATGTTAAGAGTGGTCTCATTGGACAGCGGCGTTTTCTGGTACACGTTATCATGGTCTGCTTTGCATCGAAGAAGGCGGGATTTGACACAATGGTGTCTAAGCTTCAATCGGCGATGATATCTCTGGTCTACAACAAGCCGTTTAGCTTTTCCGAGATGTTCTTTGGGGAGTTTGTACACCAAATCTCTGCTCCAACACATGAAAGGTTTTTAATGTACCCAAGGTTTATCATAATGATAATAAGGCATTTTCTGCCTAAATTACCGACGCTGCCAGAGCAAACTGGAGTAGCTGTCATCGATAAAAGAATATTTGCTGACTGCCAATCCCATAATGCACGAAGGGCAGAGCAAGTAAGGCCACAAGTGGCTCCACTGTTTGGCGCAGTCATAGATCCCGATTTCGTATCACCAGAGCGAGATGATTTGAATATTAAGGCTCCTCAGCAACAACCTCAACAGCAACAAGCACCGGCACGACAAGAACCGGTTGCTCGAGTTGGTACTTCTATAGGTACAGCAGCAGAGGCATCCACATTAGGATCTCATGTTAACCCGAGGATGCATACACTAGAAGAGATCTTTGAGCAAGGTGCAGCCGCTCAAGATAATATCTCTGTGGAGCTGGTCCAGGATATATTGGAGCCGCCTACCGATTTAGATGACATTTTTAGGCAAATCGGTGATTATCAGCCTCCGGTAACTGCATATGAAGGAACAGAGAGTCGTGAAGAAACGACAGAAGGTCTAGTCGAGACAGCGTCCGAATCAGACTTAAAATCTAGTTCAGAAGAGGAGGTAAGGGAAGCGACTAATCCAACAACTTCTTTTGAAAGATATGGCTCAAGAGTAGTTATGAGCAGAAGGAAAATGACTCGTCCGGCACTCCACGAAGGAGATGCAGATTTTATCTTGGAAGAAGAGGCAGTGATTGCTACACAACAGAGGGCGAAGCGTCAACGTATAAGTCAGGGAGCTCCATCTACTTCTACTGCCGTCCCATCTGCCGCAACCACCGCTCCGTCCACATCAACTTCGATTCCATCAACGTCAACTCCATCAACTTCCATTCCATTTACTGAAAATCAACGATTCTCAGAGTTGAAAGGCAAAGTAGATTTCCAGACAGTTCAAATCTTTCAACTCTCACAAGCTGTGAACGAGCTCCAGCAACACAACTCACATTTGGAACAACAGAATGCTCAACTTCAAACTCAAGTGGCTACTCAACAAGAAACAATGTCAGCCCAGCAATCTCAAATTCTAACTCTTCAGACCCTGGTTGAGCAAATATTGAACGATCTACAAGCTCAGGGGGAGAGTAGCTGCCGGGGCGAGGAGTTGAGGGGAGTTAGGAGAGATGGTGACGATGAAGGAGGTGACCCAAGTACACAAAAAGACAGTGGAGCTAGCAGATCTTCCACATGAGACTGCTTAGCAAGCTGAACTTCAGGGGGAGCCATGATCATCTGGATCAGGAGGAGGAGGAGATAAAGAAAAAGTAAGGCTCCTGAAACGTCAGAGCTCGGTGAGCTAGAAATGATTGGAGCCTAACCGTACTAGATGATGATGAGAATGTGATGTTTGACTTCGAAGATGAGTTAGAAGATCTTGAAGAAGGGGAATTCGTTCCAGAAGACATTATAGACTAGAAGTCAAATGACGAAGTCTTAGTTGATGAGGAAGATGAGGCTGATGAGATTGTTATTCAGCAACAACCTATCACTGAGGCGTATACGACGGTAGAACAGAATGTGGTTGACATCGAAGCGTTTAAAGCTGCTTTAAATGTTGAATCAGAGTTTGAAGGGCCAGATAGGGAGCCTACAAATGAAGAAAAGAGAAAATTGTGGCTCAGAATAGAAGAAAAGAAGAAGGAAGTGTCCTTGAAAGAAAAGATAAAGGTGCCTAGTGCTGGAAAGCTGTCCGGAAACATACTTAGCTGGTTCATCGATCGAGAATTGCAGCTCTTCATAATTAAGAGAAAAGATGGACTCCAGTATCTGAAGAGGATGTAAGGTCTCCTCTCTATGGATCTATCTTGACGCGACACCAACGAGTGCGGAATCCTCGTTAGTGGCTTGACGGAAAGAACACACACACCGAAACACGGAGACTACCACAGTGATAGACGAACAACTAGAACGTCCCAACACGATGATTCTCTCCAAACGAAACTCTCCAAATGCTAGCAAGTTCGAGATCGCCCTTTTGCTTAAACTCTCTGAAATCTGACAAGTCTCTGCAAAAAGTCCCATTATTAATCGAATTTACCCTTAATTATACAGCAGGTTCGACTTTGTCTAGGACAAATTCGAACTTAGGCCCAAGGCCTATTCGAACTTGTCCTGCTAGACAAATTCGAATTTGTCTTCCAAACTTATGTTCAAACTTATGTTTTAACTAATGGTTGAATTTATCTTTGTACTTTATGTTTGAACTTATTGTAACACATTACCCTAAGTTCAAACATACAAACAATTAATATCAAACACACTGAATCAAACATATATCAAACACTTGTTAATATTCAATAGCAAGTAAACTGACTTACACAAAATGCTATCTATACTTAGACTGCTATCGTCACACAGGATGTACTAACAGACTCCCCCTTGACGATAGCTTCTACCTATTTACATTTTGTCTAACTACTTAAACTATATAAACTACTACCTGCATATAAGCCTATATCGATACATACTCTAACTATCTTTTGGAACTTCCTAGCTTCAGATCTCCATCCTTCGTGAAAGAAGATAGGCTGATCGTGTAGCTTCTTTAGGTCATCCTTAGATAGGTTTATTAGATGCAACGGATCATAGACTCGCAAAATTACTTTTTCTTCTGTATCTTCCATTATTGCTTTAGCAGTATCGTTATCTATGTACCACCACTTCATGTTACTGAGAACATCTTATGGCATAGACTTCATAGGCACCTTCTTCAAACACTTGACGGGCTTATACACCATTCTAGCCCATGGCCTTCCTGTATGTGGACCTATTCTTGTCTCATCTTCTACTCTGTTGCCTGATCTTGGCTTTAGCCTTTCGAACTTTCCGGACCGACCCTCTTTTCTGATTATCTTCGCGATCACTTCAGCGTAAGGGTCGTCACCAATATTGATCAATTCTTTCCAGGCTAATTCATTCACTTCTACCTTCGGCAATGTGTTAAACAGTTTGAGCGTTCGCCTAAGGTATTGAAGTCCATCTCTTCTCTTTAGTATAAAAAGCTGCAGTTCTCTGTCGAAGAACCAGCTAATAATTCCACCAGAGAGATTTTCAGATCCTGGCACTTTCATCTTCTTTTTCCTCTTCGGCTCTCCCTTCTTCTCTTCCTTTCTGGACCATAGATTTAGCAAATCAGCTCTGGTTGGTTCCTTCTCAGCTTCCTCCAGCTCTGAGTCTTCTACAGATGCCAGCTTAATCTCGTCAATATCGATCACATTTTGTTCGCTCTGCACGTATAGTTCTGTGATGGGTTGTGAATTAATGATCACTTCAAAAACATTATCGTCTTCATCTTCTACCACCTCATCATCAGATTTCCAATCTACTATGTCTTCAGGAACAAACTCCCCTTCCTCTAAATCTTCAACTTCATCTTCAAAATCAAAATCAAAAAGTGTTTCTTCTTCTTTTATATCCATGAGAGCATCTATCATCTCGCTCTCTACAATCTTAGAAGAACTAGTTTCACCTCCTTCAACTCCAGATTGACTAGGCTCCCCCTGAACTGTCGCATGCTGAGTAGATCGAAAATCTTCTGGCTCACTTTCTTTTCTAGCATCGGGATCATTGCCATCGTCATCTTCTCTCCTTATCGCTTGAGCTTCTCTGCAGCTTGTCTCCCCCTGAGCCTGAAGGTTTTTCATTAGCTGCTCGAGGAGGGACTTCATGATCTTGATCTCAGCAGCTTGATCAGCAACAAATGTTTTCAGTTCAATATTTTCCTGATCAATTCTTGCGTTATGTGCTTGAAGCTCGTTGACTGCTTTTGTAAGTTGGAAGATTTGGACTGTCTGGAAATCGACTTTGCTCCTTAGCTCTGAGAATCGCTGGTTATCTGTGAATGTGGATGATGTGGATGGAACGGATGTTATTGGAGATGGCGTGATTGATGGTTGAACAGATGGTTGAACAGCAGGAATCTCAGGCTCTGAAGCAGAAGCAGATGAAGCTCCCTACATGAATCTGTGCCTTTTCGCCCTTTGCCTTGGCACTAAAGGAGTAGGATCTTCAGCTTTAAAATCAGAATCATCGTCATCTGAATCTCTAGACACTCTCTTTTCTGCCTCTCTTTCACTTACCACAATTCTTGATCCGTATCTGCCTATTCTAACAGATGGATCAACTGATTCAACGACTACATCTTCAACTGCTATCTCTTCAGCTTCCTCAGACTCAGATTCTGAGGTGGTCACTGCTTGACCCTTTACTTCAGGCTGATATTCATCCACGTCTCTAAAAATATCATCATCATGAAGATCAGTTGGTGGATCCAGAACATCCTGAACAAGTTATTCAGTTAGACTTACGTCCGCATTAATCCCCTGAGCCCAGATTTCATCTAAAGTTTCCGAGGATCAACCTCTGGCTCCGCGCTTGAAAGACCCGCAACATCCGATGATGGACCTGCTGCCGATGATGATTGGACTCTGCTTGACGAAGGCCTTGATGCCTGAGTTTGTCTTTCTTGAGCTCTTTGCCTCCTGCGAGGTTGCTGTTGAGGTCTTTGCTATTGCTGAGGTTGTTGCTGTTGTTGCTGCACTTGCTGTGGCTAAGGCTAAGGCCCTTCTCCAGCCCAGTTCTCTCCCTCTGGGGCTACAAACTCCGGATCTACCACTGCACCGAAGAGAGGTGCATCCAGTGGTCTAATCTGCTCTGCCCTACGAGCGTTATGTGATTGGCAATCAGCAAAAATGCGCTTATCAATAACAGCCACACTTTGAATATCCGGCAGCTGAGGCAGATTCGGCAAAAAGTGAAGGATCAAGATCATCACAAAACGCGGATGCATCCGAAATCTCTCCCGCGCTGGAGCCGTGATCTGGTGCACGAACTCCGCAAAGAACATCTCCGAAAAGCTGAAACTTTTATTATATACCAAGGCAATCATGGCCGATTGCATCTTGGATACGATATAATCAAAACCCGCCTTTTTAGGTGCAACGCACACCATAATCATGTGCGCTAGGTACCTCCATTGGCCTATCAACCCGCTCTTCATATAGGCAGCTTTAGCAATATCTAGGCCATAACCCATTCTCAAAAAGGCCGCTTGCCTTATGCTCAATGTGAAACCGATCGGCTCTGCCTCTTGCTCTACCGTCCCGAGATGCAAAACTCTACGTAGCATATCAGCAGAAAACACTAATGGCTGCCCTCCAACCCTTGTCCGTAAGACTGTTGGCGTCACCGTACAGTCTACTTGTGAATGATCCCAAAACTGTCTAACATAAGGCAATATGATTTGCACATTGTGCGATAGTGCATATGAAACTCTGGAGTGTGCCAAAAACTCCACCACTGGTCTAAATGCCTGAGCCTCAGGAAGCTCTCTATCTGGCGATATAACCATATTATGCTTCTGGAAAAAGGCTCTTTCACCCATATCTGCACATTAAAACAATAACATATATTAGAAGTGACAAATAAAAATGAAACTTGTTTAATTTCAAATTTGTTTTATTTTGAACTTACGAAGTCCAAAATCCAACACATTTGAATTTCTACAAGTTTGAATTCAAAATTATGCAAAAATTTCGACTTTAATACTAAATTCGAAGGACATGTTCAAATTTGACTGAATTCGAGTTTGTTGACAAATTCCAATTAACTGACAAATTCGAACATGATGAACTTGTTCGAATTCGGTCACTTTCGAACACAAATCCATGATTTAAACCCCATTTGACTTAGAAATTAGTATTAACTAGTCCTATTGATGTATTTGATTTATTTGAAGTTTTACCTGTTGAAACTTGTGATTTTGAATCACAAAGTTTAAACCCTTAAAACTTCACACTTTGATCGATTTTTGCTAAAAATGAGTCCTAGGATACCTAAATATTGTATAACACTTATGTTTATACCTAGATTAGAAAGTAGATTCGAACACACACTAGCAAAGCTTCGAGGAATAGTTGAAAAATCGAAATCGGCAAAGTCGAACACAAGTTCGAAATCGTCTGAAAGTAAGTTCGAATGAGTAAAATCGAAAGTAGGTGACAATGAATGTGCACTGTTGACCTTTAAATACTAACCACCTTCGAACTTGCATTAAATTCGAATTTACTGACAGATTCGAAAATGAATTCGAGTTTGTCTTAAATTCGAACAAAATTGAAAATTTTGAAAATCTTCGAATAAAATTCAACTTTTTCAAACTTTTCCAACATTTTCAACTTTTACGTGCAACGACAAACTTTACAAAATTATTCACACAAAGCGATAGATTTTCATGCAATGTATGTTTATTCAACTAAAAATGCATCCTCAGTAACTTTGACCTTTTTTCTAAAAATAAAAATAAACTAAAATAAACTAAAATAAAATAAGATAAAGTAAAATAAAATAAAATAAAATTTTGAATAAAATTTAAACTTAAACTACTCTAAAATCCTTTTAAAATTTACATCCTATACTAACAGAATATTTTTGGCAAGAAAGTCATAGAAAGGTTCAATCAGATAGCGGTGTCAGATACGCACTTTCAGTATTACACTTTAACACTTAGGAATTTTTGATTCCTTTGATTGTTTGTCGTGACACACATTTCTAGGCGATTGTTGGTATTATTTTCCCTTTAAACATGTTCCACTTTGGAATATCCCTTGGCCTTTTTATTTATCAAGAAACTACCTTACGTGTCTCACACTTAGACACACTTTTATGATCAAGGCATACACACAATGATAATAACTTTTCGGTATTGCAAATTTTCTTTAAAAGGCAAACGTCGGACACAGATCTGTATTTACATACAACAGAGTGTCTTAGTTTGTCTTAACGTTTATTATAAAGCTAGCAAGACAGTAGTGACAGGTCTGTACCGACGTACAACAAAGCGACTTATCTTGCTAACTCGAGTCAAACCAGAGGCAACAGGTCTGTACTTATGTACAACAGAATTACTTGTTTTGACTCTCAATTCACTATCATGATTTTTCTGTTATTTTCTTTTCTTTAAGATGTATCTGATGTTGCTATACATCCCCCAGAAAATTTGCATACCTCATTTAGAATCAATGTCTGTATGTCTCTAACATAAAAATTAAGACCATTTGGTCATACATCTAAGTGAGTTACACCTAAGACTTTTTCTTGAACATTTTATTAGCTTTGAGATTCCCTTTGTGTATTATGCCTACCAACACATCAAACTAGAAAACGTATAACACTTAGAAATTAAGGTGCATTATGTGTGAAAGCTTAACACTTAGAGATTATATCACCTGTGCTAATTTTCTACACTTTGAACCTATGTATCTAAGACTTAACTCATTTTCTAATATTCTCTTTTTTTTTTTAGGTTTTTATGGTTTTCTCTCTTTTTTTTTCTTTTGTATTTCATAAATAAGAGTAAGGAAATAAACTCTCCTACTAACTTACTATAAAAGGAAAGAAATTATACTAAGCTACTAAACTTACTATAAAAAGAAATAAATTCTACTGCTATAAAAGGAAATAAATTCTACTAAGGTCAAGTTACTCTGGATTACGCATTCCGTTTAGTTGAACTAACAACTCAAAACGTGACTTATCAAAAGCTTTGGTAAATTAATCAGTATTAATATCTTCCGTTGCCACTTTTACCAGCTTAAATAAATTCTTTTCAGCACAATCACGTATAAAATGGTGTCTTATGTCTATGTGCTTGGTTTTACTATGTTTAACTGGATTATTGGTTATTGCAATAGTTGACTTGTTATCTATCCTAATAGGAGTATCAGTATAAGTCAAACCGTAATCCCGCAATTGTTGTTGTATCCACAAAACCTGTGAACACCAACTGCCAGCAACAACATATTCGGCCTCGCACGTTGACATGGCTACCGAAGTATGTTTCTTGCATTGCCAGGAAACGAGTCTCCCTCCAAGGAACTGACAACCTCCAGTTGTTGACTTGCGATTCAAGCTACATCCTCCATAGTCTGAATCTGTGAACGCCTCCAATTCCAGATCACCATCCGCGTGATACCAAAGTCCCAGCTTCGGTTTCGACTTGAGGTATCTTAGAATCCGCTTCACAGCTTTCATGTGCATCTCTTTTGGATTAGCTTGAAACCTAGAACAAATACACACAACAAACATTATTTCAGGTCTAGAAGCAGTTAAATACATGAGTGACCCAATCATGGCCCGATATAACGTCGGATCCACATCGGTATCACTTTCTATACCCGGTCCGAGATTATGATTCACTTGAATTGGCGTGCTGAAGTGAGCAGTCAGCTTTGTCCCCTCCATCCCGAAGCGCTCTAGAATGTCGTAGACATACTTCGTCTGATGGATAAACATACCCTCCTTCCTCTGTTCAACTTGCAAACCCAGAAAGAAGTTTAACTCACCCATAGCACTCATCTCAAACTTAGACTTCATCACCTTCTCAAAGTCTTTGCACATCTGGTCGTCTGATGACCTGAAAATGATATCATCGACGTACACTTGTACCAAGATGAAATGTTCACCCTTTCTCTTCACAAACAGCGTACTATCTATTCTCCCTCTTTCAAACCCGTTGTCTAAAAGATGATTAGATAGTGTCTCGTACCACGCCCTTGGTGCTTGATGTAGTCCATACAAAGCCTTATCTACACGATACACTCTATCTGGATACTTCGGATCTGTAAACCCGGGCGGTTGTTCCACATACACCAGTTCCTTCACTTAGCCATAGAGAAAAGCACTCTTAACATCTAGCTGATAAACTTTAAAACTTTTGAAGGACGCAAAGGCTAGAATCAAACAGATTGCTTCAAGCCTTGCTACTGGTGCAAATGCTTCATTGTAATCGATTCCTTCCTCTTGGTTGAAACCCTTTACCACTAGTCTTGCCTTGTTGCGAGTAACTATACCTCGATCATCTCTCTTGCACTTAAAAACCCACTTGGTTCCTATTGCAACTTCTCCTCGAGGTAACAGAACTAACTTCCACACTTCAAGTTTCCTGAATTGTGACAGTTCTTCCTGCATCGCTTCAACCCAAGAGTTGTCTTTTAGTGCCATTTGCACATTCTTCGGCTCTACTTGCGAGATGAAACACAAATAGAGGCAAGTGTGAAAGGCCTCAGAGTCATTGATCATCGACAACAACACAGTGTTTTTATTCAAACTACTCCTAGTCCTCACACCAGCATGTGGATTTCCTATGATACTCTCAATAGGATGATTCTTATTAATCCTAGATGTTTCTATCTCGTCAACCCTAAGATTATCTCCTAAGTTGGATCCTATTTCACCTATCGGGGGAACGACTTCAGACTCTACATTTTCTTCCTCATGACCACTGTCTTCAGAGTTAGAATTTGTTGTCTGATTTTCGTTTGTAGGCAACTCAGAATCATTCTCTGCTGGAGATCTATCTTCAGTTGTTGTAGGCTCAGATGTTGATGGAAAAGTTGTCCTCGAAAAACTTTGACCCTCGTCATTCAGATTTAATGACGACAAGTCCTGTTAGATTGTACCTGCATTTCCATCCAAAGGAATGTTAAATGATTCAAACAATTTGTCATAATCAAAAATCCATTCCGGACCAGTTTGGGGTTCATGTGTATAACTTGTTACATCAATGTTATACACAATCTCTACTGTACCATTTGATTTGTTAAAAACCCGTTTGTTTGGTGAGTTCGGCACATAACCTAGGAAATAACCTTCGTCAGCCTTTTCACCAAACTTAGGTTGATGTTTTGTTTTCATTAACGTACATGGTACCCCAAATGGTTCGAAGCCAGTTAAATTTGGTGGCCTTTTATTCAAAACTTCATAACAGGTTTTGTTCAATGATTTGACAGTAAGGACCCGGTTTAAAACATGACACGCGGTATTCACTGCCTCCCCCCAAAACATGGTAGGAAGCTTTGAATCCGAGAGCATGGTCCTTGCTGCCGCAATCAAAGTCCTGTTTTTCTGTTCTGCCACCCCATTTTGTTGTGGCTCATAAGGTGCACTAAATTGATGCACTATGCCCTTTGATAGGCAATATACACCAATAATCGTGTTTTTAAACTCCGTTCCGTTATCACTCCTGATACGTTTTACCCTCGTTCCGTAAGAGGTTTCCACTTGGTCTAAGAACCCGATTAGCTTGGCAGCTGTCTCGTCCTTTGTAGCTAAAAAGAAAACCCAAGAAAATCGTGAGTAATCATCAGTAAAATACCAACTACCACCTATACTCCTTTTGTTGATTGGTCCGAAGAGGTCCATATGCAACAAATCGAACGTGGCAGCTATTGAGTTCTGAGTCTTGGACTTGTGAGCCTTCTTGTGTTTTTATCCTTTCTTGCATGGTAGACACTTGTCCTCAAACTGAAAACTCTTCATTGGAACACCTTGCACCAAACCATTCTTCGTAATGTAGTTCATTTTTCTTAGGCGCAAGTGTGCCATGCGTCTGTGCCACAAAACTGATTCAGTCTCTGAAGCTTTTGATAGGAGACAAATTGGTCCCATCGAAGATTCCGGCTTGTTCATGTCTAGCATGTACATGTCATTCTTCCTTGGAGCCCTCATTAGTATCCACTCTTCAGGTACTGTGAATCATGGTTTCAGCACTAACGCCTCAGTATCTGTGAAAAGTACTGAGTACTTCTTATCATAGATTTGAGATACACTAATGAGATTGTGAACCAGTTTATCAACGTGATAAACTTTATCTAGTTTGATAGTCCCATTAGTGACCACTCCAGTACCGGTGATATTTCCTCCTTTATTACCAGCGAATGATACAAATCCCCTATTCCCTCCCTTGAAGTCTGCGAGGAGACTTCTTTCCCCTGTCATGTGCCTAGAGCAACCACTGTCGACGAACCACTTGTTGTTTGGACCTGTAGTTCTCTCCTGCACATGAAAGAAAAGAGGTTAGTTATCACGGGGAACCCAAGCCATGACTGACTTGGTAATACCATTCTCGTCCACATACTTGAACTCTTTCAAATACCCATCTCTCCTTTCAGGTGACTTGGGTGTTTGATTTAGAGCCTGTTGTGGTGCTGAGTGATTTAAGTTCACTCTCGGCCTTTGTGTAGGCATTTTCTGTGGAGCTCTTGAATAGTTTCTATTATAAGGCATTTCCGATTGATATCCCTGAGCTCTACCTGCTGTTTGATGTCTTACAGGAGTGTGTGACCTAACCGGAGTGTAAGCTCTTCTAGGTGTAGTACTCCTATAATTTTGTTGCGGTCCTGACCTAGATTGATTAGAGACTCTATTTGGTGAATTAGTCCTAATCACTTCGTTGGGTCGACCTGACACTGGTGTTTGTTTCACAGTAGATTTTGGTGTGGCTTGCACAATTTTCTCGGTGTTATGAGAACCACTTGTGTTTGCTACACTTGAAGAAGGTTTATGTTGTTCCGGCTTTCCAGTTTTAGGTGTAGAATCTACCTTCCTATGTGGACAACTAGAAGCAACATGTCCTTTTTCATGACATCTAAAGCAAGACATTTTGTCAATCGACTTCTTATGTGCGCCCTTTGACTTAGGTGTCTCACTAGTGTCTTGTACTTTCGTCTCAACTATAGTGATTGTTTCCTCTTCTTGATCATTAAAGTCAATTTTGGCTTATCCTACAGGCTTATCACTAGAAGATGGCACAAGTTTGACCATCTTAATCTTGACATTATTATTAGTCACCCTAGCTTCTTTATCCTTAACTAATTCAGACTTAGGTTCAGGTGCTACCTCTGATTCAACTGGTTTTTCAGTTTTCTCCTGAGGCTGAGGTACATATTTATCATTGAAAGGTGGAGGACTCTCATTATATCCTAAACCTACAGGTTTCTTAGACTGACGCTGTGCGTCTAAGATCTTCCCTAGGTTGAGTGATGAGTTCCTAAACTTTTCCAGTATACTATTCACCTCGGCTACCTTAACCTTAGATTCAACTAGCTTTACCTCTTTAATCTTAAGCTCTTTGGTGAATGCCTCAACATGTTCATACATCAGTTCTATTCTAACACACTGCTCAATCAGTTTGTCTTTCAGAACTATGACATCTTGTGCATCTGCCTTAAGCTTATTCCTAAGGTCTTCCTTTATATCTAATAAGCTAGCGTTGTTTGATTTTAAGGATTCATTCTGAGCAGTTATATTTTGATGTGATTCTAGCACTAAGTTTAATCTAACATAAGACGTAGCACACAAAGCACATAAATCACGGAAAATAGAGAAGTTCAGAATTACCCTGGAGTGATCTGATTCGACGTTGGCCATCTGTGCGGCGAACTCCAGAATCGTCTGATCTTCTGACTTTTCTACCAACATAGGACTGCTATCATTCTGATTGATGTCCCTTGCCTGTTCCTCTGCTCCAAGACTTCCAGTCTCCGTTACTTCAGCCATAAAGGCTCTAGCGTTGGACTCTGGATGTGTACTCCGGTCATATGTTCCATCGAGCTGTCTGTCAGATGTGACATTGGTTAACAGACCAGCTATATTTGCCTGATTGCTCAAACTACCTGGCTGATATCTCCCTTGAGATTGATTCTGGTACTGGTTCTGGTAGTTCTCGACTTTAGGTCTCTGACATTCTCTAGAGAAATGTCCTAACCCTTGGCAGTTGTAACACTTAACTTTGGATTTATCAAACCCAATCTTATTGTTACTGACGTTGAGATTTCTGCCCGTCCTGTTGATGAACCTCTTAACTCGCTGAGTTACCATGGCCAGTTGCCATTGTAGATCCATCTCCTCTAAATCATCAGGGTCCACCTAATCATAATCTTCTTCCCATAGCGCAGGATCGTTGATTTTCCCTTGAACGCAATTGCCATAGGCGGCCACAAATGAAGCCAACAGATTCAGATGGTCTTCAGCTGATTTTGCGCTCATCGGCATCTTTGAGTATCCTTGAGATGTAGATGTAGACTGAGTTGACTTTTCTTCTGGTCTTGAGAACCCTAAGAAAGCCCGGCTCACTGAGTCTTCTGCTTCAACCGGAGTCGATGTTTCACCCGAAAAGAATGCTGTAGCTGTCTTCAAGTAACTTGCCCCTAAAGGTTTGGACTTCCCAAAACACATATCCGGATCCTGTACTTGGTCATAATCCTGTTCCTTCTTCAGCAATTCAAATTTGTATGCCCTCAGAGTTCCTATGACATTTTCTAGAGTTAGTATAGAACTTGTCTTCATCATGTTTTATCAGCGCCACATACATCTCCCATTTGGCTGGTAAAGCATCTAGAATTTTGACAATCTTCTCTGACTCACTATACTCGACATCATGGTTGTCTAACTCAGTCAACAAATGATAGAATATGGTAATTGTCTCATCCGGCTTTTCGTTCTTCAAAGCTTTGAATATCGCGAACTGCTGCTTGAGCATTTCCATTCTATTTTTCCTCACCCTAGGATTTCCCTCACACCTTTTCTCCAGTGCATCCCACAATTCTTTTGCTGTGCGTTGATTGCGAAATATGTGCAGGATCTCCTGAGGTAAAGCCATTCTAATGATCGAGAATGCTTGGTTCTTGGCCTCATAAAGCTTCTTATCATCATCTTTCATCTTTTAATATGACAAGACGCGTTGACGGCCTTCAACCTCCGTTGTAGGTGGAACGTATCCCTCGTCAATACATATCCACATTCTCATATCGTTGAATCTAGCGAAGTCAGCGAACCTATCCTTCCACCAATAATAATCCTCCAATTTCATCAACTTAGGTGGAGAATTTGCCTTTCTGACCTCGTGGTCCATTTTAATAAACCTCTGTAAACTTGTCATTGTTTCAAAAATTTTTGAATTTAAATCTTAATTAATTTAATTCGAAATTAATTTAAATTAACTCTTTCGAACCTGAGTAAGTTCGAATTTAATTAATTTTAAACTTGTTTGGAAGTAAATTCGAAATTAAGTTTTAAGTCCAACTAAATTCGAAATAAATGACAAACTCGAAGGTAAATCAAATTCGAACTCCTGTATTCGAATTTGATGATAATTCGAAACTGAGCAAATTCGAAGAAACCAAACTCGAATCAAACCCTAAAGAACTTCGAAAGGAGCGTAGTTTTCTGACAAACTCGAAATTTGAGTAAACCCTAATACCTCCTTGATGTTCGAGCGCCGCAAGTTCGAAAAACGGCTAAAAGTTTGAATTTTTCATCTTTTCAGATTAAACCAAAGTTTTTAGGCTTAAAAACTTTGATTTCGATCAAAAAGATGAACTTTTCTGAACTTTTTCCTGATATCTTACTTGATAAACTCGAAATATATCCAAAAACGTGATTTTAACCGTCCAAACGTCAAGAAACCACAGATGTTTCTAGTGAACACGAAGAACACCACGAACAACCTGTCTCTGATACCACTTGTAAGGTCTGCTCTCTACGGATCTATCTTGACGCGACACCTTCCAACGAGTGCGGAATCCTCGTTAGTGGCTTGACAGAAAGACCACGCACACCGAAACATGGAGACTACCACGGTGATAGACGAACAACTAGAACGTCCCAACACGATGATTCTCTCCAAACGAAACTCTCGAAATGCTAGCAAGTTCGAGATCGCCCTTTTGCTTAAACTCTCCGAAATCTGACAGTCTCTGCAAAAAGTGGCATAATTATTCGAATTTACCCTTAATTATACTGACAGGTTCGACTTTGTCTAGGAAAAATTCGAACTTAGGCCCAAGGCGTATTCGAACTTGTCCTCCTAGACAAATTCGAATTTTCCTTCAAACTTATGTTTGAACTTATGTTTTAACTTATGATTGAATTTATCTTTGTACTATATGTTTGAACTTATTGTAACGCATTACCCTAAGTTCAAACATACAAACAATTAATATCAAACACACAGAATCAAACATATATCAAACACTTGTTAGTATTCAATAGCAAGTAAATTGACTTACACAAAATGCTATCTATACTTAGACTGCTATCGTCACACAGGATGTACTAACAGTGGGGATTGAAAGACTTTAATTCATTGCCTGAGTGTGAGATAATGGCATTAGCATGGAAAAAGCTCATCAACATTGGAGACGACCCCTACGCTGAAGTTCTTGCTAAGATTGTCAGAAGGGAAGGGAGGTCTAAAAAATTTGAGAGACTCAATCCACGAGTAGGCAAGAGGGTAATGGACCATACAAGAATAGATCCTATAACTGGCAGGTCTTGGATGAAGATGTATTACAAGCCAGTTAGATGTCTGAAGAAAGTACCTCTAAAGCCAATGCCTCAAGACATCTTAGGCAATCTCAACTGGTGGTATGTGGACAGTGAGACGGGTGAAGCAGTTAGTGAAGATGTTGAAGAAAAGGTAATTCTGAAAGTGTATGATCCCTTGCACCTGGTCAACTTAGCTAAAGATGATTTGCTCAAGCTTCATGTTCAAAAAATCTCTTTTGATGCGCATTTGAAGACTGAAGGAAGATAATATCAGAATGTTGTAAAGGTTTGCATTGAACAGGGACTTCATGCTGGTAGTATTTTGAATAAGCCTAGTTATATAGGTTAATGAATATCTAACTAGAAGCTATCGTCAAGGGGGAGTCTGTTGGTACAACCGGTGTGACGATAGCAGTCTAGGTATGTAATAGATAGTCTTTTGTAATAGATCAGGCTTTGCAAATACAAGTTATATATGTTTGATCATGATTGTGTATGATGTTTACATTTGCATGATAAGTTCAAAGATATATTCAAAGATAAGTTCAAAGATAAGTTCTAGAATAAGTTCAAAGGCTGGGATTCGAACTTGGTGGAACTAAGTTCGAAGGTCATTGGACAAGTTCGTGGGCTTGGGGCCTAAACGAACTTGATCTGTTAAGTTCGAACTTAACTGATATAATTATGTATTAGTCCGTTTCATTAAGGGACTTTTGCAGAAATTAGTGATCAGAGCTCGTATTAGTGCACATACGAACTTGAGTGATTTCAGAGAGTCTTTCGGAGAAATACACGTGTCGGGTCGTTCGTCGTATCGACTATCATTGTGTTCGTCTCCGGTTTCCGTGTGTGATCGATCCGTTAAACCGCTAACAAGGATTCCGCACTCGTTGGACGGTGTTGCGTCAAGATCAGATCCGTGCTAGAGGTGACCTTACATCTACTGACTTGGGTATTTGTTGATGCACATTGTTGCTTGTTGCATGTCCTTATCTTTGTTGTGCATCTTCTGATGGGCTGATGAGCCATGATTGGTAATTCGATGCTACCGAGGCTATATGACCTGGAGCTGATCCCTCTGAGGTCCTGATGGGCAGGTGTAGCATCCCCGATGGTAATGTATGCCTCAATTAAATCTTAAATTCCGTGCAATGGCATGATGGAGCTGCGGCTCGTTCCCGTACTTCGTGTATGAAGAGGATATACGACGTGTGTTGCCGGTGTTACCCTTGTGTGCTGTATAAATATCTGCTGAATATCTAATCTCTGTACTCACTAAGCTTTGTTTACCCCCTAGTTCCTCACTTTTTACAGGAAAAGAAAAATCAACCACCGGACCTTCTAGTTAGGTCGTTTTTGAAGTCTTGGAAGATTTGCTACTACTCAAATCGGTAACTGAATTATGGGACCAATGTTGTAATATTTTGGGATGTTGTAATAATGTTTTGAGTTTGTAGATTTGGGCTGGAACCTTGTAGCACCGTAGGGTTTTTAACACTTGTATTTTATTTATGTATTTTATTGCTTCCACATTGTATTAAGTATTCAGATCATTATTGTTCAATTAATGGGATGAGATTAATCCTGGGTGTTATGATTGTGGTTATTGTGGCAATAGTGTCACACTGCGTGCCATTGGAATCCCGGTTTTAAGATGTAATCTGTAATAGGTTATAAAATACACAAATGTATTTAGATTAAAATTATGTAAAAATCTTGGCGAAGATGTCCATCTAGAAGGAGGTCATTCATCAAGGATGCTCGGAGACATCATCGGATGCTGAGGCTAGTGGGAGCTGAAAGAGTTCATCCTTCTTGCCTTGTGTGTTGATTTTGTCCCTTAGGTTTTGAC
>JAANYP010007036.1:13337-25497 GCA_020465985.1 Centrapalus pauciflorus | reverse complement strand
TAATCTGTTTGATTAGACGAAGAACACAGATTGTTCTTAGGGTTTTACAACCTTAGAGGCTTGATAAAATTTATCAGAAAGCAATTACAATGAAACACAAAATTACAGAACTTACACGTACTGACTTACAATAGAAATACCTAGTCTATCTATATATATATAGCCTTCTGATTTGTTTCCTTGATGAACTCTGATTTCTCTGGTAGTAGATATGCTTTGGAAGATATTCAAATCTTGAAATATATATCACTTCCTGAATTTCGGCACTTTCTGTTGTTAATCTGTTGAGCAGCTTGAACTTTTTAACTCTGGCAGCTTGAACTTTTGTACTAGCAGCTTGAACTTTGTAATTACACAGAAATACTACTAACAGTTTGAGAAATCTAACTAACAGCTTGACATACTTAGAATATTTCCCAACACAAATCAAACTTAGGAGATTTAGCAAGATTCTTTTCACTTTCTAAAGATAAATCAGAATGGTCAATTTTATGTTTTAAACAAACATTAGAATCCTTAACCTCTGATTCATTTGAAGAAGGGGAAACATTAAATTGTTTAGAAAGATGAAATATTTGATCTTCTAATCCTTTGATAATGACCAATATGAATTTCTGTCATTATCAAATGATTTGAAATTAGTTATGAAATATTGTTCTTTAATTATGAACAACTTTCTCTCATCTTCAAACAATTTTGATTTCGCTTTGAAATCTTGTTCTTTAAGAAAGAACGCATTTCTTTCCTTCTCAAATAATTCTTTAGTTGGAGAAAACACCTTTTCAAGTGCAAAAAAATCTTCAGATTTGTTTGAAACATAACTTTGATCAGGATGATTTGTCTTTGAAAGTGTTTCTTCAAGATCTTTAACTTTCTTGTACAAATCAGATCGTTCAGGCAAAAGATATTTTAGTTTTATTGCATTCTGAAAATTCTCTTGTTTTGCATCTTCAAGTTCGTTTGATAATTTAGATATTCACACTTTAAGAATATGATTCTCAGAATTCAAAATAATCTGTTTGTCTTCAAAATTTAAAACTTCTTCTTTCAGTCTTGTGACATCATTTAAAGCAAATGTTTTATCTGTATTGAATTGAACAAAAATATCATAATTGTTCTTACGAATATGTTCAGATTCAATAAGTTTTGCAATCAGCTCAGACTTTCAGATGTTAACTTTGAAATGGAATCATGATCAGACATTCGATTTTCAAACAGTTTAAGTTTCTCAATCAGCTTAGAATTCTCAGCTGTGAGATGCAACAGCTGATCATGTTCATTTACCAGTTTAAGTTCCAGTGAAACTACCTTCTTCTTCTCGTCTTGTAGTTTATATCTACTTGTTCAGCCAGCTTTGTCACAATCTTCAACTTTACTTCAAAGTCTTTCAACTGTACAGTTACATCAACAGGCTCTTCAGTTGTAGCCATAAAGCACTAAGCAATATTCTTCATGTTCTGTTTTTTCAGATTTGTGTTTCTTTGATGAAAAACTGTCTTCCAAACTTCCTTTTAAAAGCCTTTTGAAGGTTAAGTAATTCCAGCTTCATCTCTTCAATATCTATGTCACCAAAATCAGTGTTAGATTACATCGGATTAGATTTTTGGAAATTGAAGGGAAATCAATTAAGCTCAGAAAATATCAGCAAGTTGAAAGTTGTTCGAGGATCAAAATCCAATGTTGAAGCTCTGAAAGATGTATCTGTGGTTGATGACTTGGTGAAAATCAGCTCCGAAGTGATTTTTGGACGTTAATTTTAAGCTTTTCTAAAGAAAAATGCATATAACTTTTTTCTAGGTTCAAGCTTCGTTTTGACGTATGGTAGGCCTTGTAACGATGTTTCAATCAAAAGTTATGGTCAATTGAAGCAGCAAAGGTCATACAGTCAAAAGTTAGATATCCTGAATTGCAAAATTTTGATATTCCAAGATCTTGTATGGAATATTGAGTAGTGTAGTGTTTAAACTCGAAGAACACTTAATGAAACTTAAAGAGTATATGATAAATCTTGATTAAACCTTGACAAAACTCAGAATATGAGTGGACAAACTCGAATGAATAAGGAACAAACTCGGTTGATACCTTATGAAACTCGGTTAACTCTTTATAAAACTCGGTTGAACCTTGATGAAACTTGAAGTCTGAATTACTACTAAACTCGATTGAAGTAAGATAAACCTCAGGTGATTCTTGATTAAACTCGAATGAAGTATTATCAAACTCGGTAGACAAAGAAACAAACTCGGTTAACAAAGGATCAAACTCAATTAACAAATGATCAAACTCGGTTGAAAAAGGAATCAAACTTGATTGACAAATGATCAAACTCAATTACCAAATGATCAAACTCGGTCAACAAGTGATCAAACTCGATCAACACTTGATAAACTTGGTAAAAGCTTGATCAAACTCGAATGATATTGTACTGATAGAGATACCCGAGTTTTTACCGTTTTTGAATAAATCCAAGTGCATATTGAATATTTTTTAACAAAGAAGCACGAATTGAACTCAAATTACCAACATAGGTGTGTTTTTCACACAGAAGCTTTTTTTGTGAAATGTTTTTGGCTAATTTCAGATTAAACACCTAAATTTGGACAAAAACAGTAAGAACGCAACTTTTTCTAAAAAATCAGAAAAATCCAAATTAAAATCTGTGTGTTTGGAGTTAAGATTCGAGAATTATTTCAACAGATTTATCCTTTAAAACTACAGACTCGATCCAAATTTCAGATCAATTCATCCACAGAATCAAAAACCCAAAGGACATTTTCAGATTTTGTAAAAACTTCGATGATGAACAGTTCGAACAGATTCAAATCAGATTTAAAAATCACTCAATAATTTGGCTCTGATACCAACTGATGTATCAATATCAATACGCAATTCAGATCACACAATGGAAACACAATTGAATTCAAACTTGACCAAATCATTTGGATTAGAAATAGGAAATCGATTACATCAACTAGAGGTTTTCTCATAGTAGCTTTTGACTTTCTATCCACGGAAAACAATGAACTACTTTTAAATATGTACATTCAATTTTACATCCGCCTACTATTTATATATATACAAGAATATGAAAATTACAATAGGCCCCCCACACTTACAATTATAATTGTTTTCATCTATATATATATTTGTTCTAAACAGTTTCCAAAGACTTGTTCTTAAACTTAGTACCATTATCAGATCTAATGGTCTGAACAGTCAGCTGCAACTTCACTTGTATTCTACGTAGGAAGTGAATTATTGTTTCTGTAGTTTCAGATTTGGATCTCAGCAAGAAAACTCAGGTGTATCTCGAGTAATCATCGACGATTAGGAGGACATACTTTTTGCCGTTGATACTCTGTACTCTCATCGGCCCACATAGATCCATGTGTAGTAGCTCCAATGGTTTTGTTGAAGATTTTTCGACCTTCGATTTGTGCGAAGCTCTCACCATCTTCCCTTTCTCACACGCCGCACACAACTACTCTTTTTGGAAATTTGAGAGTTGGTAGGCCTTTGACTAAACCTTCTTTGGAAAGGTTATTTAGATCTTTGAAATTCATATGAGAAAGACGACGGTGCCATAACCAAGACTCTTTTGTAGATTCCTTTGAAAGAAGACATACATCTTTTTGCATCTTTAAGTTGGTCAGATCGATAGAATACAAATTTTTCTTTCTAGCTCCTGCAATAATTTCCTTTCCTTCACCAGATCTTATGTTACATCTGTTAGCCTTGAAATTGACTTCTAATCCTTTATTGCACAACTGTCCTATGCTGAAAAAATTATGACCAATACTGTCTACATAAAAAAAAAAAAAAACCTTTTGGATTGTGATCTTGTCATACTCCAAGCTCTCATAGCCTCTGATTGGACAAAACTGCTCATTACCAAATCTAATCGTCCCATAGAATTTATCGACAAAATTTGTGAGGGTGTTTCTCTGCCCGGTCATATGCATGGTACCAGACGTGATTTACCTACAAATCGTATTAAGCAGTGAGGTACCCACTTTAAAATGGGTCCTTTAGAGTTAGGTAATTCATGAGGTGCAATGTCAATTACAAAATCAGTAGCCTTCGGACCTTTTGGAACCTATTTCTTGACAGTTTTCTTGGGTATCCACTTTTGAACAGTTCTTTTGGGAAATAATTGTGGAATAAGTTTCTTTGGAACCCATTGCTGTCTTGACTTAGGAACCTTGTTCTTAGCTTTCCATGTATGCACATTTGACATGTAGAAATATTTTGCATGTAAAGTGTAACAACCTATCTTTTAACCAAACTTTGATTTATGCATTTGAGCTAATAATGTAATTTAATTACATTGTTTGAATTGTAATTTAATTAAGTAATGAAAATATTTAATTAAGTTAAATTTATGATCGATTATAAATTATTAGATGATAAAAATTAAAAGAGATGTAAAATACAAAAATGTGAGGGGTTAAATAGAACAATTATCAAAATAAACATATAAAACAAGAAAATGACCATTTATTCTCATTTAATTATAATTAAGAAAAATTCACACACTCTCTCTCTCTTCTCTCTAAAAAGCTACGGCTTTTCTTGTAAATTCATCAAGAAATCATCAATAATCCATAAAAGTTGCAATAATTGATGAATTGAAGTCAAGAGAAGTTACAAACATCATCAATCGACAAATATTTAAGGTAATAATTACTTATAATTTCAGTTTTTAAAGATTAAGAGTTCGGTTTTATGAAAAACCGAAAATATAAGGATTTGAAGCTCAAATGTTGGTTGCATGTTGAAAATTTTAAAAGATAATCATGTAGTTAAGTATATAAATGTGATAGAAACAAAAATCACTGTTTGGATCGTCCAAATAAAAGAGAAATCTGAAATTTTGAGAAAATTATGTGTTCTTGACAAAAGTCTTGATTTTTGGACAATTTTGGACGATTCAAGCTGTTAATGATAGGGAAAATGGTATAAAAATAACCCAATTATGATAATATAACTTATTTATAAGTTGCATGTTAATAAAATTCTGTTTAGTGAAATTTTAGTGAAAATCCGTATGAATAAAAGTCAGAACTTCAAGAACGAAATCTGGGAAAATATCTAAGTGTGGATCCGAATTCGGATGAGACCGAATTCGGATCATGTACCTATTTCGGACGAAATGCCCAGTTCGGATCCCAATTCGCACTTAATTCGGATGATGCACTTCGGATGGCTCACTTCGGATGGCCCAGTCCGGATGGTCCGAATCCGGATAACCCAATTCGGATGGTCTGAATACGGATGGTCCGAATTCTGATGTCTTATTTTGATACTTTAAAATACCAAATAAATGATTGATGAGTTATCAGTTATCAGAATCAGATCAGATAAAAATTTAAAGCAAAAAGCTAATGTTCTTGTTATGATAAATTCTGGACAGGTTCAGATATTTTCTGAACATAGAACTAAAGATTTAAAGATATTGAAAGTGGGTCACAGATTTGAAAAGAAAAGCCAGAGATCAGATAGACAAAGATTAAAGATAAAATCCTGAGATAATTCAGGTGGTGGATTTAATCTGCTTGATAAAGACAACAGAACCTGTGAGTTATAGATATTCAGTTTTACATGCTAGATTCCGGTTGAGACATATTGTTGATGATAGTTTACTTTGACATTCATACATGCTCAACTGGATTGTGACTTGTGCACACCATGGTTCGGTGATGCCATGTGGATCATGATAGCTATTTGACTTATCATTCCGCATGACATTGTACTTACAGTTCATTTCAGATATTGTTATGAGTTTATTGCTACCATGACCTTGATTATTTATGCTTCCATTTATTGCTCGCATCTTTGACATATTGATTCAGCTTAGAATGATTAGCCTTGTCGGTCTATTGTTCTAGACCATGCTACTTCACCAGTTCTATTGAACTTGGTAATGATACTCCGATGTTCCCCCATGTTGATCACTGGTAGTTAGCCCAGTACAAGTGCATAGCTTCCACTAAAAGCGTGAGCGTGGGCTGAACATCATCCAACTCTATGACTATTATGTCTCAATGATGAGTGGCTGTAGCGGTAGTCAAGATATATCACGCTAGACCCATGATCCGCTTGATAAATGCATGTAATCTGCAAATCTATATTCTCACTAAGCTTTGCTTACAGATGTTGTTTACACTTTTTACAGGAAAAGATAAAGGAAAGTCACCTGCCAGACCTAGTTCTTAGGTCTTCCAAGAATCAAGTTGAAGTTTTCATAGACCACTACTCAACAACCTTTTTTGGTACAGATTGGCAGATGAAAATTGTGGTGGTTAGGTAGATTGATTTGATTGTATGATTCCATGAAACTATAGATCTTGATTCAAGCTTCGTTTTGACGTATGATAGGCCGTGTAACGATATTCCAGTCAAAAGTTATGGCCACTTGAAACAGCAAAGGTCATAGACTAAATTTTGAATGATATAACCTTGAATCTCGAATGATATGCCTTGAATCTCGAAGACTTAAGATTGAATTTCGAATATTGAAGTTTGAATCCTGAAGTATGAAGCGTGAATCTCGAAGTATGAAGCTTGAATCTCGAAGTGTGAATGGTAAATCTCAAAGTTTGAAGGTTGAATCTCGAAGTATCAAGGATAAATTCAAAGTATGAGGAGTGAGTTTCGAAATATTAAGGATGAATTTCGAAGTATGAAGAGTGAATTTCAAAATATTAAGGAAGAATTTTGAAGTATGAAGAGTGAATTTTGAAATATTAAGGATAAATTTTAAAGTATGAAGAGTGAATTTCGAAATATTAAGGATGAATTTTGAAGTATGAAGAGTGAATTTTGAAATATTAAGGATGAATTTCAATTTATGAAGAGCGAATTTCAAACTATGAAGTGTGAATTTCGGTTTATGAAGAGTGAATTTTGAATTACACTTGAAAATTTTCAAAATATTAGAATCTGAAATTCGCAGACACTTCACACCAAATAATTTCCTTTGACTTCGTTCAATCCTTCAAAAATACAACACAAACATGTTTATGTCATTTATCAGTGATTAAAAATGATTAAACAAGGTAGTTCTTACATGAAATGATAAGAACACGTAAACTTTGAATATCAGAAAACTGACAAATTGGACATTCAGATGATAAAATTAATTGACAAAGCTAATCAAACTTGATTTGTAACTAAAAAGAGAATCCAACATATCTAGAATCATTCAAATTCAACTAGAATTGATCAAGAACACGCACTAGATACACCAAGAACACACAGTTAAAAACTTTTTAAATTTCACGATTTCTCACTCAATTTTTCGAATTAGAATCTGAAATTTTAGGACAATGAACTCGGATATGATATGCGCAACATATCCAAAATTCAGATCAATTATATAAATAGAGAATTTTCTATGAATTTTCGAATGCGACAACTCTGCTTCGAACAAAAATAAAATTTGAAACCTTAAACATTGATTTCTCCCAATGTATGTGGAATTAGATTTTGAAATTTCTAATAATTGTTTTTATCTTAAACCTAAGACTCGTTAAAAGAATTAGAGTCTAATTCCGATCCAATCCAAAAATCCAAAAATCGATCTCAAGAAGGTAAAAAATGAATTACAGAAATTAAAAATTCGATTACTCCCTGATCGTGTCGAATTAGGACTTGAAATTTCTACTGGATCTTCATCTTGTTTATCTTTAAAACATATTCAAGATTTAGTTCAATCTGTCAATATATGAATTTTATAAAAATTTCAGAAGATCACAGCTTAAAAATTTGACTTTTTTAGTTGAAATTTTATTGATTTCTTGCAAGATTTTTGATTTTGATTCACCCATAAGCCCTTATACCAATTGTGAATTCATGATCTAGGTGCATCAATACATTGTAATATGAATCTTGTTTTGATTGAATGATTAACTCTCAAATACACCTTTTAATACACACACTTGAAATGAGAGTTCTCATAGACTTAGGAAAATTGGAATTTTCCTTTTACACTAAGTACCTAACTTTAACCTATATGACATGTTTAGTCCTTGCACTTTCACAATATTGTTTTTCACCACTATATATTTGTACCCAACAAAAACCTTAGAGAGAAGGGCATAATAACATTGAACAGGATGAGATTTTCTACTCAAAGAGTTAGCAACGACATTTTCTTTGTCAGGATGATAAAAAATTTCACAGTCGTAGTTTTTAATTAGCTTTAAATATCTACATTTTTTCATGTTGAGATCCTTCTAAGTAAGATATACTTCAAGCTGTTGTGATCTATCTATAACTGACACTTAGTCGATATAGATAATGACGCTAAATTTCAAAGCAAAATGTCACTGCTGCTAACTCAAGATCATGAGTAGGAGCATTCTTTCCATATTCTTGCAATAATCTTGAAGCGTAGGGAATGAAAAATACTCTTTGCATGAGTACACATCCTACAATCATACCAGATGCATCGCTATAGACAACAAGAACTTCATTGCCTTTTGACAGGGCTAGAATAGGTGCTTCAACAAATTTCTGCTTTTGAATGACGAATGCTCTTTGCTATTTTTTCATCCACTCAAATGACACATTCTTGTGTGTTAAAGAAGTGAGCAAAACGACAATATTCGATAAGTATTTCATAAACCAATACTAACAGCCAGTTAATCAAATAAAACTTTTGATCTCAGAAGCATTACGAAGAGGCTCCCAAATTTGAATAGACTTAACTTCAGTTGGATCGACAGAAATCCAAACGCCAGATACATGACTAAGAAATTGTATTTGTCAAAAAAGTGTACAAAGTTAACATTTTGTTAACTAATTATACTTGATATATGTAAACCAAATTTTAAAGTATACATGTCTCACTTAGAATTCACTCTTAGAAAATTTTACATAAAGTCTCTCTTTATGAAGCATCTCTAGCAATTCTCTAAGATAAATGGCATGCTCGGCCTCAATCTTTGTATAAATTAGGCATAAGATGAACCAATTGAATAGACAACATGTGTGGATGTAGGAGTTACAGTTGCTACACAAGAGGAGTAGCAGTTGCTACACAAGAAGACCCTACAAGGGGGAGTAGCTATTGTTACACAAGAAGAATCATAAGGGGGAGTAGCGGTTGCTACACAAGAGGGGATAACACAAGCAGAGTCAATGGTCCAACAAGAGTACTTACAGGACTTTGATTTTAACTTTACACACTTTGATCCATTTTTTGGATATACATTCAATGGTGATAGGCAGAAAACAATGATAATGATCATGACTTAGAAGGAGTAGACAACGATGATAGTGATTTTATAGTAGATGAAGATAATATTGATAATGAAGTGGATGTGGACATGAGGGACTTTCTACTAAATGTTGAAATAGATGCTGAGTTCTGGGGCAATTAGGTTGAGCCTGATGTTAGGAATGAAGACATGCAAGACATAGATGTTTTAAACAATGGTAGCTTTGATAGTACTTTTGATGAAGGGGATTGTAATATGGACAAGAGGAGGAAGAAGCTACTGAAATAGTTAAGGAATCAACACACATGATTAGATGGTAAAGTCATTAACCATAACTTTTATGGTGGATAAATCTTTCCTTCCTCTAAAGAAGTGAAACAGAAATCAAGTTTCATGCAATAAAGACTAGGATGGAGATAAAGGTTGTCAAGAATGACAATAGAAGTGAAACATCCTACCATATAATCATAGTACGTCACCCAAGATAAACATTAACCTTAGATAATTAATACAATAAGATCAATTAACAAATAAACGGAGAAGTTGAAAATCAGAAGCTATAAAGCATTAGTAAATAAATCTACAAGGACAATATTTGTCTATTACTGTAACATCCGGCACTAAACCAGGTTAACAACAATGACCTAATCTGTATTTAATAGCCAATTATAATCTAATCAGTGGTCATTAGAAATTAATCAAGTGATTAACAATGGTTATTAGAAAATTCAACTCAAATTAGAATCAAATTCATCGGTGCGATGAATCAGGAAATCAATTAATCCGATCAATTTACGTTATGAGGGATTAATTCAACTAAGTACATAATTAAATAATGATTAGTGACACTAATCAAACACTAATACAATTACTTAACATTAATTATGCAAGACTAAAACAATTCATTAAAACAATGCATCCATAAGTATTTATGAAATTACATAAAATGGGAAATACAAGAATACATTTCTAAATACTTTTATACAAAAAAAAAATGATAATACATGTGAAATACACTAAAGGGCCGGCCTATAGGGCATGTTTTTTTAGAGGTTGACTTCAAATATTTTAATATTACTTTAAACACCATCATTTTGTTTAAAAGTGCACTCTTCCTTTTCATCTCATGCCTTTCATCATTTGAAAGACCAAAAAATTCTCTATAAATAGAGAGGCATTTCATTCATTTTCACCACACCAAAAACTTCTTTCCCACCTCTCTTGAAGTCGGCCAAGTGTTGGTACACCCTGTGTGACGATAGCAGTCTAAGTGTACTAGCATTTTGGTTCAAGTAATATGACAAAGTATTGGATATTTGATGTATGTGTTTATATATGTTTGATAGTTATTGATTGTGTGTTTGAACTTGAGGTAATGTATTACAAGAAGTTCAAACATAAGATCCAAAGATTAAGTCAAATATAAGTTGAATCATACAAACAAATATAAGTTAAACATGAGAAATTCGAATTTAGTAACAAATTCGAATTTAACATAGAGGCAGATTCGAATGTGATGTACAGGGTAGATTCGAGAGTGTCATGAGGACAAACTCGAATGGGCCTTGGGCCTGATTCGAGTTTGGCCCATGACAAACTCGAATGAGCCTCTATAATTAGGGATTTACTCGAATCATTAGTAGACTTTTGCAGAATTCGTGTGAGATTAAGCAAAAGGGCGATCTCGAGTTTATCAGCTTTGTGAGTGTTCTTTCGGAGAGAATCATCTCGTAGGTGCATTCGTGTTCGTCCGTACAGCGTGTTGATAGTCTCCGTGTTCCGTGTGAGAGTTGTTTCCGTCAAGCCGTTAACGAGGATTCCGCACTCGTTGACGTTGTCGCGTCTAGATAGATCTGTAGAGTCAAGACCTTACAAGTGGTATCAGAGCCTAAGGGGTGTTCTTCGTGTTCTTCGTGTTCATAAAGATACATCCTAGGTTTCTTGACGCTTTTGAACGGTTTATCTCTCAAGTTTTCATGTTTTTCGAGCTTATCAAATTGGGATCCGGGAAATACTTTGTTGTTTTTCACGTTTTTGATCGAAATCAATATTTTACTTTGTAAAAATATTGATTTAATCTGCAAAACGTTAAAAAATCGAGGTATTAGTCGTTTCTCGAATTTGCGGCGCTCGAATCTGTTAGGAGTCATTAGGGTTTTTTCTTAGTTTCGAGTCTAACCAAAAATCCACTCCTTTCGAGTTTGCTAAAGAGTGTTTCGAGTTTAAAGTGTTCGAGTTTGATTCGAGTTTGGACTAGAGTCGAATAGGAGCTTCGAGTTTACTGGGGTTCGACTTTGACTATTTCGAGTTTGCTTGGACCTTCGACTTTGAGACTTTCGAATTTGTCACCCATTTCGAATTTAATTGAATTTAAGGACTTAAATCGGATTTAATCCCAAATAGGTTTAAACTTAATTATATTCGAATTTACCTAAATTCGAAAGAATTAACTTAAATTAATTTCGAATTAAATTTATTAAGTTAAAATTCAATTACTTTTGAAACAATGACAAATCTTTAAAGGTTTCTGGAAATGGATCATGAGGTCGGGAAAGCTAATACTCCGCCTAAGCTGATGAAACTTGAAGACTATTACTGGTGGAAAGATCGGTTTGCCGATTTTGTGAGTTTCAACGACATGCGTATGTGGATATGTATCGGCGAGGGATACATTCCACCAACTGCTGAGATAGAGGGGCGACGGAAGGTTGTCACGTATTCGAAAATGAAGGACGATGACAAAAAGTTGTTTGAAACTGAGAACCGCGCATACGCTATCATACGAATGGCGTTACCTGAGGACATACTACACACATTCCGCAATCAAAAGACATCTAAGGAGCTTTGGGAGACGCTGGAAAAGAGGTGTGAGGGTAATCCGAGGGTTCGGAGGAAGCGTATGGAGTTGTTGAAACAGCAATTTGCGATTTTCAAGG